>OU015468.1:507018-1042610 GCA_907164805.1 Brachyptera putata
TGTTTGATTTTCCGTAATCTTTTGATTAATTTTATTCTTCGTGTTTTTTTTCTTGTGATTTTCCGTAATTTATTGTTATTTCTTCATTTTACATGATTTATCCATGTTTTTCTCGTGATTTTCTTCATGATATTTTTCGTAATTATTTTTTCGTGGCTATTTCTCGCTTTTTTTAAATTTCTTCTCTTCTTTTCATTCTTCCCAACTTTCTTTCATTTTCCTACATTTTTTTTTATATTTTTATCAAATTGTACGCCTGATTTTTTTAGTCGTTCACTCCTCGGATGCAATATTAGAATCCGTCCCGATAAACTTGACCGTTTTTTCCTATTCTATTTAAAAAGTTGTTGAGCTAAGAAAGACCGGGAAAGACCCATCCCAGTACTGACGTGGCTCTGTGGATATCATATTCTCTCAGTTCTCAGTATTACTTCAAATAGCGTGCCTGTGGTTTAAGGCGAACCGACTCGCCAAGAGCGAAAAAACCTACCGCCAGGGAACGCTACAGATATCAATGATCATATAGATACGAAATTGTAGATATTTCGTATGTGTGAGTTTGTATTGTACAAAATACTAATTCGTCCAATTTTGTGGAAGGATCAAATTTATATTATTATGAAATCTGATTTTTAGTAACAACGTTTACCTTCACTTCCACTTACTTTAATTTTATGGAAAAATCAAATTAATATTTCTGCGAAACCATAATTTTTTATTACAATGTTTACCTCTACTTTTTACTTTTTCAACACAAAAATAGTAGGGAAATTCCTTGTACCTCGGGACAGTAGCTGTTTGCCACCTTCAATCAGTTATAAAACAATAAAGTTTTCATTTATTTTTAAAATCATTGTAAAATCCCCAATCATGAATGCATGTATAATAATGAAGAACGTAGAAGAAAAAACCTTCATTGGTCCCTGACTATACATGAGCAAACAGGATAGCAATCAATATAAAAAATACATAGAATAAAAGAGAGAAATAGATTGAAAATATTACATATTAGTACTTAAAAGAGAACTGATTGAATGGGAAAATGTGGATTCAAAATGGGATTGAATAAAATAGTAAGGAGATTAGGTGAATACAAAATTAGAAAGTGATACAGTGAGACATTAATTATACACATGATTTCTTAAAATTATAACGGAGTCTTTAAGAGCTGACATTCCGATTTGATATTTCAAAAAGTTACTTTTAAAAAAACTCTTACAAAAGTCACTAAAAAAATATTATACATTTGACGCATTAGTTCACACATGAAACGCATGTTTCCGGCAGTGCTATGAAGTTGCCAGTGGATGTCGTGGGTGTAGCACCCCCTTAAGTAGCAGGCATGAATGAATGGGGAGCTGGGCAGGGCGCCTGTTTCAGATTACGCGACTTGAGAACTATGAGAGTCTGTCTGGACTCATTAAACCATACACGACTCTCCATACTCGTGTCTCAGTGACGTCACACTCCACATACTCGTGTTCACGACAGTTACAGCTTGTTGGTGAACTGAACTAGGGAAACGCAGCACATGCATTGTTGAATGAGCGATATAGACATATCTAACTTATATGAAATGTAATGGAGAGCTATATATGCACCTTGAGTTCGAAACAATCAAATTGAGTCTTTGCTTTGCTCATCCAATAATTGTAAAAACTTTTGTAATTCTATCAGCAACAACCCCACGCAGTTTGACGCATTTACACCCTTTTGAATGACGTAGTTTTGTTTCTGATGATAAATCTCACCCTGGCATGGCTTCTGTATGGACACTAGTAATACCACAGTTATACGAATGGATTTGTGGTTTCAATGTTTGATAAGTTGGTAAACAACCTCCTACTCTCGTGAATACAGGTATAGAAAGGCTAATTTTACAATGTGCTACATTTACTCTTTTCTACATAGTATTAAAATAAGTGCGGGTACTACTGCCAAAATCATCAAACATTCATATTCATATCTAGAGTCGCTCGCTGCACTTTTCACTTCTATTTACTCGGTTTTCGACAATTATTACACAGTCTTTACAACAACAAAACACACAATTTAAAATATTTTTCATTGAATTTTACTGTAAATTACAAATATAGTAAGTCATGTGTACCCCTAATATTGAACTTCTGTTCTTACGCGGGCTTCGCATTATTATATTTTCTATTCCTGACGCCCAAATGTTTCGTTCACATGGACTAAAATACATTCTTCTATTGTTCAATCAATTGTCTGTATATCTAGTGTAAATGTTGATTGTGTGTATGTGAGTATTCTTGCTAAGAAAAATTAGTATGATTTTTTATTCTCTATATTTCAATTGGGCCGTATTTAAAAGTTTCGATTCCAACAAATAAAAAATTGTAAACTTTTTTCAATGTCGTCTTCAACGACCCCATCAACTACTCGATTATACGGGAATCATAGCGAACTCTAATAATTATATGCATAGTATCAGTCGGTCTGTTTAAACATAATAATATATAACTAAAGTCTATTTTAGCAGAAGATAACTGGTTAACCATCCCAAGTTCGATATCTAATAAGACGGGTTTCGTTTTCGTCACCTTATAAAGTCATCGCTTATTGAGTAAGTTCGATAGTCGAGAAGAAATCTATTCGATACATTGTAAGAGCTCTGACATTACCTCCACAATGGAATAGAATTAGAGAGAATGGCAAAGTCAACATAGCAAAGCTCTGTACATTTGGGGAGAAATTAAAAACAGCTGGGCTCGTTCAACTGAGAGTCTGCTTTGGTAACTGATGTGCGTGGGTTCGAATCCCGCATATGGCATGGATTTTTGTAAACGGTATTCTTTCATCAGTTGTTCAATCTAGCTCCGAATAATTATAGCTGTTAGTACGGTCGGTGAGTTTGAAAATAATAAAAAAGCATATATTTTTATGAATGAAAATTATATTTATCTTCATAGAGTCTTGATTAAAGCTAGAGACAGGATTTGGATTTATAATTAGAGAATACGTATCACTTAGTGCCTGGTGATACTTTTGATAGAAAAAGCAATATGGTTTAGTGTGTAGGCCTATGACGTCGGTGAGGTAAAACGATGTGAGAATTCAGAGTAATAGGCCTCTTGCGAGTGGCAAGTAGGGCTCTAAGAAGTGAGTAAGAGGATGATATGAAACGAATGAGGCTGGCAGGAACTCGAAAGAAGATTGACCTAGAAAAAGTTCCGTGGAAGATACCCCCTAAACCCCATGACTTCGGTTACCTTTTATTTCTATTATTGACGCACTTGACTGATGACTACGATCTTCCGGCGAATGATGAATCATGAATGCGATGGCATGGTAGGATGGTAGAAAAAGCTATTTTATTACGTGTTTTTGGAAAGTGGGAAGGCGTCAGTTGTGGCCCGTTGTCAAGGAACCATCCTAGTATATCAACCTGAACCACAGTTGAATACCACGAAAAACCTCTGTCAGAATGCTCGACCACGGCGGGAATCGAATCCCGGTCTCCTGAATGACAATTCAATGTGCGTCTCAGTCCCTGTCAGATCACTCATATATTGTATTATCTTCTTTACAGGCGTCTATTCAACAGACATCAGTGACTACGAAACCATAATACCCCTGAAAATCAACCACGATGGCCTTTTCCTGTCTCACAATCTCAGCCATCACCATCCCCTGCCCTCACCAACATCCTCTTCCAGCCCCCGCCGCGCGCGCCGTTCTCTAGACACGCCCACTCTCCACTACCACGTGACCATATCCGGCCGCAGTCACCACCTCGAGCTCTGGCCCAACCAGCGCCTCCTCGCGCCCGCGATACGCGTCGAGCGATGGCGTCGCGACGGTGAGAGCGTGGCGTCGCCAACGTCGCCGAGTTGCCATTATCATGGTGTGGTGAGAGGGGTGAGAGGATCTCAAGTCGCAGTTTCCGCTTGCAATGGACTGGTGAGTAAGACAGAGATAGCGCGTCTCATTTTCAAGATGAAAATAAACATGACTGGTGATTGTAATTATAAGGAGAACGGAGGATATGCGTTGTGTGATGAGCATACCTAGATGAGCAAATCTCGAATCTCATTTTTGGTCGTGTTGCTATTCCTGAGCTCGAAAATCGTGAAATGTAAAATATGATTATGGGAGAGGGCCAGCAGTTTCTAGCCAATGACTGCCCATGAATATGTGAACAGAATATAGGACGCCGTGGCTTTCCTAGTTCACTATCTTAGTGGCAGTGGTGCAAAGCCATCTCGCGTGCTTTGCACAATATTTAACAGCTCTATTTGACATTTCATTAAACTAGGAAAACGCAGTATATGCGTTGTCAGATGAGTTTAGAAGTATGGAAATCTGGAATGAAAAATATTCTGCAAGCTTAATGTACATGTACAAGTATACATACCTTGGATTACTTCAGACGTTCAAATCCCACCTGCTGCCTGTTGATATATAACATAGTGCAACCTGTTGCAATACGATCTCGATATACTTTCGATCCATAAGATGTTTTATTGGACTTCGATTCGATATCAAGTATATTATTCGATGACAAAATGATGGTCGATATTGACTTTCAGAAAGTAAATTAGCGAAAATAACCTTTTTCTTCCTGGAATTCCGAAATAATTCGTATACATATTCGTGGAATAATCATCACTTCATAATTTCATCATCACCTGCTCATTCGTACCCCCAAATAACCTAGCTGTTGGTGGGGTCGTTAAGCAAACCATGATCATTGTAAGTAGGATACCTTTTCCTTTCATGGAAACAAGTATAGAAACAAGGTTCCAATTTGAATGTAGTTTTCGGTAATTCTATATCACAAGATAATATTTGTCATGTTTCCAACCCTTTTCTCCCCGCTTGACTTGCCCGTACGTGGCTGCTCACACACCGCCTCCTATATTGTTTACACCTGGTCTAAGGTATCGATGTCCTCAGCTGAATTCTGGGTGCGTTTTGTTAAAAAGTGAGGTGTGACCTGTTCGAGACGCCTGATCGTCACGCTATAGCCACGAGGCAGGACCGACAATCGAACCGTCACCGTGGTCAAGTGGTATGACTCAGACGAGATGTGGTCAGCTGACTGGACAAGACACTTGCCGACTCGACTTGACGCCTTATCACGTGGGCTCGAGTCAAGGACTGGGCCAGCTGGAGGACAGTTAGAAACCTCGTAAATCCACTCGGCCAATCAAGAGCTGGTCATTGAAGCCATGAGAGGAGAAGGCTACGATCGGCCGTCTGCACTGTGACACAACGATAACGCGCGGGAGGTTCGCTGCTTTATTTCACACGGAACAATGTACAACAATCAATCACCGAATAATTCGGAATAAAATGAGACGTAATAAAATGAATAGGTTTGTGACGTTGAGGACGATCTAGAACATATTCTAACCGGAAGAAATGTTGTAACAAAATAATCGTAACTTATGAAAAGTCAATGTTACAATATTCCACAGGTCGTGTGATGATTCCTCGAACTGTCCATTTAGGTTTATAGCTGGAACCAAAAGTACAAGTCACTTCACGAGGGTCCACAATACCAATTCAGTCGTTGGAAAAGATATTCTGGACCCCGTTGTTCTAGTTTTTCTTAATCATGCTTAACGACCCCACCAACAGCTAGGTTATACGGGGGTACGAATGAGCGAGTGATAATGAAACGATGAAGTGATGATAGGTGAAAGGACGTTTACAAAAACCCATGCCTTATACGGGACTCGAACCCACGCCCAACGGTAACTTCAGTTACTACCGCTAGCGATAATTGACTTAGCCACCGGGGTGGCTGTTCTAGTTTTCTGGACCACTATATTGGGGGCCACAAAACCAAAGTATTTTCACAATTTTCGGATTGCATCTTGTGGGCCACAATACTGGGGTCTACTTCATCTTCTTCTTGTGGTGCAGAATATTGGGGCTTCACCCCTATCAGTAATTGAAACCATATACGTTACAATTCCTTGTCTCACTCACCCATCAACACATGAAAATATATCGTTTGCCGATTTAAAAAACACTTTTTAAATAGTTCCCCATTACCTTGCTCAAGTGGCTGAGTTATTGGTTCTCCGTGGAACAAGGTCAGTTGATGTCTGGTCTAACGCCCAATCCAACATGACGCTTGTTTGTGTTCGTGGCGCCTTGACCTCTCTTGCGCGGGTCAACAGGCGCACGCCTACTTCTCGCGCGTCAACGACGCGGCAATCAGACCATTCATGTGTCGTTGTTTGCTCAGGGAACCCACCCACAGCGTGTCAACATGGCATGTAAACGATCGTAGTGGCTCTCCGGATGAACATGTTGTTGTGAAACTGCTTCACACCGTGCAGAGAAGTATCTTATGAAACAATGTCGAATGAACATTGGCAATTACTATCACATGTTATTTTAATGAAACGGTACGCAGTGGCGGACTGGGCCACCGGGCAGCCGCCGATTGGTCGAATGATAATGGGCCGATGACCCATGAATGTGTTTTGCTGCGTTCGTATACTGTTGTTTTAAATATCGATATATAATACTAGCATTTCTGAATCACACATTGTGTTGGGTCCATGATATACCTTTCATCTAATGTCACTATCTATCATAACACACATATATGGTAGATAATATACTATCTAATACCACTATGCACTAGGCATATAACGTGGAAATGTAAACTACGTACAAATAAAAGTTTATAGCTCACCAATTTTGAGCTAAGATCGCTTAAAACCCGTGAAATGCGAGAGTATACCTCAATTACAAAAACACCATTTAAGAAGTGGGGGTTCCATGAGATGAGGTCATTCCATGGAATTCCTTGGAGATGATCATCAATGAACAAGTGGAGTAGAGAGGAATTCCATGAGATGAGGTCATTCCATGGAATTCCTTGGAGATGATCATCAATGAACAAGTGGAGTAGAGAGGAATTCCATGAGATGAGGTCATTCCATGGAATTCCTTGGAGATGATCATCAATGAACAAGTGGAGTAGAGAGGAATTCCATGAGATGAGGTCATTCCATGGAATTCCTTGGAATTCCTTCCAAACTTGACAAGTTTGAAGAGAATTTTTCAATTTCTAATGTGTATTTGAATTGAAATTGAAATTGGAAGGGGGTACTTTCAAATATAAAGGATGTCATCTTTACTATTTTTTTCCATGTTCCTCGTACTGGTTTAATTGAATGAAAAGTGTATCAACTCCGAGATAAATTTATGCTCTCAAATTAATGTGACATTCTATTTTTGTGGATTCAATCAGTTCCAAGATAATACGTCATTGAATACCAAGAATGCGATAAAACTTCATTGACGTATCATCTTGAAAGTAATTGAATTCACAGAAACAGAATGTCATACTAATTATAATTATCTTGGAGTTGATACACTTTGTATTCAATTACATCACTTCGTGAACATGCAGTGTCTTATTTGTGGCTGAGACCACGAAGCCCGGCTTGTCCAGTCCTGGTGTAATGTACGATCAATCTTTAACAAAGTAACATTAAAATATTTTCGAAATTCCTTGACACTAATAATTACTGTCAGACATTTCTAGATGGTAAATATGACGCACACACAAGAGTTTTTTTTTTTTAATAACATCGAAACTTGATACAGAATCATTGTTCCCCAATTAAGGCTGAGGATGGAACATGAGATCGTTTGAACGGCGCACCACAAGGGCGATCTTACAATATAAGATTCTATTATGAAAAAGGTTCTCCAGAAAGCGTAAAATGCTTCAAAACTAACCCTTGATTTTTTTCCGGGGAATTTCGGGGAATTCCGGGAATTTCGGGGAATCGACCCGCATGAGCTGCGGGGCTCCCCCCCTCCAATTGTAGAATGCGCTATAAGTACGGCATTGGTGCGCCATAAAAAGATGTACGATGGCTTAGGAGGGCTTTCTCACCTTTTTCTTTATAAATGAACCACTGTAAACATGAGAAATATAGTAAAGATAAATTTATCTATTTTTATAATAACCTCCTCAAACCACCATTTCTCAAATTCGATTTCAATGTCAGATAAGAAGAGGTACACCCCAATATTCTGAAAATATTATTTTGATTTTGTTTTTGATATTTTGATGTTTTTGATTTGATGTTGTTGTATTCACTTTGATACAAAACTGATAGAACGCAAACCAATCACCAAATACGACATTTGATTCATGCGTTTTAGATTTTTATTGTATTCAAAATACACAATATCAACGTCAATTATTTCCCTCGTCAGTGTTTTTCAATTTAGATCACTTATTGTTTTATTATTCAGCTGTTCTATAACGTCGAATGCAGCATTACTATCCGATACTCCTGCGTCCAAGGACTCCCCAATAAGGTTAGAAGTCAGACGAATTGATGTCGGGTTTATCTGTACTTTATTGTAGTTCTTTTGACAAACAAAAGCGAGGGAGAGAGAGAGAGAGAGAGAGATCGCCTAAACTCACTAAAGTATAAAGTTGTGACCTCCGATTCTTCTAGAAGAACATGTTGTCGATGCAAGCCATTGTGCCATCGAGAGTCGAGATGAGAAGTAGAGACATGTAAATTAGCAAACTACTGATTGACTGGCCAGATAAAATAAACCACGACTTGAAGAACGATTCAATTTGTTTCACATTTGTCGTTAGTTAGCTGTCATTCATCGAAGCTGGCGTTTTTCTACGGAACCGTTCACTTCTAGAAGGCTGTGAAGCTTTGTTAGGACGTTTGATCTTGTTCATATATTCATCCAATTATATCCATATATCCAATTTTCAGTATCTGGATTATTTGTAAATCTCAGATCCTACCGGATATTCGAAACTTGAATTGATTTTTCTCTCAATTATCTCAATATTTTAAATGAAATATGCTGAAATCACTCTCCTACTAATGGAAAGTTCTTCCATCCACTATACTTTGACAATCTTATTTGTACTTCCACATTTTTACTTACTTCCACTCTGACTGACAGATCGTGTGTGCTTATTATACCCATAAAACTAGAATCTTGTGAGAATATAAACCACACATCGCATTGCAGCTTTATTACTAACGTGACAACGTGACAACGTGACAACGTGATAACGTGACTACGTGTGATAATATTGTTCTGCATGAGTTGCATTCGCTTCTCACAATACCAACTATCACGTATTATTAAAACATACAAACACCAATGTTTTCTTTCTGAAAGCTGTGACCTTTGGCAAGTATACAAAATATAGTATTGTCGTAATATGAGATCGTCTTGTATTTATATTATATAAGCCGATATAAATTATCGATTTATCGTGATATGTAATCGAGACGCCGCCATTGTCACGCACAAGAGATGCAGGTGTGTCAACCAACGCAATCACTGAGAAAGTAATTATAAGAAGAAACGCGCTGTAGCTTCGAATACGTTAGCTTTTGAAAGATGTAGATGATTATACAATGGAAAATCTCATCCTGAATCACTATTGAGCCTCCGAAATATCACAGCTGCACAAATATAAAGTTATATTATTTCATATTGTGTTGGTAGTTGGTACACAGTGCATAAGTACATGTATATTTATAAGGTTTCTTAGTGCATAAACATCGTAGCCCTAATTATAACAGTTGACCAAAAGGCTGTTTGTGAATAGCCACTACACGTAGTATGAGCTCATCCCGTATATCTATATATTATATCGATATAATTAATCGATCTATCGTGACGTGTGATCGAGCTACTGTCCCCGCCACTGAGATCGTGCGATCGTTATTGACTGTTTATTACCTCCGCGTTGGCGCCATGGCAACCGTCGCCATCTTGAACGACGACTAGACGTCGCGATCGCAATCGTCGCGAGTAGATTCACATGACGTGTTTATCTTGAGAATAATGATTTGAATCTATTGAACATATTGAAAAGCATTCGAGATGAGATGTGTTTTATATATAGTCATTTTATTGTGGTTTTGAGAGCATCTTGATATTTTTACTACTGACTCAACTAATGGAAAAAACAATAAAAAAGGTATAAAATCGCGGGAAAATAGTCACGTCATTGGCGCTTCGTAAAATTCCAGCATTCATTCACAACTTGTATGTATAGTAAACAGTATCAACAAGAAACTTGAGACAAGAATGAAACTTTGGAGATACATCTTTTCTTTCTGAGAGATTCTGTAGCAATTATTATTGCCGTTATTATATATTTTCCAATTGAGTAATTATATGTTTCTCATGTTGCTCTGTTAGTAATTTGTAATATTTGTTGTATTCTTTCAAAATATAATGTAATTTTATTACAGCTGCTGATGATAAAATGATGGTGAAAAAGATGATGAGATGAAGGTTCTTGGGTAATGGGAAGGATAGTGGGAAGGAAGCGGTCATGGCCGACTTATTGTAGGAACCGTCCCGGCATTAGCCTAGACTACAGAGGGAAACCATGAAAAACCCCTGTAAAGATGGTCGGCGGCGGGGATCGAACTGGGTTCGGAATTCCCCTCGCCTCCCGGATCACACGAAGCGAGCGCGTTAACCACTGCGCTGCATGTGTCGGTATATATATATATGGAGAGAGAGAGAGAGAGAGAGATAGAAAGATTGTACATATGATCTAGGATATATTTTATTCTGTCTTTTTATTCCACTTTGACATTTTAACTCTCAAGTCGTTTGTTGCCAGACATCTTCAGTCGTAATTGAAGCAAAATGCTATAATTTGTAATTTATTTGCTATAAACCATTAATAAAAAGCCAGTAATAACAATTGAAGTGAAATCATGAATTAAGTCCGTGTGTTTCCCAGCTGAGTTATGTCCGAGCAAGTGACCTGTTGCCTCTGAATGAGATCACCCGCCATCAACTTCATCAAGTCGACAACTCTCTTAAGGCGCCCCCAGTCTGCATAGGGCCACACGTTGCCGCCAGGGTGACTTGTGACTTCACAGATAGAAATGATCGTGAAACTTGAACCGTGCAAGATAGCCCCACGAAATTAACAGTTTCATCATGAGATGCAGACAATAAATATTTCTAGAAAATGGTTATGACTGTAATGAGTCAAATTTTATAAAGACGAAGATGGGATATCATCTCCAACACTAATAACAGTGACACTCGATCATTTCACCTCCCAGCGTACCGTTACGTACAAATAACACGTAGCATGTTGTGAATGTTCATTATCACCAAGTGTCACCAATTAATTAGAAACGAAATGAGTAATGAATGAAACAGGAAGGCACGGACATTATTGGTCGGAATTCAAGGTGCAAATATAGTTTTCCGTTACATTACATATCAATATACCTACATCGCTCATCCAACAACGCATGTGCTGCGTTTCCCTAGTATTATACAAATCGGACCAGCTGGTTTGAAGAGAATAACTTTTTATTAATTTCTTCATATCTTCTCGATTGTGCATTTCTTATGCTACTTATCGTAAAACGCACACTGCTTTCCTTTATCTGCTCATCCTGTATTGTTGCTCATTGAAAACATTACAACGTATCTACTGCGTTTTCCCATAAGTATATGGTACTTGATTATTTATGAACGAGCAAATAGTATAATCTGTCTCTCTTCTTCGCAGCTCATAGGTGTGTTTCATGGCTAACTAGTTGATGTTTTATCTCTTCAATTTATCTCCAAAGTCGAAGCGGCTAATCGACACAAGCCTATACTTATAAGAAATCAAACACAGTTTATAATAATGGGATAGATTGTCAAATAAACAATAACAATTAAGCTTGAATGATGCCCTTAAACGAGTATAGCCAATCGCACGGGAGATAATGTGGGTGTTTGACGGTGGGCTGATGAAAGGATTAAATTATTAGATGCAGCGAGCGCTATCTGCTGGAATACATCATATTTTATAGAGTTGTTTCATTCATATATTATTATATAGCATTTAAATATTCATAAAATAACAAGCTTTACAGATAGTATTTCATTTCACCATTTTAATTACCGGTACGGGTAGTATTTTTATTATTATTAATGTTTGGTTTAAGGATGTATTGTACTGATGACTACGATCTATTGGCGTCAGTGAATGATATACGAGATGATGAGATGAGAGGTTATTTTATTGGGTGTTTTCAAATAGTTGTAAGGAGTCGGTCGTGGCCTGTTGTTAAGAAACCATGTCAGTATTGACCTGAACGACAAAGGGGAACCATGAGAAAACCCCTGTCAGGATGGGCGACTGTGTCGGGAATCGAACCCCGGTCTCCTGAATGACGATTCAGTGTACTAACCACTTGATCACTTGTCTAAGTGATTAGTTTTGTAGTGCTATATACCCATATAATATTGTAAAGTGGAAACAAACATTGAGATAAATAATATAATAAATATAATGAGTATATAAGGTTGATTCGGGAATCAAACATAGAAAAAGTGAATCGAAAAAAAGTTCGTAAGATTCCTCATCTTCACTAGAGGAAAAGAATGGAATACTTGAAAGAAAAGAATAAAAGGAAAAAGAATCGACGAATAGAATGAAAATTCTTGATACGATCGGAGATCCCTAGTCTTCCCTAACACGATAAATGTTTGAACTATCCCTGAACTATTGGTTCTTTATTTACAATTAAAAGTATAATTAAATTAACTGTTTCTCTCATCTGTCCTAGATAGTTTGGTGTTACACCTCTTGACCCAAATAATTTTGCTATCTGGGATTGATAATGTTACATTTTTTTTGGCCTGGCAAGATCGACTTTGTGGTGCCCATCCGAAACGATAACCTTTGTCATCTGTAGCCTGAATAGTGTCGTGTAACAATGACATCATTTCCTGATGAAATAATAACATTTTCTTCTAATAATTATTCGTTCTCACTGTTTATATTCTCTGGTATATCATGACTCTCCCAAAGCAGTGGCATTCAATAAAAACTGCATCTTCTAATCGCCAGTCGCTTGAGTCATCATCGCCCTCGGCACACCTCTTCCTCGAGTCCTGAAGAACCATCCTAGTATGGAGGCTCGAACCACCCTTGCGTTAGCAGTGTGGGATAGGGGAGACGGTCGCTTGGAACCTTCTGGGGGATTAACTTGCTATTTCCTTTGGTTACCAATGATATTTTTGTACATTAAATTAATAATTAGGTTGATTACCACATCTCTTTCTAACAATATAATTGGGAAATTACAACTCACAAAACTGTGAAGTTTAAATCTCTCCACAGTTCCTTATGTTCGCTCTATACAGCGACTTTAATCAAGGAACAATTTATTGATTGGCTATTCTAATGAAAAGTATGACCTGCTATTTGTCTATTTGCCGCCACGAACGATCTGATAACATGGTCAATCATGTATAGTCGCTTAACGTCTTATTTATACGACACAACTTTAATGGGTTCAAAATCAAGTTCTATTTATGGATAGATTTATTATTACAACAATTATCATCCATCGTGTTTGAAGAAGTAAGATTGTTACTTTTAATGGTTTTATTTGTTAATCGCTTTTATATGACTCTATCTACGATCAAGCTTTTTAAAAAAGATGAATCAAGCTAATTATTGATCGAGGATGGAAATAAATAGGACTGATAACTGAGGGTTATAGCAAGTCAATTCTCAGAATATCGAGATACAAGAATGAGTATCTCGAAAACTGGCCCTAAATAGGCCTATTAAACGAGCTTTAGCGGAGACCTCCACAGTTCAATCTCACGACTATCAATGTGTGATTGTTTTGTTTTTTGTTTGCTTGTTTGTTTGTTCTCATGCCTGTAACCATGAGTTATCTAATATAGAGCTGTATATATAGTGTTTAGTAAGAATCGGTTAGTTCGAAGTTTTGACAAATCACACGAAAATAATCCAGGGGAGGAAATAGTGTGAGAATGTTCTAGAGAAATATCCATTGTATAGTTTCATTCTTTTTCGAGGACTAGTTTCGTATTTTTTCTTCATTTATTATTTTTATTGTGTTTTTCAAAATTTCCTCAAAACTTGCCCTCCGATTTTCACCAAAGCTGGTCAATTCCTACTATTAGGTCTATAGTGTTCTGGTTTCACAGATAATTGCAAACCAACAAAAACAAACAAGCAAACACAAAATGAAAAATGGAAAATAAAACTGTGAAAATTGCCACAAATTAGTCAAATAGGCAGTTTGGAAAACCAAATATTTCACTTTTTTCCATTTCCAACAAGTCTTCTTGCTCATACAACGCATTTCCTGATTTGTTCTGGTTTATATTAACAAGATTGTGAGTGTACCCACTTAAAACATGATTATATAATTAGTTTTAAATGTCTCGTTCGAGCACATCATCGTGGTGGGTCCTCATTGGCCATAAAAACAACCAATCAGCTACCGTTATTGTATGAGGAAACGATCTCTGTTTGGATTAGTTTATTAGCCCATAGGGTTACATGATATTATACTCACAGAGTAGCCTGCAAGCATGGCCACAAGTCTCGCATGTTGATAATGCACGTTTTTATATGCACTTCTCGGCTAATAATATGTATTAAAATCTTAACAACATGATGCAATCGCCGATGTTTTATTTTCAAATTAATTAAGACATGCCATTCAATACCTGTTGAGCGTTATTCATGTTTCAAATGTTATTTCAAAATCTATACGATATCTAAGTCATCAGTACAGTGCGTCGTTAAACCCAATAAGAATTAATAAATAGATCATAATATATAATTTTATTATCCATTTTTTCGATATTATAATTGGTAAATGATTGCTCTTGCGAACTTAGAATGAATAAATAAATAAATGCGAATGAAATGAAAATGATTAATCAGAACTATAGGCTAGAAGAAAAAAAAGAGTTCAAATTTTCTCCAAAAAAAAAACGTTCTATATCTTAATTGACAGTCAAATATTATCTCACTCTACGATGTTTGGTGGTCGTATATGAATATCTCTCAACAAGTGGTTTCTGATGTCCGGTGTTTAAGCACCTTCATGATAACTAGGCCTACATCACGTGATTCAAATACATGGATAACTAGATCACATAATTATCTATCAATTAGAGGGGATCGGCAAGACGATTAAAACACTTTCCACTTACCGCTATCGCTTGTGTTCTATACTCGTAGACCTCAGCTCGAGACAACTTCGTCGACCCATTAAAGGCCGTCACAACTCTGATGCTGGATTCTAGATAAAGTTGACGCTAGTTTTTATAAGTTTTTAATAACTGGAAATCATCATCTCAATTCCAGAAAAATCTTAATCAATTCATTTCTCCTCCAGGACCTGTCTCTTTTTCCAAGTCGTGACGTAAGCATACCCGTTTATGTTCAAGTTTCAATATAAAATCGGGTATTATGTTTAAATGATTATGTTTATGATCATGCTCATGTTTTCCGTCATGGTGCTCATGCAGGACTGAACGCTTTCGAAATATGTAGTTGCTTATTTTAGCGTGAATCATTGAAACTCAGCCTGAAAAAAACCCAATACCTTAAAAATACCACCTGCACAAAAATAGCGATGATATTTGTATTTGATATGTTGGTAGACGACATTCTTCTTTTGTGGATATAAGTATAGCATGAGTATGTTTGTATTTCATACAAATATCTCGCTCATCCTACAACGCTGCGTTTGCCTAGTGTTGTAAGAATAATCGCTCTTATGCTACATACCATAGTTAAATGTCAAACGTTGCAAAGCAATTAATGTCGACCTTTAGAAATAATAAACAGTGGTGGACTGCCACTGTATTTTAGAAACCGTACGCAATTTCATAATTTCTACTGTATGTATTGTCATATAGGCTTATATATTTGAAACTTTATTGTTATTCATCTTGGACGAAATCAAAGAAGACACTTTTCACTCACATAAATATAAATGTGTGATCTTTATATTGAAGACTTTGAGCTGAAGTATACCCCCCTCCTCCCCTCGATCCCCTCCCCCTCCCCCCCCTCTCCTTCCTGACAGAAATGGTTTGACAATGATGTCTAGTATTATGTTGTACACGCTTCTTCCATTTCTACTGCTTGGACGTTTGAAAGTCGGTGGGTTTGTCTTCTAAGGGTCTTCAAGAATATACTTCCAAAACTTCTGCCTCGGAATCTGAGGAGTCATATTGGCTCAAAATAGACTTTTCATCAAATTCATGGCTAACTTTATCATTTTCTTGGCGACGTTATATGTTCATACTCAAAATGCAATGAATAAACTTGATGGTATTTTTCACAATGACCTTCTTCGTGGTCTAAGATGTCGTGTTTCGTTTACAAAATCAGAATTTTGACTAATATTCGAACCCAACTCACCGGCTTTGTATCATTCAACAAACAGGAATGGAAAGAGCTTGTTAGACTCCAGATAATGTTCATCATTATAAGACTATTGCCAAATTGCCTTCGAATAATAATTGAATTATATATTTCAAAATGAATTTCATGAAATTCATTTCAAGAAGCATTACAATATTTCGCCGCAAAAAAAGATTTTATGAAAATTGTGATTCATGAGTTAGTTTTATCATCTAATATTTTTCAATATTGTTTCATTAATACAATTATTTTGAAATATTCATATTAATTTCAATGAACACTATTAATGAATACCGTTGTATCGGTACGTGATTAACGCTATCTAAATGCTCAATATATTATTACATCCGTTTTGATTATCAATTAGAATGATTAAATTGCACAGCACTCCGTTCTGGTGTTGGATTAAATCCTTCGCGGCTGAAACTGATTTATTGAGACACAGTTTCACGGTGAATGTTGAAGCTAGGACCGGTGGTGTGCGGTCATGTCGAGCAGAATTAGGCCTATATCAAGAAAAAAAAAAAAAATTATCAACATCGAAAAAACGATACAGGGCCATTGAATCGCGGGTGAGACTGTCAGGGTAGGATCGTTTAGACAAACGCCATTTTATCTTACCATCACAGAAGCAGAATTAACGATCGTATCATAATTCACTCATTGAATGATGGTAACAGTAGACCTATACTAATAAGTCCACGAATGAATTGATTTTTCATTATTTTTTGAGTTTTTTTTTATGCCCAATATCTTCACAGAAATGATAGGCCTACTTATGAGGAAACAAGAAGCCATCACCTCACTTTGACCAGAGTACAAGACCAGTTCAGCCATAACGGTGAACATCAATATCAGTGTTTTGACTTCGAATTTTCGAATTTTATTTCATTCCCATTTCAATATTTCACTTTCATCTTTGTATTTGTTTACTCCCTATTTTCCGAATTTACATCGTTTTGATCTCTCATTCATTTAATTTAAAATGTGTTTCATCAATTTTTGTATATTTTTTATATTCATTTATTGCCATTCACAAATCTCCTGCTTATAGTAGGCTATTGTATTATATGTTGCATATTAACATGTGGTATACATACCTAAATTGAGAAAATAAAGAAGAGTAGTCTGCTTTAAATCTGAATATAAAATAGACATGAACAAATATATAAATATGAGCAACATCTAAGCTGAACCTATGAACACTCGACGTCTACGCCACTGTCTCCTCGCTCTGAAATTATAATGTCAATTATGCCAACTGAAAGTTGGTGGGCGTAAGAACACTCTTGTAACATCAATAAAAAGTATACCCACCTTAATTAAATGAATACAATCTGTTTTTTATTGTCACAACATTTCAATAATAGCAGAGACTCGAGTTTCTGGGGTGCGGTAGCGCTGAGTGTAGGTGGTGTTCAGGGTTCGAGCACCGGTTGAGATGTTTCTTCAAGGCAAATTAGATCGAGTGTTATATAACACAGGCACACCAACTTATAAGGACATTAGTCAAATAGTAAAGATTGGTCGACGATGATGGAATCATATTTCTGTTTACTTATTTTCATTTCTAGTTTCAAGTTTTGATATTTTCTATATTTGTATCATGTACAAATCTTTGAAAAACATGAACATAAACATGAACATGAACATAAACATGAACATATTTTAATATCATTAATTGGGTTATTTGATATCTTCCTTTTCATTTTTCATATCGTTGTCCTAATTTTTGTAAAAGAACAAATACCATTTCCCAATTGATTTTCCACCTATCTATAGGAATTGAAATAAACCACCATATTTCCTTTTATTGTGAATTGTTTTATTTCAATTCACTTCCGTTTTTGCACATGCAAATTATGATACCATTTTTATTTGTAGTTCTAGATACTTAATTACCTTAATTATTGGTTCATTCCACAAAATGATTGAAAACCCAGTTTTTGTTCTGAATATGACATGTCGTGTTTGCTATGTACAGACCACCAATACGAATAACTTGTTGTTTAAACCTTCTCCAGCTTGAATTAAAAGAGACAAATAACTATAATTACGAGTAATAACTATGATTTAGATGTCCCAACATTTAATAGCGTGTAACACATGGCTTTCCTTCAGGCGGGCTTGATCCGGCTGGGTGGAGCCGAGTACTGGCTGGAGCCGAAGAAAGGAACGGCACCTAACGGCGGCGAGCACCAGCATATCGTCTACAAGAGGGCCGCGGTTAACGCGCCACCGAAGAAGAGGAAACGGAAGAAGAAGAAGAAACATGAGAAAAATTGTGGAACAAGAGGTAAACGAAAAACTGTCCCTGGATATGTATGCGCAAATAGGGTAATGTGAAGTATATCCAAATGAAGCGTCGGATACAAAAGCAACAAGTACTTGAAGTTAGCACTTCCTACAGAGATTAGGTAGGTCTAATTACCGAAGTTTGTATAGGCCTATCTTAGTTATTTTGTTGGTTGATAACCTTCTTCCGTGAAAATCGCAAATTCCCCCCCCCCCCCCCCTGCGCATGGGGGTGTTCAAAACATGATTGCCGGAGAACTATACATTGGATCGGGCCCAACTTGGATTTTTCCGCATTCAATTGCATGTACCTTCATTTTGATACCACACACGGCCCCGTCAAAACTTTTCCAGGGAAAATCATAAATATTCCGACACCCGATCTGAAGGGGTTCGTTCAAAACATGTTTGCCGGAGAACCATACATCGGATCGGGCTGAAATCAGAACTAGACGTCATCAATTTCGATTATCTTCAATTTGATACCCCACACGGCTGTGTAAAAACTTTTCCGAAGAAAATTCCAAATTTGGCTTTATTTTCAAGAATTTTTTTACAGAGAATCAGACATCGGACAGAGCTAAAATCAACATTTTTGGCAACAGATATTCTGTACCTTCATTTTGATACCAAACACGGCTTCGGCAGAAGACTTTGACTTTTTTTCCAAATTTTGATTTTTTCCCCATACTAGTACCCGTCCGACAAAAAAAAATCGACAATCTTCGATCGGGGATTGCTCGAGAACCCATGATGCGATCGGGCCGATTATTGGATTTTCTGAAAGCTAGCGATCACGTGAGCATTTTGATGCAACTCACAATTTTCCAAAAAAATTTCCGAAGAAAATCACAAATTTTCCGGAAGGGTATTCAGGATTTTTTTTTAGGAGAACCAGACATTGAATCGAGACGAAATGAAATTTTTTCGCAATCTGATGCATGTACCTTCATTTTGATACCACACATGACCCCGTGGAAGATTTTCCGGGGAAAATCGCAAATTTTCCGACACCCCTCCACACATGGGGTCGTTCAAAACCTGTTTGCCGGAGAACTATACATCGGATCGGAACGAAATAAAAATTTTATGCAATCTGATGAATGGACCTTCATTTTGATACCACACATGACCCTGGGGAAGATTTTCCGGAGGAAATCGTAAATTTTCCGACACCCCTCTACACATGGGGTCGTTCGCGAATTTTTTTAACGAGAACCAGACATCGGATCGAGACTAAATGGAAACTTTCCGCAATCTGATGAATGTACCTACATATAGATACCACACATGACCCTGTGGAAACTTTTCCGGGGAAAATCGCAAATTTTCCGACACTCCTCTACACATGGGGTGGTTCTCGAATTTTTTTAGGGAGAACCAGACATTGGATCGGAACGAAATAGATTTTTTTCGCAATCTAATGAATGTACCTTCATATTGATATCACACATGATCATGTGGAGAATTTTCCAAAGAAAATCGTAAATTTTCCGACCCCCTCCTACACATGGGGTGGTTCTTGAATTTTTTTAGGGAGAACCAGACATTGGATCGAGACGAAATAAATAATTTCCGCAATCTAATGAATGTACCTTCATATTGATACCACACATGACCATGTGGAGAATTTTCCAAAGAAAATCGTATATTTCCCGACCCCCTCCTACACATGGGGTCGTTCTCGAATTTTTTCAGGGAGAACCAGAAATTGTATCGAAACTAAATGAAAAATTTTCGCAATCTAATAAATGTACCTTCATATTGATACCACACATGATCATGTGGAGAATTTTCCAAAGAAAATCGTAAATTTTCCGACCCCCTCCTACACATGGGGTCAGTCGCAAATTTTTTTGGGGGGAACCAGACATCGGATCGAGACGAGATAAAAAATTTCCGCAATCTAATAAATGTACCTACATATCGATACCACACTTGACCCTGTGGAAACTTTTCCGGGGAAAATCGCAAATTTTCCGACACTCCTCTACACATGGGGTGGTTCAAAACCTGTTTGTTGGAGAAATATTCATTGGATCGGAACGAAATGAACATTTTCTGCAATCTAATGGATGGACCTTCATTTTGATACCACACACAACCCCGTGAAAGATTGTACGGGGAAAATCGCAAATTTTCCGACACCCCTCTACACATGGGGTCGTTCGAAACCTGTTTGTCGGAGAACTATACATCGGATCGGAACGAAATAGAATTTTAATGCAATCTAATGAATGGACCTTTATTTTGATACTACACATGACCCTGAGGAAGATTTTCCGGAGAAAATCGTGAATTTTCCGACACCCCTCCACACATGGGGTCGTTCGCGAATCGTTTTAGGGAGAACCAGACAACGGATCGAGACGAAATAAAAAATTTCCGCAATCTTATGAATGTACCTTCATATTGATACCACACATGACCCTGTGGAAGATTTTTCGGAGAAAATCGTAAATTTTCCGACACCCCTCTACACATGGGGTCGTTCGCGAATTGTTTTAGGGAGAACCAGACAACGGATCGAGACGAAATAAAAAATTTCCGCAATCTAATGAATGTACCTACATATAGAAACCACACATGACCCTGTGGAAACTTTTCCGGGGAAAATCGCAAATTTTCCGACACTCCGCTACACATGGGGTGGTTCTCGAATTTTTTTAGGGAGAACCAGACATTGGATCGAAACGAAGTAGAAATTTTTCGCAATCTGATGAATTTACCTTCATATTGATACCACACATGACCATGTGGAGAATTTTCCAAAGAAAATCGTAAATTTTCCGACCCCCTCCTACACATGGGGTGGTTCTCGAATTTTTTTAGGGAGAACCAGACATTGAATCGAGACGAAATAAAAAAATTCCGCAATCTCATGAATGTACCTTTATATTGATACCACACATGACCATGTGGAGAATTTTCCAAAGAAAATCGTAAATTTTCCGACCCCCTCCTACACATGGGGTGGTTCTCGAATTTTTTTAGGGAGAACCAGACATTGAATCGAGACGAAATAAAATAATTCCGCAATCTCATGAATGTACCTTTATATTGATACCACACATGACCATGTGGAGAATTTTCCAAAGAAAATCGTAAATTTTCCGACCCCCTCCTACACATGGGGTGGTTCTCGAATTTTTTTAGGGAGAACCAGACATTGTATCGAGACGAAATAAAAAAAATTCCGCAATCTAATGAATGTACCTTCATATTGATACCACACATGACCATGTGGAGAATTTTCCAAAGAAAATCGTAAATTTTCCGACCCCCTCCCACACATGGGGTGGTTCTCGAATTTTTTTAGGGAGAACCAGACATTGGATCGAGACGAAATAAAAAATTTTCGCAATCTGATGAATCTACCTTCATATTGATACCACACATGACCATGTGGAGAATTTTCCAGAGAAAATCGTAAATTTTCCGACCCTCTCCTACACATGGGGTCGTTCGCGAATTTTTTTGGTGAGAACCAGACATCGGATCGAGACGAAATAAAAAATTTCCGCAATCTAATGAATGTACCTACATATCGATACCACACATGACCCTGTGGAAGATTTTCCGAAGAAAATCGTAGTTTTTCCGACACCCCTCTACACATGGGGTCGTTCGCGATTTGTTTTTGGGAGAACCAGACATCGGATCGAGACGAAATAAGAAATTTCCGCAATCTAATGAATGTACCTACATATCGATACCACATTTGACCCTGTGGAAACTTTTCCGGGGAAAATCGCAAATTTTCCGACACCCCTCTACACATGGGGTGGTTCAAAACCTGTTTCACGGAGAACTATTCATTGGATCGGAACGAAATAAAAATTTTCTGCAATCTAATGGATGGACCTTCATTTTGATACCACACACAACCCCGTGGAAGATTGTACGGGGAAAATCGCAAATTTTCCGACACTCCTCTACACATGGGGTCGTTCAAAACCTGTTTGTCGGAGAACTATACATCGGATCGGAACGAAATAAAAATATAAAAGTATATCCTCATGCATACACACGTCACATATCACGTGACAGCCAATGCAATATGGCAGCCAACGAGGAGAACAATCTGAAATATTTCCATCCAATCACATTCGTACAAATCTGTTTTCGCTTTCCGTTTAGTCCTTTATATGAGATTATTATATCTAAATCTAAAACCATGCTCCATTTTATTCAAGCGTCACACTCACTATGAATGAGAATTAAATGTTTACAAGTAAACAATTTGAAATAAATATCCAGTAAAAGTCTGCATCTGGGCCAAATACCTTTTTCATGAATTCATCCTTTTTTTGGTGCGACCCTGTGAGCGAATAATGGATACAGCGAATGATGATCAAGTTACTCTATCAAATTAGTTAATTACTGGGTCCACAAATTATTCAAATTCAAAAATGTTTTCCAAATTGTTTCCACCTGCAGAGCCACCTCGCCTGACGGAATCTCGCCTGGAATGGAAACACCAGACCGGAATGGTCAAGGTTCAAGGACGTGGCAAGTCGCGCAAGACAAGATGGCGGCGGTCTGTGTCGCGCGAGCGCCACGTGGAAGCGCTAGTGGTCGCCGACACGACGATGATGGCGTTCCACCAAGACGGCGACGTGGAGACGTATCTGCTGACGATCATGAACCTCGTGTCGTCGCTGTATCGGGACCCGAGTATCGGACATCCGGTCAACGTGGTGGTCGTGCGCATCGTACTGCTCGAGGACGAAGTGGCTGAGGTATGATTGTTCACTTAGATTTATCTTCATCTACGGAATATTCACTCGCGAAAACACGGGAGTGCGTTAGTGAAACATTGCCAAGTACAAAATTGTACACGTCAATTTGGTACTAAACCATATTCGACACAAAAAGTAACAACAAAATGCTCTTCTCAATCCCAAAATGGCCGACGAAAGATTACGAATAAACTGATAACAATGTTATATTTTAATAAGTTGTCATTATTGAGATAAGCGCGCGCTTTATTGTCACTTTTTACAAGGTGCACACTTTTCACCACTGACAACATATCTGCAACTTCTTCAACTGACGTAACCTGGAAGTGACAGGAAAAGGCAGGATGTGAACCCAGAAATAATATTAATGATGGTATAATAAATTGTTCACGTCAAGTGTGTTTTAGATAAGTTAGTAATTGTTTTGGTGGAATGACCACAGCTGATGACATCCATGGTACGGTTGCGATCACATAAAGTGATCGATATCAGCAAAGTAATTCCAGAAATCCAATTAATACGTCGAATAATAATATAAATACCAATAATTGCTCAAGATACGAATAAATCGTGCCAAATATCGAATATAAATACATGACATACTGTGCTATGTTATACTGACTTTTGGTGGAGGTGCCGTTATTTTATCGACATCTGTCTGTTCAAAGATTGCTGTGAAAAATATCTAGTAATTTATATGTAAAATCATCAAATCTATTATCAAGAAATGAAAATAGGAGAATCCAGAATTTCAAATTTTCTCAATCTTTTCTCAAATAGCCTGAAATTTGTACTCGACTAAAATGAATTGAGCATCTAGATGTGAATTGTGACAATATTTGAACTAGTATGGCTACTGGACGTTATTGACAGAATCAAAGCTGTCTTATGAAGATTAATTTTATTGAATAATCATTTTTTTCCAAACTGGCTCAGTAACCTAAGGCACTGCTTTAGAAACGATGGAGTCAAGTCCGGCGTGTGTACGAGTCCCGCAAAAGACATTTGTGTTTTTATTTGGAAGAACATCATTCGTCTATCACATGCTCATTTGTACCCCGATAACGTAGCTGTTGGCGGGGTCATTATAAAGTAGCAAACAATAATTATATCCAATCACGAAATGAAATGTGTTAATTTGATTTAACTGTTGCAGCAAGGTTTGAACGTGACCGTGAATGCGGGCGACACGTTAACAAGCTTCTGCAACTGGCAGTCAACTTTCAACTCGGCTAATGATTCAGATCCGAACCATCACGACGTTGCCATTCTGGTCACAAGGTGAGACTAAAATACGTAGCAAATTGTAATGAAAAATGAATATGGCTTGTCCCAATTTTGAAATTGAAAAATGCTTATGATTAAACAAACCATATTGATGTGAAAAAATTGTTCCCCATTTGAGGCCAATGCTAAAATTGCCAAAGTCAAGTTTGGTACAATCACACGAGATACTACAAGGGTGATCTTGAACCAAACAAAGCCTGGTTGGTTCAAACAAAGGTGGTTAAGTCAACTATCGCTAGCGGTAGTAACTGAAGTCACCGTTGGGCGTGAGTTCGAGTCACGCATAAGGCATGGGTTTTTGTAAACGCCCTTAAACCTATCATTACTTCATCGTTTTATTATCATCCGCTCATTCATACCCCCGTATAAACTAGCTGTTGATGGGGTCGTTAAGCACCAAAAACAATTGAACCGCACAAAGAATGTATGCAAGTAGTGTCTGTGATTCTGCCATGAGTGAGATGTGGTGCGCTTGTTGCAGAGAGGACATCTGTGCGCGCGCCAACGAGCCGTGCAACACGCTGGGGGTGGCCCACGTGGCTGGCATGTGCCGCCCCACCAAGAGCTGCAACGTCAACGAGGACAACGGCATCACCTTGGCCCATACCATCACTCACGAGCTCGGACACAAGTAGGTTTGTTTCTTTCTTATTTGCCTTTCATTTCACCATTATACATACGGAGAGGCTATGATATGATTAACTTACATAGAGGTTTAGAAAGATGTCAAGGGAAAAGAATTGAAATATTTACAAAGTACATCTTCATACTAGCTTGGGGCCTGCTTATAAGTAGTCAAAATTAAAAATATATTTTGTGACGGAGGTGTAAATTTATGATGCAAATTTGTAAACTTGTACTTTGATGCGTACTTGTGAACTATATTTCACTTATTGAAGAATAATACTGCCAATCAGTTCATCGATTATCGATTTGGTTTGTCAATACATAGAAACCTCGATGCACCGTTCCCGGATCCATCGTTCTCCTGCATGTATCATTCATTTTTCCTAACCCCACTCACATGTAACCAATGTTAGATTTTCCTGGATGGATTGTTTTCCTGCATGGATGGTTTTATTTTCGTGGTCCTTTGAAAAACGATGGATAGAGGTTTCACTGTGCCAAATCTTGGTAGTTAAGATAAGTACAAAGTCATTTCTGTTTCAGTTTTGGAATGTACCACGACACAGAGAAGATCGGCTGCAGCAGACGACGGGGTGCAACGCTTCACGTAATGACTCCCAGCTTTGAAGCGGACACGATAGACTTCGCTTGGTCGTCATGCAGTAGGAGAGATATTACAAACTTCTTGGAGTAAGTATTACTTTCTTATAGGGAGGCTGCCATTGGTTGATTGAACGATCAATTACCAACCGTCAGGCATTCGAATACTGATCGATCTGCATCAGTCGATAATTGATTGTAATTGAATTTTACCATATCACTAAGGATCACCATATTCATTCAATTATTTAACGATGTTCTGAGACACTGCTGAAAAGTTTGTGCTGCCCTTTTAGGATGTAGGGTTTTAAGTTGTTATCAATCAATCAATTATTAGTTGACTATTGGAGCTTAATCAACAATTTTCAATTATTTTTCCGTATTTATTCAGACAAATATTCTGAACGATATGTATACAAAAATACGAAAATATGAAAATGGAGAAAAAGTACAAATTGTAGCTGCAACGGTGTGTAGGACACTGGACACGGTTAGAACTTTTCCTGCAACAAAAATAACTTCCAAGTAGAAGTGAAAATTGATGATAAACCACGTGCCATTGTTTGTTCCACAGTCGTGGTCTAGGGAGTTGCTTGGAGGATGAACCAGGTCCTCAGGACTTTAGTTACCCCGACTTGCCACCAGGGGCCATGTATAACGCCGAGCATCAGTGCCAGCTCCAGTTCGGTGATAAGCAAGCCAACGTTTGCACTCAACTAGAAGAGGTAACACATCAGCCCACTTACGATTCACTTTCATCCCGTGACACGTACTTTCAATTCCTTCCATGTATTTCAAGTATAACTGTTTTGTTTTCGTTCCGTCAGATTTGTTTCCGCCTGTGGTGCGGAGTGAACGATACATGTACTACAATGCTACGACCAGCTGCGGCCGGAACACATTGCGGCAAACACAAGGTACGTCACCATTATCTCATCACCTTATTGAGATTATTCCATCAGTAGGAAAACAAAATGCAGTGTGTGCAAAATATGAGCCAAATATTTGTATTGATTATACTTGAAACTTTAAAGTACACACCTTGATTTTATAAATTATCTCAAGCAATTCCTTAATTATTGATTAATTCATATCATTTCATTCTTGCATTCAACCTTGCAACGTGTAGATTTTATTAACATACTTCAACTTCAACATTAGCTATTGTTTCTATACTGTTATTTATTTACTTGAAAACAACCAGTCTGAAATTTTTCCACTTCAGTAGAAATGTGTATTAGAACAATATCAACATTCTGTGTAAATTCCATTTCAAATGGATAAAATTGGAAAATGTATAACAATTGAAATATTCAGAATGTTGATTATTTGATGTTTGCTATAAATGTGTACAGTGGTGTTTGAATCAAGAGTGCGTGAGCATTGGGGAGCGCCCGGACCCGATACCCGGAGGATGGGGATCGTGGGGAGCGTGGAGCGATTGTTCCCGGACTTGCGGAGCCGGCGTGTCCATCAGGGAGCGTCACTGCGACAATCCCGTCCCTGCGTTCGGCGGCAAGTTCTGCCTCGGAGAGTGGCGGCGGTACAAGGTGTGCAACGTGCAGGCGTGCGACGAGGGCGAGCCCAGCTTCCGAGCCGCACAGTGCTCCGCCAACAACGATATACCGTACCAAGGGAAGAAGGACAGGTGGCTGCCCTACTTTGATAAGCGTGAGTCATGACCAAGATGAGTCGAATGCTCACTTGGTGGTTTCACTCGGATGTCAATCTTCTATTTCTTTTTGTATATATTGGGTTTAACGACGCACTGTTATGATAGCGCAAATCTAATGGCGGGCAGATGGATGATTAATGGCATGATGGGATGAAGGTTCTTGGGTAATGAGAAGGATAGTGGGAAGGAAGCGGTCATGGCCGACTTATTGTGGGAACCATCCCGGCATTAGCCTGGACTACAGAGGGAAACCATGAAAAACTCCTGTAAAGATGGTCGACGGCAGGGATCGAACTGGGTTCGGAATTCCCCTCGCCTCCCGGATCACATGAAGCGAGCGCGTTAACCACTACGCTGCATGTGCCGGTTGTTCTATTTCATGAGTACTTTCCTTGAACCCACCGATCGCTGCGATTCGTAGTGAGCAATTTGGTATTAACCGTCATGCCTTCTGCGACCCTCACATATTGGCATTTCAGGTGACTGTTTTCTTAAACAGAGTTTTTGTATTGATGTATTGAGTAGTATTGACTTGAGGATTCTGAAAACATTTCTCAATTTGTTTACATACACACTGTTCCATGTAATATTTCTTAAGTATTCAATGAATTATAAGAACACTCTAACTTTTTCATATACCGTACGTACTAAATATTGTAATGTAAAAAAAATTAACAGACGATATATAATATGTCACGTCCGCTTTACAGACGAACCTTGCGAATTGTACTGCGTTAACGCTGACGACACGCTGATAGTTCCGTGGGGCGAGTTTGCGCTGGACGGCACGCCGTGCAACGTCGGCACGCAAGACATGTGCATCTCCGGCATCTGCAAGCGCGTCGGCTGCGACTGGCTGATCGGCTCGGAGGCCAAGGAAGACGAGTGTGGAGTGTGCCGAGGTGACGGAAGTCAGTGTCAGACGATCAAGGGAGTCTACTCGAGGAAAGATGGTTCTGGTGAGTTTGAGAATGACATCACTTTGTATCGCAGTGAGACTGGTCGCTTGGAATTATGTTTTTAGAGTTGCCTTTCAATGTTAAATTCTCATCAACTTGGTATAATGGTAAGACTGGTCACTTGGAATTGTATATTATAGGGTTGCCTTTCAACGTAATAGTCTGATCAAATAACCTGATTTTCAATGACGAAGGGAAACCACAAAAAACCTCAGTCAGGATGATTTATCATGAAGTGAAACAAACCCCAGCTTTCCGAATAACTGTTCATCTGCTGAACAGTTCAATAGGTGTGCGAGTCCAGGTTTTAGAACTCAAGTCCGATTCGAGTCCAAATGGACTCTGAAATCGAATCTAAAATTATTTCAACGAGTCCGAGTCTGATTCTGGCGGAGACTCGGACTCAAAAGTGAGAGATGTACACAACTCAGTTTTGAAACTATGAAGACAGAACAATCTGTTTTGAAAGTTTGGATTTTTTCACTCTTATCTATTTTACGGATAATGTAATGCACTTCTCAGCGAATAATGTTGCCCTTTCCATATTCATTTCAGGATATCGAGAGGTAATTCTTGTTCCTGCAGGCTCCAGAAACATCAAAGTAGAAGAAGTCGGAAACTCGAGAAATTATATCGGGATCGGTAGCGCATCTTCGAGGAAATTCTTCTTGAATGGCAAAAGGTAATACTTGATGTTTTCTTAAAATATTATCAAACTTGAACTAAGCAAGCACAGAGAATAAGTTGCAAGTTGAGCAAAATAATTGTGTGAGAATGCCTGAACTCTCTCTTCAGCTCTGCTCTGCTTCGAAACTGAAAAGACGTAATTTACGATACCATTAAGAATTGATACTACGGTATCGTATTTCTACCGTAGTTTGATGTAGAAGAATGCATGTAGATAGAATCAATGTCTTCAAAATGGCCAGTCCGATCTCCGTGAAATTTTGTGATTTTGTGAACTCAATATCGAATATTCCAATCTGATATCGAATCGAAGTCCTAAAATATTGAATCAATCAAAAATATCAATATCAAACGGCAACCCTAATTACAAATACAGATATCATCATTCCGTACAACGTTTCTTGATTGTCACGTTTTCCAAGTTGTTATTCTTATTGTTCCTCATTGTCACATATATTTCCACAGACAAATCACTCTTGCTGGAGAATATCAGATAGCGGGTACGCCTGCGCTGTACGAGAGAGAGAAAGATAATGAGAAAGTACACATACCGGGTCCGATCAAGGAGGATATCATGATTTACGTGAGTACATTCCACAAACAGAAGTTGCTTTGCTCTCTGTAGTTGACAGGGGGCCGATCGTGATTCATAGATCAAATATAGCGTGTTAAGAATACACGCGTGTGTAGCACAGTGGGCACATCAGGCCGAAGCGCTTACATGCGTGTGAAGCAGCTAAGAGCCCGCATCTTAGCTGAGGATGAGAATATTGCAATTCACCGCGGGTCCGTGGTGTTTGTAGTTCTTGAGATATATGTTGCCAAAATCCACCGAGTAAATCTTTCCAAGATGCGGGTTCTTAAAAGGCTATAATTAAACCAGTATCAATATCATAATGTCCAGTTGATAGCCACATCACTTGAAAAAATATGATCATCAATGGCAAAGCTATTAAGCTTCTAAATGATTGATATAAATAAAAAGTACGTAGTAATGGAGAAATATGGAAACCAGCAGCTTACCTCAAATTCTTTCCAGTTGATATACCGAGGGCGTTACCGTAACTTTGGACTGCGCTACGAGTACACAGTGCACAAGCTGGAGTCTCACCAGCGTCCTGATTATCAGTGGGAGTTTTCCGACTGGTCCCCATGTTCAGCTACGTGCGGCGGGGGCAACCAGCTGTCGAGACCTGTCTGTCGCGAGAAGGACGCGGGACTGGTCGACGACAGGAAATGTGAAGCGAGTGAAGAAAAGTCAAGCCAGAAAGTGCGAGTGTGTAACATACACGCTTGTCCTGCAAGGTAATGATAGTCTTTGGACCCTAGGACAAAATTGGAGCTGATATTTTTTACTGTTCTAATTTGGGTTTTTTAAGATATCGTTCATCTGTCACCGCTCATTCATAGCCCCAAATAGCTTTGCTCTTGGTGGGGTTGTGAGGCTAGGTTGACACTAATGTTAATGAAAGCGCTGTATACTCGAGAAAACAAACTTTTTATTCGCACTGGTGAATACATGACAATAAGATATCTATTAGGTATCTACTACGTATGACCATTCAGGCTGAGTACTCTTGCATTGTGTGTCCTGTAAGTCAACTGTCAACCAAGTCCTAGGTTGACTTCTTGTCCTTACATATATGTACCTTCATTGAATGATGGGAAATCCCTAGTGAGATTACCCCACAAGTTTTCCCAACAAACAACCAGTACCACAGTAAACCCTCGTTGATCCAGACTCGGACAATCTGAAATGTGACGTATTTCGAACTTGAAATCGATCCCCGGCTGAAGGTATAGTCATTTCAGTGTCAACTCATATGGTTTCCAATACGTTACGTTCAATATCTCGACAGCATCACGTCACACTGACATGGGACTTGAACTGACATGGAGGAGATAGATTGAGAAATGTGGTGGTCATTCCTTTGCCGATAGAATACGCTAATGTATTGATAAACGATATATACTACAGTGAGCTATTATTCAAAAACCTCGTTCCGGGCTACATGTGTTAAATTGATGAGCCTCTGAATAATTTCACATGTCGGGTACACCAATATATCAAATTATCAATACAATGGAGCTTTTGTTTCCTCTATACATGTTATGAGAGGCTATCTCTAAACACTAGTTTGTGTGCAATACGACTGGAAAAGAACCTGCCTGGAAGGAAGGGGGGGGGGGGGGGTTGTAGCCTGGCTGTTGAATGATTGATCAAACAATAATCATCATCCTCAATGATTGTCTCAGATGGTGGATCGGCCCGTGGCACCTGTGCCCGTCAAGTTGCACGGACGAGACGTCGCTAGCGATGCGTAAACGTAGCGTCATGTGTGTCGGCGAGAACGAGATGGCGCTATCAGACGTTGACTGCGAGCGTTCCGTCCGGCCGATCGAACAGGAACCGTGTCCCGGCTTGCCGCCGTGTTCCATAAACACTCCGCCGTCCGAAGACGCACAAGATATACCCACTTCGACGATGAGCAGTAGTTCAACAAACGAAGACTCGACAACTTTAGGAGAGAAAACAGTAAACAGTATTAAAAGCAGTAGGAAACAGGAAGTGGTTCTGCAATACGAAACGATCCAGCACGAGAAAGACGGTTGGACGGTTGGAAGTTGGGGGGATTGTTCCACGACGTGTGGCGGAGGATATAAGAGGAGATGGGTGGAATGTGTCAGGAGTTTTTGTGATGCGAAAACGAGGCCTAGTGGGGTCGAGTATTGCCGTCTTCATCGGCACTGCCGCCAGCTATCGAGGCACGGTCTCTTACACTAGAGGTCTTTCATATATGTGCCGTTAATTTTTAAAAAATTAAGTCACTTATTGAACGATTACACTGGCTAGCGTCAACTATATAAGAATGAATAAGCTCAACAACGTTATTTTACAGATTGAAGCATCTCTGAAATAATGTTAATTTGGTAATATATTTTCATGTACGTAATTAACTTTTGCCAGTGTAAACATTCAATATATTTTTTCTTAAATAGAAAAAGTGTATTTTCCTATCACATGATCTTCTTTTAATATTCTTCAGTTTTTCTGCTCTTTAAATCATCTATAGTTCACATTGTGAATACTCTCACCTCGACTGAGATGAATTCGTAGTCGACATACCAAAAATCAAAGGCCCCAATTACGATATTTGATTCTTGTCTCGTAAAAACGCATAATCTTTTCGCTATCAGCGATTTAGTAATGAAGTGTCATAGAGACTATTCGAGTCAACTTTGTTAAGTGTGCAGTGGAACCTCTTTAGTGCGTTTATCAGGGGATCAGGATCAGACTAAAAAAGTATCACTAAAGTGAAAAACTTACTGAAGAAACTATTCAACATGAGGGGGGGCATATAGATGCAATCAAAAAATAAAACTTACCAAGGTGAAAAATGTACTGAAGAGAAACTTACTAAAGAGGTTCCACTCATTTTGTTTGCCACTCGACATGTGTTGAATACAACTGTAATGACGACTGTGGAAATTGACAGTACCATATCCGAAGTATGAAGGTCAGACGAGCAATGCTAGTCTTGTCGAAGCAGCCCGCGTTCACACGTCTCATACGCGTTACGTCACATATTACTGGTACCCGGGTGATGCATTACCGTGTCAGACCCAGGTTCACCCAGAGGCACCACTAGTAGGTAGGCCTATAAATAATAATTATGATATAGGCCTAGAATAACGAAACGATTACCAAATTATTAATGATAGATAGATAGGCCTCCAAAACTGTACAGAAATTACATAAAAATTAAAAAAAGAGATCATAATGTTCAAAGTTAGGCAGTGTCTGATAACTATACATATTCAGACTTACTCATGATGATTATCAATCATAATCGTACATAATTATTATGATTATGATTTTCGTTTCTTTCATCACAAATATAGAATTCAAAAAAGTATACTAAAAAAATTAATTATGTATCATAATTTATAACATATTAATTTTAACCAATATAATTCAGAAAGTTATTGATTTTATAGTGCTAGAGAGCACTTCTGAATATCGTTCTGGCTTTCGTTTGGTATTGCGATCTTTCCAGCATTATTCCTGATATCATGAATGATCATGCCATCAATAAGAGAATTATAACAAATCATAGCATTCAGACATGATCTTAGATCCAAGTAGCCTGCATAATTATTCTGTTTGTTGATATTATATACAGTAATCATTATTCTACAATAATTGTATAGTTATTAAATTATTACATTGGTATTCATTTTGTATTATACAGCAATTTAACAATGTATTGAGTAGACCTAATAATAATTAATTTCATTCTACAGTACAAGCCTTGGCCCTGCGTTTGAAAACGCTCTCTCTCTCTCTCTCTCTCTCTCTGTTGTTACTATACTTCCCGCTTACACTGTTATAACTATCGCAGTGCATATACCTTGAACGTACAGCCTCACTACGCACTAACCCAAGCCGGTGGTTGTCAAGGACACTGCGACCTGAGTATATCATGCCCTCCCGTCCTCTGACCCCCTCCCTCCGTACCCCTCACGCCATTACGCGCAGGCGTAACACGGTCCCCCGCCCACAGCCGATGGGAAGGCCCAATTATCGCACGCAGAATAATCCAGAAAAGCACGGGTCAACGCCCGAGGACCCCTCCTTCCCCTCGCCATCCTCCCTCCCGCAGAATGCCGCAAATTCACGGTGACCTTGAACCAGCCTGGCGCACGAACCCGTAGACAGACAGACGCCAGCGAAGCTCTTTAAGTTAATGTACTGAAAGTGCATAATATTTATAGCCTATACTTGCATACACCATAGAAGGAGGTCGTCTACCAACTAAATAATTGTAAGAACTACGTTATTTATGGAATATAAATGAAGGTCACCATTTGATGCATTTTTAAAATCGATTATCAAACACATCACATTGATTATCATGTTGTACACTATCGATATTAATAAACTGGTTTGATAATCCAACTATAATGATACTGTTGGATACATTTATTCTATTTTTATTGACATCAAAACTGTATACAATATCATTGTTCCCCAATTAAGGCTATTATTAACAAATAATTATGAATAAATGAATAAAAATATGTGGTTTCCTTTTTTAATGAAGTGATGGAGTAGTTTGTTGTAGTGAGTAGTGTATGAGCAGTAATTCTGTTCTGTTCTTATTGGGTTCAGGAGCTGATTAGCTGAGATCCATTAGTGTCAGCTGGGAATGAATGTCATGATGGGAAGAAATGTCATTTTATTTTATGGTTTTGGATGGTGTGTATAGAAGTCGATCGTGACCTGTTGTTACGGAACCATCCCAGTATCAAACTGACCAACAGAGGGAATCCGGCACATGCAGCGCAGTGGTTAACGCGCTCGCTTCGTGTGATCCGGGAGGCGAGGGGAATTCCGGACCCAGTTCGATCCCCTCCGTCGACCATCTTTACTGAGGTTTTTCGTGGTTTCCTTCTGTAGTCTAGGCTAATGCCAGGATGGCTCCCACAACATAGGCCATGGCCGCTTCCTTCCCATTATCCAAGAAACCTTCATCTCATCATCTCATCATCTCATCAATCATCCATCCAATGCCAATAGATCTTCGCTATCATCACAGTGCGTCGTTAAACCAAATATAAAACTAAAAAAAGAGGGTAACCACAAAAACTCTGTAAAATGATAGTATTTTTAACTGTTACTTTTTGTATTTTGTTCATTAAAAAAAAAAATCATATTGTATTTCACTGCAATTGCACACGTTTGCGCGGTGGCAGTTGTTCTTCATCCACAATTCTCCTCTCGAACTTTTCAATACTTGAATACTTTCTGATTCTCTTGCTTCTTTGCACAGCCCATTCCACTCGGTTGATGTTCTTTGAAACCGTTCCTTCGCAGTTCTGTCCCAGCCCTCTCCGCAGCAAGCTGTTCCCCTCCCACTCCTCTGAACTCTCAGCCCTATCATCTCTCTCACTTCTTGTTCACAATCCTTGCTCACCTAGCTTAAGCATCACTGTTAATTATTATGTTTAGGTGGTACATAATCGGATTGTGGAGTGAGAACAGCAAACTCGTAACTATGTAGGGCTATTTTGTCAAGATTACCAAAAAGTTGGGTCAAGGGAGTGAGAAAAAAAACTTCAACCATAACAAACCTTTGCCAGAACGTCATGAAATAAATTACTAAAATAAGACGGAATCAAGCAAAAAAGCAAGGAAAAGCGAGTAAAAAGGTGATTCAATATTGCAGCTTTCATACTTGTTTCTGTCCAGCAAAGATCGGCACGGCTTACTACAAAATATTGAATTTTGAAAAAAATATTCCGAGTTACCAAGTAGGAATTTTGGGCCCCGGGGCAAAGGAGGCACATGGGCCCCCTCCCCTAAAAAAACTATATATTGAATAATAAACAATAATTTCTTGAAATATGCTACATTTTCAAGTGATTTTGAGATCTACAAGCAGTTTTGGAGTCTTGATAATTTAATCATTATGGACGTTCCCGAAGTTATTTTCAATAATTCAAATGGTATGAACATTTTTGCACTCATTTTCGCGTTTTCTCCTAGCAAAATTCTGTTTGTTGGCAAATTGTTTAAAATATGATCTTTTTTAAAGTGATTTAATAATTATTATAAGAAGGACTATGGTTATGGCATAGGTGATGATCGGGAACGCTTCTTCCTCTTATTGCTTGCACGGAAATGTTTTTCATTCAATTTTTATTCCACTCCGCGGGTTTTCAGTTCACATGTAAATTAACTAGCGGATTTTAGCCAAACGATGTAGGAACTGGGTGTGGGCCATCCACTTGCTGCTTGCTTCTTAGTTCACTTAGGTTAGGTCAAAAATACTGTAGCCCTAGGCTGTAGGGGAATAATTAAGTGACTTTGACCGTGTATTGACTGCATTAATAAAGAGTTGAGTTGATCTTTGACTTTGGTATGATATTGTAAGTTCGATAATGTTTTTTCTCATTTTAGTGCTGTAGATCATTGGGTGAGAGTAGATCTAAGCGTACTTCTGTGTGCCGAATATTCCTGTCGCTATTTGCAGGTTATAGGCCTAGGCTATGTCATTGAATTTGTAGTCTTAAAATTCAATGGCTATGTTCACTAAGTGAACTACTGAGTACACCAGTGAACTAACTTGTCCATGTATTTATCATATTTATAGATTTGTTGTGAAGATCAGGTACAATGAATGTGTTCCAAAGCTGCAGCGATACAAAGGATGCAGTCGAGCTGTACCGCCCGCAGGGTCTTTATTTGAAACCGGCGGCCCTGGTCAACATTTCCGTGCAACTGCCTGTAACGAAGCGTCCTGGAAAAAGTATCTCCAACTGGGAGGTCATGGAGAAGCTGAAACAAATGATCAAACCTGACGAATTTGGGGTGTTAAAAGTATCAAAGAGTACAATAGAATTTATTAGATTTGAAGGGGAAATTGAAAACAGGTCAAAATTACCAGAAATTTTAAAAAAGCTAGATCTAAGAACATTGAAGCTTCCGGGTTTCTCCGAATTGTTAAAAATTCGTGCTGCAGAAGCTAAAATAGATTTCCCTACTCGCCATACTTGGGATTCATTCTTTCGTGATGCTAAAAACATGAACGAAATGAAACCAGGCGAACGGCCAGATACGCTGCATATCAGTAATCTGCCGTGTAAATGGTTTTCCCCCAAAAGTAGGAAGGATAGTGATAGTGATAATGCAGATAAACCCGACGAATATATTTTCAGGAAAGTGTTTGAAAAGTTTGGAGAAATACGATATGTTGATGTGCCGATGTGTGATCCGTATCGAAACATGATGAAAGCTCATATATCTGGAGTGAAAATGTTTTCTTTTGGTCAAGACCACCTATTTGAAGGTTATGTTCAATTCCAAGAATATATGGGATTTGTACGAGCAATGGATTCACTGAGGGGTATGAAATTACTGCAAAAGGACGGAGACAAAAAATTCACAGCAACTTTCAAAGTAAGCGACATTACTGTATTACAAGGCATGTACGAATATGGTTTGTTTGTGACAGTGTACCTTTACCAAGTTTCAAATTTTAGGTCGAGTTTGATACAACAAAACATCTGAGCGATGCGTCAATTCGTCGTAGGAAAACTGAACGCGACAAATTGATGGCTATCGAACGCGACCGAGATGAAAAAGACAGGCTTAAAAAGGAATTGCAGGAAAAAGAAGAAGAAGATGAAAGGTATGATAATCATGTTTACTTTCTTGCATTTAACCCTAGATAGAGTTTATTCTACTCAGGGATTCGAAGTGAATTTTTTTCCATTTCGATTTCACTCTCAACTTACGTTTATTAATAAATGTTGTTGTGATTTCATAAATGATTTTGACTTATAAAACTCGGTAGGCCTTGGAAGCTGCTGTTCTATCTTTCCCTTTTACCCAATTCATTTATCCAGCCTCAGCCTATTTTCCTATGTACACATTAGTCTTTATTTTATTTCAATAGATTATAATCTACGTAGCGTTAATCTATTTGTTTCACAGACGGGCTGCGGAAGAAGCTATAGAAAATAAAGCGGAAAGAAGGAGAATGCGAGAGGAGAAACGCAAAAAGAAACAATTGAAAAAGTTACATGAAAAAGAAGCCGAGTTGATGAATAAAAAGATTGCCACGGAAGAACGTAAACTAATACTGGCTCAACGTCAGTTGGAGTCGATAAGACTGTTGGACTATCTGTTCGAGAGAGTGAAGGTATGTGAGAGGGAGATATATAGGCCTAATGATTGGGTATAACAAATAACAAAAACTATAATATTTAAATTGAAACACATCAGTCACTCACATTCACAATCCTAAACCTAGATTTTGAAATTTGATGAATAATAATGATAGGCCCTATTTATTTCCTCAATTTTAGAGAAAATTAGAAATCATCAAATGTTTCAATTCCAGAATTAGCCTATAATCAACTGTATGCCCTTCAAAGTACCAATTCCGTATCGAGAAACATTTAACCAGAATCGCATATGGTGATGTCTACGTCACGACTCTAACAAGGGCTGGGTCATCGAGGACAGATGAATTGGTCATACATTTCTGAAATCGATATGATGATTTCTAGTTTTCTCTAAAATTTTTCTCTAAAAGTTTTCTCTAAAATATATTTTCAAATAGGCTTAGGCACTAGGCCTAAGTATGTTGAAGATTTACTTATTCATAATTCAAATTGTACTTGTAGGAAAAGAAACAAAAAGAAATTGTCAAGAAAAAGGAAGATGCAATTGACAAAAAACTTTCGAAAATCAATAAGCGAAAGGAAAAGAAGCTCAAGAAGAAAGAATTGAAAGCCCAATCGAAGAAGGTGAAACTTGAAGCCAAGGAAAAGAAATTACGCAGCAAATTAGTGAAGAAATTTGAAACTGTTCAAGAGCTTGAAATGGAGGAACAACGAGAGAAATTACGTAAAACGATCGAGGGCAAGAACAAGTTGAAGAGCGTATTAGCGGCTACCAGCGCCAAACTCTCCAAGTCGGATAAGAAAGTTGGCAAGACTTCAAACGATGTCGTTCAGCCGGAATGTGTATCTGCGACTGTACTCAACCCAATGTATCAAGGTAAGGGCTGACATTCAATATAACCGACAGCATGATAAACCATCATCCGTGTGACCTGGGTCTAGTAACGACTTTGTTGAATCTCGCACTTTCAGGTATTTTTAATGACACTGAATAAAGACCTTGATAATAATAACTAGCTGACTCGGCAAACGTTGTTCTGCCATCGAAGTGATTTGTAGTGAATGTTGCTTGTTAATGTAAAAATAAGGTGCTGGAAGGCGGATTAGGCGCTATCTAGCGTGTAGCCCCGCAAATGTGTTGCCGGTTGAGGCGTGGGTTCGACCTGCTGGTAGACATCATTCGTCTTAAAATATCAATTGGGGTGTTTCGGTCTATGCTATTGAACGGTATACATGTCGTGGTGTTACTTGTACCACACTGTTGTTTACACAACGTTGTTGCGCTACAATATACAACGTTTCAAAATAATAGATGCACCAAAGTACTACTTTACAATTTCTAAATGCAATGAGAAGAAAAAATGAATGCTATGCTTCCATGTGTCAACCGTTGAGTCAAGTAAAGAATAATATGAATGGTAATTCTTATCTTCTTCTTGCAGAAGGTCCTGGTTTCAGTGGCATCAGTTACCCTGGTGGTCCTCAGTGGTATCCTCCGCCCAACACTCCGTACGGATACTTCGATAACATGCAGGCTTTCCAGCCGCAACCGTTCAACTACGGCTTTCCCAATCCAGCGTTCCAGCCTCGCGGCGGCTTCTTCCCTCGGAGACAGCGGGGGTCGTGGGGGCCCCGGAGACCCAGGGGCTTCCGCAGAGCTGGTGCCTGGACACAGCACAACTATTACCAGGAAACAAATAACCAGGATTATTATAAATACTTCAAGAAGTTAACGAAAGGTGACAATAGAGACAGCAGTTCACGATCCCGATCCAGATCGAGAAGGTCAAGGTCTAGGTCGCGTTCTAGGTCTCGCTCTAGGCGGCGGTCCGACTCTAGACGATCTTATTCAAGATCAAGATCCCATTCGAGAAGACGTTCACGTTCGAGGTCACAACGTAGATCTCATTCTAGGTCTCGGTCGAGAAACCGTTCCCGGTCCAGATCTCGCTCTAGAAACCGTTCCCGTTCCAGATCTCGCTCTAGAAAGCGTTCGCGGTCTCGAAGTAGTTCTCGGAACGGTAGGAAACGTACTCGCAGCAGGTCTAGATCACCGTCGAAGAAGCGTACGCCAGAAAACAAACGTTCTCGTTCGAAATCTCGCTCCAGAGGCCGTTCGAAAGATAGAAAACGTGAATCTCGATCGAATTCGAACGGTAAGAAATCTTCGAAGGTTGGAAAAGTTTCGAGTCCGACGTCCGCTTCCAAGTCGTATTCGACGAAGCCGCCCGCCGAAACGGGATCGAGCTCTCGAACGAGATCGAAACACCATTCGGACAAGAGTAAAGGTTCTAGGTCACGTTCACGCGCGTGGTCTGATGATCAGAAATCACGTTCGCGGTCCAAGTCGTGGTCGCAGAGACAATCTAGGTCGCCGTCGTTGTCAAAGATCAGTTCGTGTTCGTTCTCCAACGAAGAGTCGCCGAAAGCCGCAGCCAACGGCCACAAAGTTGTGGATTAATAGGTATGTCACGTAGACCATTCAATTTAGAAGCGTTTATTCAACCTATCAAGTTCAACTTTCTGACATTGGTGCCCAAGAAAATTTATTATGTGCTCACTTTTTCGTATTAGCAAACCGAGACGTAAAAAAGATTATAAAATGTTTTATTTGATTTCGAGGTTTTATAATTTGTATTTGGGTAGAAAGCTCTTAATTATTTGTCAATAGAGTCTCCACCAAGAACCCATTCTTGTTGGCTTGTTGTTGGCCAGTACCTTCATAATGATGATATGTTCCATCATTCTTATTCATTGGTACGGTAATGTAAACATTATTCAGACAAACTCTTTTACAGTAAACCCTCATTGATTCAAGCTCTTATCATTCATATTCTGGTGTGATATAAAGAAAGGTCTGATTCTAGAGATGTTTGACTTGTACTCTCAATATTTAATATATCTGTAGGCCTACACTAAAATGGGAATTCTATAGTTTATTGAATGGAATAGGGTTCACTGTACCGTTATTTCAACTGATGTTCAAGTTGATAATGGTAGATCGAAGAGTTGCGTACGACTGTACTGTAGAGCGAGCGGGCATTCAAGATGTAGCCCCACTCGTCGATCGCTTGCTTCGTTGCGTTCAGTACGGGTATTTTATCAGTATTCTAGAGTGCAATTGGCCGAAACCTACATTTCTCATCTGTTACAAATTGAAACAAAAATCCAATTGCTATTTTATAACCCGCAGTTGTGAGGATTAGCGGTGTAATCAGCTATTTGTGTGGCTTCCAATCGTCCACTGAGTTTGTGTATTTATTTCATCAAAACCATGTATTGACAAAACCTAGTAATTCTCTTCAATAACGAAATGAAATACCGTAGTCATTTGGTTAGCGTGAGAGCACAGGGTGATAGCTAACACACCCGGCAGATGCCTGTGGCCTTGAAATGCTTCACTTCGTAAACTCATCCATATCGTCGGGTACACACTATCGCAAGACACACTCATCTCTTCTTCTGGCAACAACGGACGTATAGCTGTAATAAATGTCGGCAATCCCGCTTTCTACAGCCTTTATTTGATATCGTCCATTACCGGTATTAAATATTACACGTTTCAAGTTTTAGTTGCTTAGCCGATCTTGGTATTTTTATTTTTTTTTGAGACGTTGGTTGTACTGTAATGAGCCTACAGTAATAACGATGCTATATTTCATTAAATATAATCTTAAAATCACCTGGAACGGTATGCCATCAATAATCGATCAATCCCTAATCGCCCATTGGACATACCATTACAGATCCATTTGCATTGATCAGCCAGTAATCAATTAGAATTGATTGATCAACGACTATCATTCATTTGATTATTTGTTATTGATGTTCTGGAACTCTGTTGACAAGTTCCCGCTGTGCTTCCAAGACGTAGGCGTATAGTTGTGTATCGGTATCAATGTAACACAACTACGCGCATATATTATAATTTGCCTACCAAATTGATTTCATTTTCACCTATTTGTTCAGATGCAGATTGTGAATGATATTTTTCATTTGTGTTGGTACACTTGAACCTCTATCTATCGGTTTCCAAGGGAACCGTCAAAATAAACCATCCATGCAGGAGATTCAACACTGCGTATATGGGAGTAGTGTCGGACAAAATAAGTGATAGAAGCACGAAAGCGATAGATCCATCAACGATGCGTCAAGGCTTCACTGTAATTTGACCTCTATTTCTTCGATTAATCATAATTTTTTTTTCCAATTTATAGTGATAAAATGATTGGTCGACTAGTTATCATATCAAATTTGAAATTTGGTTAATCATAGAACAACAATGTCACTTCTGAGCATTCTTGTTGCCGGCTAGGAATGTCTACCGTACAAAAAGCTGCAATTGTATAATTCAACTACAAAGTTATCACAAAGAAGTTTTGAGTGATGTGAGGTGGTCAGTTCACATGTTGATCAGATGTTTCTGAAAGACTAGAAATATTTACAAGCTATCGTACGTAGACTTGCAATTGTCACGCTTGTATTACCTGTAGTCGTCTCAGTGAAGCCAGGGTCAGAGTGAAAACGAGTGCTGTTGTTCATCCCAACGCACTCCAACGGGATTGGAAGATATAGCTTTGCCTGTTCTACAGTATTTATTTTTTGTTATTCATAATTGTAAAGAATTTTATGATTTTGAACATGAGCAGCCGTCTGTTGTAACCCAATAGAGTGTTAATTTAAGGACTAAACCATTCTAGAATGTACATAATAATGTTTATATATTCTTCAGATTTTCAATTTTCAACCTTTTTCTGGGATTGTAAAAATGACTTGAAAGTTTTCAATTTTGAAAAATGCATTCCAATAATGTGAATTTTTTAACGACAAAATGTCAATAGGCCTTCTAATTTTCTTATCAATCCAACGATATGTGTTGAAAATGTATAATATTGTGCCTGAGCTGTAGTTCCGACAGCTTGTAGCTAAACGACCGAAGTCTGTCAAACGCAAGTGATTCCAAACCAATCGACAGAATCTAGGAACTATCTGAGTTCTCAACAATAAAATTTTAAAATTACTTCGTCCTTGACTGAAAAATAAACATTCCCAGTAAGTAATAACTCTTGGCTAAGAGCCATTTGAATTTAGGCCCTATATATATTTATTTTTTGAAAAGTCGAAGTTGAAGTAAGTCAAAAAAACCTAAGTAGACCTACTGTTACTTGAGTATAGGTATCAAATTGAGTATGAAAAATACTGTTAGACAACAAAATACAGAATTTCCGCGTACGGTCGAAAACGAGTGCTGTTCTAAACCGCTCGTTTCGTAGCTTCATGTTTGCCACAAGTTGTCGGAATTGCAATTCCAGCTGTTTTCCCTGAATATTACACTGGCCATGTAATAACGTCTCAAGTGACTTCAGGTCTGTTCACAGGGGGCAGTGCAATGCCCCTACAGTGTTCATTCTTCTACACATTGACATCCTGGATTGGCATCATGGCATTGCATTGCTGAATACCATAATAGTTTCAACTTTTAATCCGTTACATTTTATTTTACATTCTTGAAGGACATCCCAAACATGAAGTTTTCTGCAGCATAAAGTAGAGTAATTGTTTTGAACAAATTGTGGTGCGACAGAATTTTTTTAATTTGTGCTGGGAGTTATTTATGTTTTATTTTAATTTGAGAGAGTCAAGTAATTTTTTAGTTTTCTATAACAGATGCCTACCAGTATCTGGCGTGCCCTTTTCAAGTTCCTATTTTTACGTTGTGGCACAGCAATAACATCTCAAATTATTCGTGTTTGTTTTGCCGTCGTACAAGCACTAGGCAGCCAGGTTTTATCGATCTACTGTTCTATTGGTCATTCTTCTGGCAATCAAAAGTGTAAGAATGAAATCTAGACTCCTATTTGAATATCTACTAGATTTAATCTTCCTGTCTTGTCCTTCACTCATTCACCTGGTAATTGCAATGATTTGTTTATTCGTTGAACCCTCTTTCGAGGAAATCTGTCAAGTGCTGAATACTGGAAGACTGGGATTGCAATGTTCGTGTGAACAGTGCAGCTTATTCTAGTCAAGCAAACACAGACGTGTAACAGAATTGTTTTATCGTTTGTTTATGTACATAATCATTCTCGTGATGTGTTGTAACTTGTAATTATTACTTTTTATAGGAAAAATGTGAAATTAAAACTTTGTAAAAAAGAGGGTGGTCAATTTTTTCATTTCTAAACGTATACCTGATCCACTTGAATGTCAAAAATATGTATATTTTTTAAAAGTAAATGCAAGCTAAAATAATCAACTATAGGCAGCCATTGCATTGGTAGCTTTGCTGTAAAAATTAAGATAAAAAGATGATGTATCAATAATTATACCATCTTATTATTTTTTGTAGAATAATTTTTAATCTTATTTTGTCAATGCACTATTAATTTTGTACTTACATTATGTTTGACTGTATTCACGTTTGTAGTGAATACAGTAGGCCTCATACTTCACAACCAATGTATTCTGTTTGTTCCTCCATATTGCTTTTCTCTATCTCAAACAAGGATCCTCTAGGATCCACCAACCTTCACCTATCTATCCACCTTACTCTAGGAAACAGCCAATGATCAGGGAGTTACACTTGAAGGCCTATCCACGTCTACCAAGAAAACAAACGCAAATATAACCTTCATATTTGTATGGCTTTGGTATATTTAGTATAGGCCTACTAGGAAAACAGCATGAAGTGTTGGATGAGCGATATAGGCATATTAATTCTATGTGAAATGTAATGGAGAGCCTAATATGCACCTTGAGATCCAAACAGGTACGTCACTGCATGCCTTCCTGTTTTATTCAATACTCATTCTAATCGTTCTAAATTGATTGGTGACACCTGTTTCTTGAATTTGATTGGTCTTTCTGAAAGATGACATAATTTGTTTAATCACACAACTGATCCGACTCATGTGGAACATCGGAGTAATGAGTATCATTATTAAATTGAAATGCCATGAAATTTCAATTCGAAGAAAATATTTTTCCCGGATTTTCTCTTCTGTGGGTTACTCCTCTGGGGTTTTTTAAAACTTTGCAATGGGTTTTCTCGGAAGTGGTGCATCCGATCACGCCTCAGAACTATCCAGTATCGTATTAGATGATGTCACTTCTTGTTCACGCCAAAATGTAACTAAATGTGTACTTTCGTTTGACCTGTGGAGCGCTAGCAAAAAAAGTCTTCTTTAGTATGCGGTTAAATTGACTTGACTACTGCTACTGTGATTTCTCAGGACGAAATTTACTATAGGAAGTGCATTTCTCGAAAGAATTCAATTCTTATAATTGAACCAAAATTATATAAATACGGGACTCATCCGAGGCCCCGTAATCGGAATGAATGTAACACAAATACTTTAATTAGTATCCTTAATGACCAGAGTTTTTAGAATTATTTGGTTGGTAAACAACCTTCTTGATTCCTGAAACGGGCGTTTTAGGTATGGCGTAGTGGCGCCAAAATAAGATGCACTAAATTGTTCAGGAGGGTTTCTCTACAAATGAACCACTGGCTTTGTTGTTGTCTGCAGGCGAGAAATGTATGAAGAAGCGCCCTCTCGTTGTGTATTGACACAATCACTTATCGTCAATAGTTTCAGTGAGACGAGTGGTCGAGTGGCTAGCACACGGAAACCTCATTCAGGAGACCGGGGATTCCTGCTATATGATCGACCATCATGACAGTTTTTTTCATGGTTTCCCTCTGCCGTTATAGTGTCACGGCCGACTCCTTCCTACTATCCAAAAACACCTAATAAAATAACCTTGGTGAATAAGTTTAAAAAAAAAATGGCATCCAAGCTATTTAATAAAGAAATAATACTAGTATTTATCTATATTGGTGGATCCGGCGCGCTCCCCCTTGTTTGTTGTCGCGACACTAGCGCTCGTCTCGCACGCGGCGACCAGGCGAGTCAGCTGAGCTCAGTTGTCGAGAGTAGTTGCTAGGAGTAGGACGTGTGTGAGAGTCGCCATGTTAGCGACCGAGCCACGTTCACGGGACATACCACATGTCGCACGATCTTCGTAAATAACAACAACAACAGTTTTACAACTAATCAACACTTTTAACGAGTGTAGTGGAATCAGAATTATTCTTATTCAATATATAAATATTAAAAAAAGTGATATAAAATCTGGATTACATACGCCGGTAGCCAAAAACAACAGTTTACTGTAAATAATCGTTTTTGCCATGTGCATCACTGATTTCTATTAAATTGAAGTTTTATTATTTTAATCTGATATTTTACAATACGTGTTTATTTATTGAAGTGTGTGTTTGTGAGTGTGTGAGTGTAAAAAAAAAATGTTCCATGTTTTTTGTTAATCGACGATTTCGCTATCCTCGAGTTAAAACCTTACCTATCCTAATCATAGTGTAGCTATCTATAAATAGCTAGTTAATTCTTTAAAATAATCAAACGTTTTTCATAATACGCTAATACTCTCCATTATGAATCTTCTGCGTCGAGATGGAATATGTGAAACGAGTGTTTTTGTGCGGACGTTTTGTCTCGTGCTTCTTCTGGTCATCTCTTCTTGTCAAGCCGGCCACTATACACCTCAGTGGGCTGTCCATATCGTAGGAGGGTCTCAGGTAGCAGATTCCATAGCTGGTAAACACGGCTTCGTCAACCAGGGAGAGGTAAGCTTTTATATTGTCTGCAAGTGTTTTCTAATTGCTGCCAGCAACAGCTAGGTATGAACGGAGGATGATGTGGGACTCGGAACGTACGCGCGACAGGTTGACTGAACTTGTTAATTAGACGGACGAGAGTTTCGAATGTAATTTACCAATTGCACTTTGGAGTACAAAGTTAGTATATTTGAATACTGAGATAGTTCTTAGTTCATTTTGGATGGCTTGGTGTTTTTTGTGGCTGTCAATTAATCGTGATTTTTTTGTAAATATATAATTTTTTTGTGTTAAATTAGGCCTTTATACCTTCATATGGCTCTCAGCTAAGGTATTATGCTTCAGAAACTCAAAAGTGCATCGTGGATTTGAGTCTCGATTCCCGAAAAAAAGTCGTGGTTTTTGTATAAGTACGTCATTCATCTGTCTCCCCCTTATTAGTAGCTGTTGGTGGGGTCGTTACGGGAATCCTTGTGTTGAGCCCAAGTTTTCCACTGTTTTAATGTAACTTTGTACCTTGAAAACCAAATTACTGGTAGTATTTTTCGGAATTCTGCGGTGGGTTAGTAGGTTAGTTTGATAAGTAATAGATACGTTTAATAGCATTTGATATTATAAAAAATGTTATCTTCAAGAACGTAATCAAAGCAAGTCAAAACACTTATGAATGTAAATATCGTTTATCATGGAGTGTCGTATCTTCGTTGTCTAGGGTAGGATACGACTGAGCCAACTGAGTAATTAGTAGGCCTACATATCACACCTCCTCGCATTGAACTAAAAATGAAACTACAACAAATAATATCTATCCATTTTGACTGGATTTCTATATTGTAATTATATTTATCAATTATGTTTTTCATTATATTATATATTTACATATTTTTATCTATTTTACGTGCCAAAAGTATGTAAACCAATTATCATTATCACTAGCTATTGAGTATTCTAGTTTTTGCCGGGTTGCGAGTGTTAACCTTCGAGCTAGCTAGTTGACGGAAAAGTGACGGGCGGAGTGTGAACCGAGGTGTTAGCCAAGCTCGCAATGACCTTGCCGGACATGGCCTTGGAACCCGACCTGAACACATTAGTTTATTAATTGCCTTGCAACGTTTTTTAAACGTTATCGTTTTCTCTGTCATATCTCGTCATATTGGTGTATGGAGATATGACGTCATGACTTATTGCTGCTCTAATCTTTACGAGCGTTGAATGTTGTTGACATACCAGGTATATATTTATGGTATTTATAGAGAGGACTGCCTCCAGCTACAAATTTCCAACTTTTCTGAAAAATGTAACTAGCTAGTTCTTTTCTGTGGGTGAAATTCACGTCTGACGAAATGTTAATACATCATAGTCCTACTGAGACGAGCGTTGATCAATCACTAGCGTACTGATCAGTCATTCAGAAGATCTGGGTTCGAGTCCAGTCACGGTCGACCATCCTAGCCGAGATGAGTTCAGTGGTTTTCCCCAGTGCTTACAGTAGTCCTATAAAAAATGAAAAATATTACTGAGAAGCGATTTCATGTTTTATTTTTAGCTCCATGTTAATGGAGTTGAACGTTATTTATAACTCACCGATGTGCTAATAGTTTTATCACCTACTTGTTTGTTTTTAACGTGCAATCCTCACACATGTTTAATATGCACTTGCGGTCACGTTAATAGTTCAACCTGACTTGAAAGTTCGTATAAAATCTAAATTTCCCTCATTTTGAACAAACTTCCATAGACCATGCATGCAGTATTGTCGTCTAGTGTTAGATCAGTAAGTTCCCGTGATCGACCAGTTCTTGTGACAGCAAGTGTAGCTGCATGGCGGGAGTTGAATTAGTCCATGCCAGAACATTTGTTGCACTCGGTTCATCGCTCTCTTCTATCGTTCTGTCCGCAAGGAGAGTCCACATAACTAGTTCACCATTGCTCTGATTGAATAGCGCGCATTCATGATGTTATCCGGTATCGAATATGAAGTGCTGTTGGAGGAGAATTCAACTTCATGTCAACTGCAATTAAAAATGAATAATAATCGTACACATACGTGTACATGTATATAGGTCGACTGAATAGAGAAAAGTTCATTCATTCACAAAATCAAACAGTATTCGTTTTAACAAGGATCTCTTCTGGAATGAAACTACCATTGTACATTTGTAGGAAAACCACGACTAGGCAGATAGGTATTCAAAGCGAGGGGTTCACAAGATTTCAGGTGATTTCAGGGATTTCAAGTGATTTCAGGCATTTCGAGGGGATTTCGTTACGCTGAGGGCGGATACCCATCAATTTCTTATTGTTTTTGCTGTTCTGTTATTTGACCAATAGTTTTAAATGTGTCATGGCGCGGTGTGTTCTGCCACTCGAGATAGATTCGCATATAAAATCTCATCAAAACCGTTTAATTGGCTATAATATCATTGCATCTCCTTCAGGATCCATTTCCATCTGTCTCAGTCGCCCGCCTTGTGTCCGTGTGTGTACACGATCTCACACATGAGGGTCATTGTCACCTCCCTCACATGGGTCGTTGTTGCACCCGGCCACACTGCATGCTTGTTGACGTGTGAAGGTGCCGGTCGGTGGTTCCCGCTATCCCGCACTGTTGACGCGCGGCGGCTCGTGCCGTGTCCTGGTCGACGAGGAGTAGAGAGAGTGACGTGATAACTGAGGACTTGGCATGATCACACACTTATGCAGAATATTGAATCATGAATTCATATATATTAATGAGTACATGCCATAAGAAGATGGCAGACTGACGGTAGATGATAGGTAAATGAAAACACCAGAAGAGAGAGAAATGTCATCTGTGGTTTATTGGTTCCATGATATTCATTCAGTGCTTCTTATAATAATAATACGATATTTGTAATGAGACTCATAGATATTACCAAACCCCGAACCAAAAACCTTCAAGTTTTATCTTCGTCCTGTGTTTATATAGATCTATATGTAAGTTATATATATATATATATATATATATATATATATATATATATATATATATATATATATATATATATCGAATGTGATCGAAGTATGTAAAAAACAGTCCATAGATATTAGCAGATAATGAACCACCGCCGACCGGAAAACAAGGCCTTTAGCCAAAGAAAGACGAAAAACGAAGAACAATCTCGCTGTGTTTTTTTCTGCGGCTGTGACAAGACAATAGATCCCTTTTTGCTGTATAACTTGCAAAGGCACCGTGCCAGTAAGTTGGCCAAGTTTTTTCCATTTCTTTTCCAACTGCATGCTCGTATGGTTCCTAATGGATAACCATTGTTCTGATTTAGATGTAACGTGTGTTTAGACCCGTAATGTTTAGTCGAAGTGGTTTGGGTTCAACGTTTACTTCAATTGGTTTTTTCAGTAGACCTACATGAGAAGTAAGCTGAGACGGGTGTTTCGGTTGCTGTAGTCGCATTAGTCGGGAGATTGACAACTTGACGTTTTGATGTACCGTACATTTGAGTTTTGATTCAGAAATTACGAATGATTTCTTTTGATTTCGTGTGGTTTTTTATTTCGAGTGATTTTGTTCTGATTTTTTGTAATTTTTTTATTTCTACCTCATTTTTTCGAACTCAATTTCACTCGATTTGTCTCGATTTTTTCGATTTCGTCGATTTTTCTTGATTTCAAGTGTTTTTTGTTTGATTCTTTTTTTAAGTGTAGATCTGATTTCATAAGTTTTTTCAACCCCTCGGCTTTAGCTTACTTGAGCTTTCGCTCATTAGACCGATGTTTGATTCCTCCATTCCGTTATCTTGAGTTATCTTAATATGTGGTTTCCCTCCTTCCATATCATAACTGAATATTGGAACGACCACTTCCTACTGTCCAGACACACCCTGTACTAACAACCGTTCTTCTCGGCTCTCATTTCGTCATTCACGGACGCCAATAGATCTCTGTCTGTAAGTCATTACAATGAGGAGTAAGTTGGTCGGCTGATTCTGAGTGATGCATTGTTGTGTGGGTGGCCTCTGTATCTGTAATTCAGGCAACAAGTGTTGCACAGTGATCTACAACTTGAAAATGTATGCATTTCCCAGTTATATCAGGATTGAATTTGATTGGTCGAATTGGAACAAATGCATGCGGGGGATGGTACCGGTTACTTGAATCACAAAAATGAATGTATTATCAGTGAGAGGAAAATGTAGATATTACGCTTCTTTAAATTATAATTTTGTGAAGTTTCGGTACTGGAAAATACTCTGATATGGATGTTATTGTGTATAATTGTTTCTATACTTGTAGATAAAACTCGACAATATATATGAAGAAAGTCTTTCCACTCGAACAATAGTTTCTTATAATTCTTGTAATATTTGTAGCAAATGGTATTTTTCTGTGGTGCGATGGTGTAACATTTCCTCAACAGGGGGATGCCGCCCCCCCCTCACGGTCTCCCTCCAAACCGGGAAGGCCAAACTAGAAGATAGCTAAACGTCGAATAACTTATTTCAACACAACCAACTGACAGTGACCGTGAACATATCTTTGTCTATCTAGACATCATCATATCAGTCGTTTCGATGTATCTGATAGGCTAAAGCAATTGTCCTGAGTCTAATGTTTCCTAAAAGACAGAATTATACGGCTTACGTGCGACAAGCTCCGATTACCAGAACACTTCCTATTACCACACAGGCATGAAGTACCCGCCAACAAGTGTGCAGTAATTGCATTCAACGTCATGGAAATGTAATATACCTTCACAGAATAATTATATACTTGTTTTAACGAGGGCGGAAGGTGGCCCATCAGCGAAATCATTGTTGTTCATTCGATGAGCGAAGGCCTAATTTGATCGAACTTGCGATTTTGTTTTGACTTCTCATGTCTAATCATACAGACTGAAGAGATGGTCAAACGAAAGCACAAATGTTGATGAAACATACATGTGTTCATCTAAATCTACATGCCAATTGTGTTAAGTGGGACCAAAAATAATACGGTAGTTGAAAATCACATCATATGTGTGGATAGTTTTGTTCTTTTTTGTATTTAATGTTCATGTTCTGAAATTTGCTGATGTATTTCTTCACATTTCACTCATTTTAGGCTGTCAAAAGGAACCAAGAATGCGTGCCAGAATGATATTGTCGCTAATATTAGATAGGCTAGGGTTCGACTTCCGCCTGATACTAATCGCCGGGCGTGCTCTATGCCCCCCCCCCCCCCACCCCCCCGAGTAAACGTCTTGGGTTATTTGATCTTCCGGTCGGGAGAATACCGGACTTGTGACAGCCCAACCACTGAGACGTCGTATTTTATACAATTTGTCGAAAACTTTTTAATCCCTTGTGTACCAACTGCCAGTAAAGAAAAGTTGTAAGTTATATATACCTTGCGTCTTCATTTATATATATATATATATATATCGTTCGCGATGTATATTTCGTAATATAGCACGTGAAACTATAATACACAAGATACATTATGGCATTATAATTATCTTTTTGTGCATTTGTATCGTTTATGGAAGTGTTAACCTATTATATTATATATAATATTAATGTATCACACGTTATTTACATTTTAAAAGTTTTCTTTCATTTCCATACATGTCCATATCTACTTATAGATTACTCTTATCTTCAAACTATTAAACTACATCTAAATGAGAATATTTTCATATTCGAGTCGTTTGGGTCCACATGACACCACATATATGTATTACATTATTTGTGTGTGTAAGTAATGTGGTATAACATTGAGTCTATTATCCGGGGGGGTATATCCTCCTGTATATACTTGCACTATCTAAATCGATGCTCATACGACCTCCACCACTAATTCAAGACCGTTCAAAATGATCATAACAAGAGAAAAATGAATATCCAGCTATTGTTTGTGTCTAACAATAATTTAGCTAAACATTATTTCCAACGTTCTGGTCCAACGTTCTTTGCCGGCAACAATGTGACCAAGGCCAAGCAAGAGCCTACCTGTTCGATCTACTATGGAACCTGAAACAGTTGTATACCTAGTTGGTTACTGATTCCGTGATTTGTAAATAAATATCGCAGTGGCTGTTCACAACTGTTATACTTGGTGTTCACCTGAGTTCAAGACATTTCATAAGGTAATTTTTGAGATTTCAATGGGATTCCATGAGATTACGGGTAGTTGAAGAGATTTCGTAGGAATTTCAGGAGATTTCATAGGTATTTCCCGATATTTCAAGGTGATTTCAGGGATCTCAAGAGATTTCGTAGGAATTTCGAGAGGTTTCATAGGAATTTCCCGAGATTTCAAGGTGATTTTAGGGATCACAAGAGATTTCGTAGGAATTTCAGAAGATTTGATAGGAATTTCCTGAGATTTCAAGGGGATTTCAGGGATTTCAAGAGATGTCGTAGGAATTTCAGAAGATTCCATAGTAATTTCTTGCGATTTCAAGGGGATTTCATGGCGAGTGTACACCGGATTCCAGGAGTTGTTAACCCCTCGGTATACCTGTTGATTCGGGTTGAAATGAATTGGGCTAGGTTGTGTTTGGGTGACTCAACGACAACAACAGCGCCCGAGGGTTACGACATACCCAAGTCTGTTGCACGGAGACCTTGCCTATAAAGATGTGTAATGAGGCAAACATACACTCTGTCCTCCCAATAAAGTTGCTCTCAGAGTCGAGATAACGTTTCATTGGATCAAATAGATGACTGTGTAGATAAGGTATGATAATGAACTAGTTTCTGTGACGGAATAATGATGAAGGTTGCTATACTTGTGTCCACGAAAGAGAATGGTGATGTCTCGAATATTGTTTGAGAATATTCAGGCTTTTCTATAAAATACGCTACAGTTTGCTTTTGAAAAAAGCAGCTGTATTTCTTATCGTAAACCTCGGCCCGAATATTCACCATAGGACTAAAATTACCACCGCCCATATATAAGAAATTCATATCAGTGGTATTTGTGTTTGTTTTTTGGTGCATAATCTCCTTTCGTGGATACATGTTTATTGGGATGCACATCATTTTTTTTCGGATGGCAGTGAATAATGAAAATTTTGTAATCGTATTTGACGACAGTGACCATCAATGAACTACCAGAGGCCAATTTTCAGATCACCTCTACCACAATGCGTAATAGCAAAAACGATATTAAATCAAATAGGAAAGAAAAAACATGTGTGCCTATATTATACTGCACTGTAGGCCTATATCTAATCATAATCATTCTGGCTTAATTCATGCCAAGTTGAAACTTCTTGCCCCGAGCTCAGAATATTAACCAATTTATAAATATGCATGTTTTTGTTTCATCATTTCCCTGTATCAAGTTGATAGATAACAGCTCTCAATGGATTCTTCCAGCTCTCAGGATGGTGAATTCAATCATCTCATTCATTATTCCCTGCCGCCAATAGATCGAGCATAAATAATCTAAATATACCTCATCTGCAAACGATACCGTAACGAATAATTATAATCGGTTGTATATGTTTGTTACGATGGTATACAGACACCATCTCTGGCATGTAGGCCTATGTCAGGCTATGTGGGTGTAATAATAAGTGTACCAACAATTGCATGTGCTAATGAATGACCTTTTACCGGTGTAATGATTATCGAGCTTAGAGCTGTTGGTTTAATGACGCGTGATTAGTGGCTGGATTACGCATGCAAGTGGATAGCAAGCACGTGCGACATGGTGCGTGCAGTGAGCTGTTGCATTGTGTTCAACTCTGAGGCATCACAACCCTGGCACTAGATGCAAATGAACAATGACGATCTGCCCCTGATTTGAGAGAATACAGAGCGAAGGGTTGACAACTCATGGAATCCGGTGTATACTTGCCATGAAATCTCCGCAATCTCTTGAAATCCCTGAAATCCGGTGTACACTTGCCATGAAATCCCCGCAACCTCTTGAAATCCCTGAAATCCGGTGTACACTTGCCATGAAATCCCATTGAAATCCCTTGAAATCAGGTGTACACCAAATTTGCGAGTTGCAAACCCCTCGTACTAGAACTCTCATCATCTCAGTTTCACAAATTAACATTCACTTAATTCTGTCTTCCCGAGACCATAAGTCATTGCGAATGCATCAGGTCTACCGATTCTGTCTAGAAACATGAACAGACTCGAATAATGACGATAATCCCCTAATGTATCAATTACTTCTCTAGAGGGGCTCAATAAGTAAGTTATTGGTTATAATAAAAGTATCAAGAAAGCTCTTCGAGTTTCCTATCGACTCAGTTTCTCGATTAATTGAAGTCTCCCTTGTCAGAGTGGATGTTTGAAGTCAGTTGTTCATTGAACCGTTGCCTGTCAGTTCTAGCCAGTGGCTCACACCACCGGGCATGCGCAGTCAGTGGTTTGTTTGGCACCGCGCTGCGTCTCCGGTTTGATTGCTTTAGGAAGTGACTGCCTGCGAGCTCGAGACATTCACTTTTATTCCTGCATCTTATTAGTAGATTACCATAACATGTGAAAACATCGGCCGGTGAGAAAACCCAAGGTCACCGAGGTTTCAATGCTTCATGCTTGATGGACCGCTGGGTGATTAGTTATACTGAGGTCGAGTGGCTAGGACACTGTACCGACATTCAGGAGACCGGGGTTCGATTGCCGCCGTGGTCGACCATCCCGACCCCTCTGTTGTTCAGGTTTCTCGTCTCAGTAACAAATGTATATTTATATGCTTTTTCACATGTTTGATATGTTTTCGCCAAATCTGCAGTGAATTCAATTTCTTCTTTTCATTTTCGGGTTTATCTATAAGAGTTTCACTCACCGAGATGTGACATTTTGAACAAAGAAGAAACTATCTCGAACTAAAACTATCAATCGCATCGTGTTGTGTACACTGTTATACGCACAACGGTTATAATGGTTATGCGTATTCATGTTAGTATTATTGAATCCGTTTAGTTGAGGTGAATCAGGCTAGATTGGGTTGAGTTGAAGTCAAGTCAACAACAACAACAACGTCCTCGTGGGTTACAGCATACAGGTCTATTAGCCAGTAGGGCTTGCCAGTTCTTATAAATACACTGCGATTCTCAGTGCGAGATTCTTGCTGGCACTGAGAGCTCCTATGATACAATCATTGGTTCGTATTGCACAAACTGTATGTGTAACTTTTTCATTCGCACCGAAACTTGATACAACATCTTTGCTACCCATTTTTTTTTTTTTTTGTCGTGGAAGAGAAATCTTGCATGAGACCCCCTCTTGTTGGTCTGCGGATTCTCTGCACCCAATTAAGGCTAGGGATGGAAGTGGGATCGTTTGGATTGGATAAAAGCGATCTTACCAATGCATTTTACCTTTGACCTGTCAGGATCTATCAGTCACCACTTGATCGTTTCATCGTCATCTGCTCATTCGTACCCCCTTATAACTTAGCTGTTGGTGGGGTCGTTAAGCAGTATTAAAATGAGTGAATACTAGTAAAAGAAGAAAACATCACGCTGTCAAAGGTACAGAGAACAATTCGGTACTATCTTTGAGTCAGGATATACACTCTATATCTTTATTTACCTGAACATTCATAATATTGAATATACCCGAATATTTGAATGGAATGTGCCAACAATAGCCATGACATCAATACTAGAAGGGCTGCTGAAGGGTTGGGGTATAGAAAAATGTGTAAAGGAAACAAATGGTTCGATTCTGTATTCAATGCAGGAATGACAGAGTTCGATAAGCTGCCCCACACTATTAGGACCTCTAGGTGTGTCGAGTGAATAAGAAGTAAGAATGGATCTTATGAGATGTCCTATAATTCATATACTTTTCCACGTACTTTTGTTAAACTTTGACGAACCATATTTATTTCAGTTTAATTTTAATTGTATAGTATGTATTGTTAGAAATATAAACAAATTGGCTTTTGAGCTATTAGAAAAAAAAATTATTATTATTATAAGTATCTTCGTATACTGTATGTCTTTAGTGAATGGTACTATCTACTGATGTGTGGATGGTATATAGATAATACGCGGTCGCAGATACCCTGTTATTTGACTGGGTTTATCTGAAGCATACATTGGGTCCTGAAACATCAGCCAGCCAGGCCTACTAGAACTCATTGAATCATAAAGTACTAATCATTACAACACATATTCTATAATCTAAACTTATTACACAACATTTTTGTAAACACTTTATTGTATTCTACTATTGTATTAGTAAATAAAGAAATTAAAAATATACACGTTATGTAAATAATATGATTATAATATTATGTGTTTATGATTGTACGTGTAAATAAATAGCAAGCCGAGCCTACATCTGCAGCATGCAAGTTCCGTCACATGAAAGATCCCAAAAGTTCATGTAGCTCTACCAAACATGACCCCACAAATGAGGTGATTAAATGTTCCACGGAATACATTTTCCGATCCTTCTAAACAGTTTTTATATGGGCCTATAACTTGTACCTATATGAAAACAATGAAGTCTAGAGAGACCAACTTGAAAAGTTGAAACATATCATTTATCACCAATTGTGTAGATATAAGATCTTCAGTGTACAGTACGATCTTAAGTACTTGGAAATTGCTACAAAATCTGTATTTCACCGTATTGAAAATGTACATTTACTTTTGCGCAGTCAACTTGGGTTGACTATATTCTCTTGCTTTCCAATCTATATTTACTATGGTTATACTCCTTTTGTGGAATCATCTTCAATTATTCATTATACCGGTACATGGTTTTAAAATAGTATGCACAATTCTGTCAATCTCATTATGAACCAATAGCAGATCGGATTGTAATAAGACTGTCATGTGATATCATTGCTACTGGGTTGGGTGTAATAATATTTTATAGACTAGATAATTAAAGAACAGCTGGCATTGGTAAACGCGTCGTGTAGAGTAGGCCAATCGGTGGCCATAGGCGCTTCCACCGACCTTGGTTCTGCTATTAAAAATAAACACAGATATAATAAATTGAAATGTTTATTATTTAATAATAATACCTAATGTACATAATTATCCTAGTAATTATAAACAATAATAAACTAATTTATTGTTTGTTATTTATTTATTATTACCAGCTATTATTTATTATTATTATCATTCTTTATCTGTTCTGCATGTAGAGTAGTAAACATACCTTGAAGCAGCTTCTCCGTGCCTCAGTCAACTATCGCATTGTGTTAGAAACTGAGGTCAGGTTGGGCGTGGGTTGGAGTCCTGCATATGGCGGGGTTTCTGTAAACGTTCTTTCACCTATCATCACTTCGTTTCATTATCTCATTCGTACCCCCGTACAACCTAGCGGTTGGTGGTCGTAGGCCCATGCAGCAATGACATGAATAAATAACATGGCTCAGGGTGAAAGAGCAATCTGCAAGTTTCCTTCATGGCTTCCTTTTCTTTTATGCTGCTTAACAATCCCACCATCAGCTAGGTTATACGGGCTACGAATGAGCTGGTGATAATGCAACGATGAAGTGATGATAGGTGAGAGGACGTTTACAAAAACCCATGCCTTATGCGGGACTCGAACCCACACCCAACGACTTCAGTTCTACCGCCAGCGATAGTTGACTGCGCCACCGGGGCGGCTATACATCAATTAACACCATTGCGTGAATGTTTTCACCTTCTTAGGCTCAATTAAATCATGGGGTGGGTTTCTAGAACCAGGAGTCATGTGGTTCGAGGTTCGAGTCCCCGATGAGGTTCACACTTGTTCAACATTATCATCAATCATCCTCGCCCTCGTGTTCCCTCATGGCCTAGGTGATGGTGAGGTTGCTTTGGGAACAGTAATATTTCGTCAGATAGGTTAATCGTCCGGTCAAGTCTCGCTGGCTGATTGAATCATAGTTTTAATCATCCAATTACCTGTATGTAAATATCGTGATTCAACACGTATCAGCCTTGCATGTTTCAGAGTATTACACAGTAGGTTTCAAGGTTTTCAACAATTAAGTTGTGTTTTAGCACGAGGTTTCCCATTACAATCTGTTTTCTGAAGGCCTTTTCAATCTAAGACACTGTTTTTTTGTTGATAAATATCAAATTCCTTATTAATATACCACATTGTTTTGAAAGCTTATATTCTGCACTGCTGTTAGTCTGTACACTCCTGCATGACTGGCTCAATGTTTTCGTCTGTAGGAAACTGGAATCAAGTCGGGCGTGTGTTCGATGCCCGAGTCTGGCAGTTTTGTCAACATCCTTCGTCCATCTTCCATCGTTCGCTTCAATCGCGTGTCTCGTCGTTAACATTCCAATTCCTTGAAAACACCCCGTCTAAACAAGTATAACAAAAATAACTACAAATAGGCATATAACTATAATTATGTTCTGCTTGTTATATTGGTACCTTCTTCTTCCGTAAAGACAAGTCTACCAGACACGTGGTAAATTGCTTGCAATAGAATCTTTTAATTTACATTTTCACTTAATTTTATTCGTCATACTAATTTATCTGTAGTTTTTGTTGGCGTTTTCTGTCTGAGTTTGTGCCAGTTCTGATCTACAAATGATTCTAGTTGACTCGAACCCGATCAAACTAATTTGTGACAAACTACTCAATAAGACTGGGTGCCATGGCAACAAGGAACTGCGCTTGGAGTTTATCAGCAAGATATGTTCTGTTCGTATCACGTGGGAGGAGTATTTAGAAATGCTCCTGGAATAATACCGATGGAAGAAGGATGGGCTCAAGGAGAGAGACCCATGGAGGAATAGTGGTGAAGTGAATTGGGTGTGATGGAGTTAAGGGGGGATACGATTGCTCTCAAGTTTCGTATTCGTTGACAGCTACGTCAGAATTGACGTTTCTCCTATTGGCTTGTCACACGTTTTTTCAGCAAGTGGCATTTCCAAGTGGATCTTCCTCAACCTCAGAGGGATTGTCAGCCTCCAGAATATGCCCTGAGTGGTTGTGAATCGAACAAGATGTCTGTACAGATAGCCAGATGTGATGATTATGAACTTTCATAAATCCATCATTGAAAACGGGGACATTTCTGAAGTCTCCGTTATTTGCTTTTCAAACTGTCGACGAGAATAAATCTCGTTTTCTGATTTGACCATGGTGTTTCTGTTTCAAAAACATGCCAACTCTTTTTTGTTTTTAATTTTCAGTTTCTACTGAATCTTTCTTCTTTTTTTAGTATTGAACAAATTTGTAATTGCATGGCTTTTAAATAGCTACCATCACTTGAAGATTTCTCAGTCTCCACCCCTATAGAACCTGAAGCTGTTGAGGAAGTCCGTGGGTCTCGATTTAGCGGAATCTCAGCTTTTTGATGATAACTTTTGAATGGGCATGATATCGAAATTATGAATACAAGGAAACACAGCTATTCTAAATACCTTCAAGATAAGTAATAGATATCTATCCCACATTGCCTGATTGTTAGGCGTATACGCTTAAAAAAATGTATATTTTCAAGCGTATACGCCTGACAGTCCGGCGATTTGTGGTAAATAGTTATTATTAAACAGCATCTCGAAGGTATTTAAAATATCCAAGTTTTCTCGTTTTCAGAAGTTCGATCTCTCATATCGTTCAAAAGTTATCACCAAAAAACTGACATTCCGCCAAATCGATTCCCTTGGACTCGTAAAATGTATTCATAATATCATGTATGGCCTATTGTGATTGAAAACTGCGTGATAACAATAAACTTCAAGTGTTGTGAAGCGAGCTGCGAAATGTCCATATCCTTTCTTTCATACCTTCATACACCAATCATTTCTCGCCTTGGAGACTGTAAAATCGACAGTTTATCATTCTATTAATTATTACTATTTCGCTTTTATTGCCCTCGAGTTTATACTCCGATTCAAGTGAAACTCTCACCAAGGATGTAATTACTGTAGAAATTACAAACCGCCAGGCCGTTGCAAGTATCAGTGCAACTGAATGTGTCCAAGACAGAAGGTCGATTACCACCTTAACAAAAACACGTGTAATTGTGTATATGAGTGGAGGGCGTGGTCATGTTTCACGACGAGGTTCATGATAAGAAACGCAACCACGTCTTTCAAGCGTTAGATCATGAGATAATAGTGGGGAGATTTTTGGGGGACTCCGTTCAGACTGGGCGCTAAAAGGGTGACTAACCACCCCAAATGACTTGTTCGAAAAACTGTTATTGGTCAATCAATATCAAACAATACATTAACTTTTGTTTTGTTTCCGAGATTTCGAATTGAGTTAATGACTCATTATTTATTTGCATTATGTTGATACGATTATGTTGATGTTTATTTTTCATAAATGTAGAATACAAATGTATAGAAATAGGCACAACATGAATAGAAATGCATTTTATAGATGGTGGAGATTGATATTTTTTTTGCCGCCCTCGTTAGCTCAGTCGGCTGAGGTTGGGCGTGGGTTCGAATCCCGCGTGAGGCATGGGTTTCTGTAAACGTTAATTCACCTTTCATCGTTTCATTATCACCCGCACATTCGTACCCTCATATAATCTAGCTGTTGATGGGGTTGTTTTAAGCAGCTTTACCACAAATTAGTATTTGTCTCAAATTGTTCAAATTCTTTACCGTTCTTCTGCAAATTCCAATACTTCCTCCGAGCGTATCCCCTATAGAAGTCTGCGTGAAGAGATCGAATGGTAGCTTGAATGAAATAAGCTTTCATTCGTTGACGAATTGAAACAAGTGTGGTTGCATGGAGCAAGCTTGAAACAGTGACATGAAAAGGAGAGTTTCCATATACTCTTCAATGAGTTAACAGTGACGTTTTCATATGTTTTACATCGTCTACATATCTCGTGTAGGCCTACAATATTATACATCAAATGATCAAAGTGATTTTATTCAAACGAGAATTCAGAATGATGGTGAATGTATTTGGTCGAATAAAACGTGTGGGATGTGAAATCAATTTGTCTGTACTGGCATCTCGTGAAGTTACCACGGTTTTATTTGGATATGTGTGTGTATTCATGATTATTAATTCAATCACTTGACCCTAACGACTGCTTGGCAACGCATTCTCCTCCCTCTGTGTCACGAACCTCACGGGATAGCTGAATCGAGCGGAGGCTGATTTTTATATTGGTTTTGACGACGAACTGGTGTGATCACTAATTAGATATATTGGCGTCGGATAAATGATTGACGAGGTAGAGGCTTCTGGCTGGAAGGGATGGTGGGAAGGAAGCGGTCATGGCATTGTAGGAACCATCCCGGCATTAGTCTATAGACTCTAAAGATCAAATAGGGAAACCGCGAAAAAGCCTTGCAAAGATGGACAGTGACGGGGAACTTATTATTTGTTGTACTTGTGAATAAGTGAATAAAATAAATGCCAATGTCCTCGCTTATATGTGCTCGTACTCGAATAGAAGTGGGCCAATGTGTCGTTTCCCATATGTACTGTCATTTCCATTTCCTCCCACGGCCGCTTCGTCGTATTTCCTATCCAGAGACTTCTGTATGGCACGAACATTGTGTCCGCCCGTCCCGAGCAGCGATCGAGGGTTTCGACCCGACCAACGCGATTCTATTCAATTCAGATATATTACAATTGTGGCAATCAATGGTATGTGACCACATTGCATGCCTTCTGCTCGCTAGGCAAATGAAGTTGTCAAGAGCTATTTTGTATTTTTTAGTCACGTTTTTTGTTCATGTTGTTACATAATTACATCTGTGACGACCGGGTGGAGAGTCGCACTGAGCGATTTGGAACGGGGTTCGATTCCCGCTATTGTTGACCATCCTGACAGAGAGTTTTCTCGTGGTTTTCTTCAGATGTTGAAGGACGCCATAACCCGTAAACTAGATTTTGATTATTAATAACGATATTTATTTCCATAATTTTAGAGAAAACTAGAAATCATCATCCAATGTTTTAGAAATTAGGAATTGATTGTTCTGTAGAATCACGTAACAGAATCGAGTAATGTCTACGTCCAGGACTTACTTCCAGGTCTCCACTGAGACCTGTGTCTTGCTCGGTTCCGCCACGTGTCCCATCCTAGACCCAGTACGAGCAGGGCCTCTCCGAGCCACGGGTCTCCTCCCTCGTGGGACCAAGTCCCGCACGACGTGCCCAGCCCACTCCAGGCGCCTGCTTCTCATCAGGCCCACGATGTCTGGCTCTCCGTACAGTTCCTCCAGCTCCTGGTTGTATCGGATTCGCCACATCCTCGTCATTTCCTTTCAAAGATGAGGAGTTTGCTTAGGTCCTGCTTCCGAACACTCCAGCACTCGCATCCATACAATACAACTGGCTGGATCAGTGATTCGTAGAGCATGATTCTGAATTGACGGGACAGGCTTCATGATTTGAGCAGGTGACTTAGACTGAAGTAGCTGCGGTTGGCCGCCTGTATCCGCGAGTTGATTTCCATTTCGCCGACGCGTCCGCTGCGAAGATTGTACCCAGATATTTGAGCTCGTGCACTCTCTTGTACGTCCGAGGTCCTACCGTGAGTGGCTGGAGTTGCCTTCTGGCACCCGCTACTTCCCGGCTCAGTACTAGATACTCGGTTTTTTCCTCGTTGATTGAAAGCCCAAGCTTGCCTGCTGCCCTCTCCAGTGCCTCACTGATTCTCTTCAGCTCATCCTCGGAACTGGACAGTAGAACGACATCATCTGCAAAAGCCAAGTGCGTGATGTTTGACTCTCTCTCTCGCTAAATGCTTCGCGTATGACCTTTTCCAAAGCAAGGTTGAAGAGAACTGGGGAGAGTTCATCGCCTTGCCGCAACCCCGTCATAATTTCGAAGCTCTCTGTAACACTGCTCACTTTACCGCATATATATATATATATATATATATATATATATATATATATATATATATATATATGGCTTTCTGTTGAAACGTACAGCACGTGATGTTGATAGGACGGGTATTATTATCACTGATATATATATATATATATATATATATATATATATATATATATATATATTTTTTTTTTCATATATATTTTATATATACGGTATATATTTTTTCTAAATATATATATATATATATAGGCCTATATATATATATATATATATATATATATTTTTTGCATCATTATTGTGTGCTGGGAATACAGTTTTGTAATGTGGAACAGAAAGTGCACATCATGCAAATGCAATTTCCAACGAAATTAAACGACGTAACAATGTTTGACTCTGCCTTTCTCAAATGTTCTTCAATTTATGTAGCAGGATACGCGATTTCAACAATCAGTGTGATGCACACATATATCATGAATATTTCAAGTTGTTTCATGAAGAAACTTTCAGATTAAACTGCTGACATTTCTGGCCTTTTTCAAAGCATAATTGCTGCATAGCCTGGCTGAAGCGTCAACAGTTCTACATCTTCTTGAAACATATACCTAGTATCTAATGTGTTGGAAGTTTCTCCATAAAACGTCTCGAATTATCCATAAAACTCCAATATTAACTCGGAAAATGTGTCATTCAAGTATGGAGATGATATTACTTAACGTCCCCGTCTCTTTTCGTCAATCGTTTGATCTTCACACAGTCAATCTACTCCGTGCAAGTGATGTCATTTAAATATCACTCCGTATTCTACCTCCTCACTTCCCCCTTTCAATATGTATACGACATGTTTGTATACATTAGCCTCGTCGTGTTTTGGGTCATCTATTAGCCGCTCTCGATATGAGTCTGGGGAAGAGATGCTGCGAGCCCTTCGCGCTTTGGTTACTATGGTTACCCACCCCATGTCTGTGCGCCAGCCCTATAGGTTTACTACCCTGCATTGCACTACCCCCCCCCCCCAGTACGCTCACCTACTCGCGGATACTATGCCTGAAATCTACCGTCAAGGTATACTTCCGTGTTGTTTTTGGTACATTCGTTCTGAAAACATTCATTTTTTGGTGGAATCCCGATTTCGGTATAGGCTTATTGCGTTCGATTTATAACCCACGAAGAGCGTTGTTACACGTTACTAGATTCAACCTTATTCAACCTAATCGAATTTATAATGCTCGACCTGAAACTAACCGTATTTATAGTTCTAGCTGTAGAGATAACCTAATATCGATACCCCAGACGCAAAACCTCGAGTCTGTGTTTTGCGATATGGTGCAGGACACTTCTATTCGACTTGGTTTCACGATTTGTAAGTTTTGTTATTCTCATTTTGCATGATTGTTGAATCATTTGAAATGATAATGACAAATATTGCGAATCGTGACTCAAGTCGAAAAGAAGTGTAAACTCTGCACAATTCCACAAAACAGAGATTCGAGGTTTTGCAAGTATAGGGTGTGCATATAAGGGAATATCAGCAGAATGTTGGCAATCAAATATTATTCATTTCCGAAAAAAATACTACTACTTGGCATGACTGCTATACCTATATATCAGTTAGGTATGGTTATAGTGGTAGTTTTTGCGAAAATGTATAATTTTGATTCTTTGATATAAATTCATTAGTGTGAGTATTGGGCCTGATGCCAGATAGTAGAAAGCCCGGTAGTCTAGTAATTCAGTCATCTCGTAGGCCTATATATAATACCAATTGGAAGAACTTCTACTATTGGTCCAAGGTTTACAACTGGGCTGTTGTGTGAACGGTCTTGCAACTTCGGTTGATTGCTCATAATTGATATATGTTTGTCATTCAATGGTGCTCAATGATCCCATCAACAGCTAGGCTATATGGGGGGTGCGAGTGAGCGGTTGGACGTGCATGACGACGACAGGTGAAAGAGCGTTCAGAAAACTTGCACTCATACCTCTGAGTCAAACGGACACAAGTTAATAGTTATGCAAACGTTTGATGTCGCTGAAACGTGTCAACATGCAAAACGTTTCAGTCTTGTTGAAGTTCAATCGCGTCAATCATCCAATTTACACACACACATGTATCTACACTCCTAGTATGCCATGATGTCGTTGAAAGAAAAGAGTATGACACTATTTAACGCCAATTTGCCACATTTCCCAGTAGATTGCTCAGCCAAGTATTTCATTTATATCTCATTTATATTTCATTACAGGACAGAATTAATATCTGATCTTGATTATAAGCATGGCAAACAAAGAACGTAGTGTTATAGCAGCCTGTTAATTGGTTCGGTGTTCAACCAAGCATCATAAAGTCTGTATTGATTACAAATTACAATACTGTTAAATGAACCTCACAAACAACAAACAGAAAAGTAACTTTCTTGATTGTCATTATAATTACACTCAGTTTATTGGTCCAGTGGGTTTATGAGTGGTTGTAGTCATGTAGGCTGCAGTCACGCCGAACCACCATTCAGGAGACCGTCGTTCGATGCCTGGACCCCTATTCCTGAGATAAATAAGATGTGAGAAAAATAAGTGAGAAAACTATCTCATATAATAATGACATATTTCATCTCATATTTTATGTGAGATACTCGTTTTATCACTCATTTTTATTTACTCATTTCTATTTAAAAAAAAAAATGAGTGAGAAAACGAGTATCTCACATAAAACATGAGATGAAATATGTCATTATTATGAGATAGTTTTCTCACTTATTTTTCTCACATCTCATTTATCTCAGGAATAGGGGTCCTGGCAGAGTATTTTCCTGTTGTTTCCCTCGCGTAGTTCGAATGAATACCGAGTTAGGTCCTGAAGAGCAGGCTTTTATCACAATGTCTGAAGATAAGCCTGCAATAAGCGCAGTCAGTCATGCATCCTCTAGTACTGGTATCGGCCTACATGTTCGCATCACTTGATCGTCATGTACCGCTACATGCGCTCGCGTCAACACAAAAACATCTGGATACACAACAAATGGCTGATGATAATCAATTAATTCCCGTGTCGTATGCAAGTCTTATGATTTCCACTTTCACTCACAGGTATATCGCAATTGCTCTTCCATTCCGTATAACGAAAATCTGCTCAACTGTTATGTCACTAGAAAAAAAAGAGAAATACCTAAAAGAGAAAAAATATGTAATTATTATAAAAGTATATCTATTATGACAGTGCACAATCCGAATTGAAACACAAAAAATTCAATTAAATGTAAAATGCATTTCATTACTTGGACTGGCCGCGAAGATTAGATAAAACAATTTTCTTCATTTGTATTCACCGATGACGAAGCTAGTTCCTACAACGTTTTGATAGATCAGGACGTCAGAGTGACACAGAAAACCTGAGTCGAATAATAACGGAATACAAATCAATTTTCGAAGATGTTTTCGATCCATAATCCATGGTCATAACCCTTTCTATAATATTAGGAATAATTTAAAGACATATAAGTTGCACGTGGGGTGGGTTTAGAACCCGCGCACTTGGGCATGGCAAACAGGCGTCTTTTCCAATGCGCTATAGTGGTGAAATTGTCTTTATTATGCAAAGGTCTATAGTAACGGTGCTCATTATTGTATGTCGATATGACAGGTAGGCCTATCATTATGATAGGTTGTCATTATTAAATATTCACTATTCAGTAATCACAGTCCATGATATTTAAAATCTTTTTCTCCATCAACAGGTCTGCTTCCAATTCAAAATTCGCGTCCAGGAACCGAAAAATCGTCACTCTCGTGCTCGTTTGTACCCCAACATTTCGGTATCATTTCCTGCACAAAACCCGTAATATGACGCACTTCCTTTCTGCACCAGCCACACTTTAGTGCACGCGAGGGACTTGCCACTCGCAAATTTGGTGTACACCTGATTTCAGGGGATTTCATGGCAAGTGTACACCGGATTTCAGTGCTTGTTAGTGCAAGACAACGAAGCTGGTCCCGCAATTGAAGGTTGCTATGGCTGATTCCTGGGTTTTAGGCGAACATGAGAGCTTGGAGGTTGCAAGCAATGTTCGCGTTTACCTTGGTGTTATGGTCAGTGGTGGTTGCGAATAGACTGAGGATATCCCGTAAGACCAACACTTATTGCATGGGTCTTGAAAGCGTCCTCTTAAATTACAGTGAGATTCTATAATCACAGTAGATTTCAGAATCACTCAGTCGGTGACTTGTATTCGTCGATACCAAGTGTCTCGAATGACGATGCACAATTCACGCCTCACTTGTTGCCACCAAGTTGTGTGTAATTCCTGGCAACTGATTGTCGTATTAATGAGAAAACGTGCAAGTTCATGTACATGTGAAGGATTTGCTGACGTAATTACCTCTTTTGTAACTCGGTGCTTGACTGCTAAACTGCTCGGTAGTACATTGTTACAAGTTGTCGACGTTCAACGAGGAAAGGTTGGAGCGAAATTTCTGTCATTTTTGGAATGCATAATTTCGAAATTTATATTTACTGAAGGTTCACCTCGAAAAGTGGTACCATCTTGAAATTTGATAAATTGTATCTACCTCGGATTCAAGTAGCTATATATGTGTAAATAATGATTATGTAACTTCAGAATTGAGAACCGCAGTGGGCGCATTCCAGTACGGTTTAATCCGGTTTAAGCGGGTTATTCCCGGTTTTTCAATACACGGTTAACACAGGTTTGAGTTGAAGCTGGGTTTATCTTGTACAGGAATGCCCTCCCTGCGGTTTTCGATCCGTGATCAAAAACATGTACAATTTGTTACAATGTTATTTGTATGTAACCGTACGCTATGGGGTGAATATCAATGACAGAAATATCGAGTGTTACTGTTACATACAAGTGATCTTTTCACCTATTGTTATAAAATTCGACTCATCAGCCTTTTTGACAAATGTAGTCCGCATCAGATGAAGTATTTCTCGATTTGTATCTTGCACGCGGTCCAAGTTTTATAATCATTTGTGTCTGTGAAATCGCCCTGACGGAAACTTCTCTCTCTATTGATAGGCCTACTGAGGACGTCTTCGGTTAGCCACAGTTCATGGAGAATGTTGTTGCTTAACGACCCCACCAACAGCCAGGTTATACGGGGGGTTCATGGAGAAATGTTGCTAAATTGGTTGCATGCTGGTATGAACACTTTGATCTCCGAAATTATGATAATCCGAACTCGATTATCGCTGCCATGCAACATTTTTGGCGTGTTTCAAAATACCATCGGGTCTTTTAACCAACCTGTGAGTGATGGTTCAGTTCTGTGCCTTAGTGAGGTTATTGTGCAAATAAATCATCAGAATATAACCGTATGCATCGAGGGATACATAACTTGACAATACTAATAAGATGTAAATTTACCTCCAGTCTGATATAACAGCTCAGTGGAGTATGAAAGCACAAATACCTGTCTTACCAACGTTGTAATCTGAGGAATATCCTTAAACCCAGGATTAGTAGAACACAATACATTTGGTAACCAGCTGAGCTTATCAACATCTTTTAGACTTGGGTTCAAGATGGACCTCAGAATGCAAGTCTAAAGGTGAAGAATATTATTGTGAATAAAGCAGGGTTTCCAGTTCCGATTTTTTATTGTAGTCCGACACGATATTCCCAACTGGCCAATCACAAGCCGGTATTCACCTAAAAACATGGCGATTCACGACACCATTGTGGTACCAATTCGGTGTCGTGATTAGTTATTCATCTCATCGATTAATCCTTCCACGGAAATACGAATTGCCTATTTACGAATATCCCCTTTGGATTGTATTTACTCTTGATTACATTAGTTTGGGTGGGTCGAGTTAATAGGTTGCTCGAAACACCACCAAGCCCTCATTGGTTCTAGTAACTTACAATGTACCCAGATCTAGCTTGAGATAGGGCTCTGCCGTGATCAATCGAGATCGTGTGCATACTTGACTCCAAGACTAATGAAGACGCGGATCACCCGCGCGCTAATGTTGTGCTATACGGGAGACGGTCAATCGGAACCAGCATCCTTCGTGGATACGATTTGCACATCAAGAAATGACGGCTCGAACCACCCGTGCGATAATGTTGTGGTATACGGGAGATTACCGATGAGAACCTTCATGTATCATGGGTAACTATTTCGTAGCGGAATATCATTATCTGACATTCGAGTGTGTTCAAGTCGCAATGATTGTTCGGGTAATGGCAGATCCGTGTTCTCGTCATTGCAACATCAATCATCGGTTCACATGAAGATACCAACTTAACAATACAAATATCACTGGCATGTCTGTGCATGTTTACGAGAGATTCAACATGTTATGTTGGTACAGATAACGGTTGCGGTCACAAGTGGTCGATCAAGCTACACTAAGATGCATCCTGAAGCAAATATACTGATATTATACCACTAAAAATAGAAGACAATTTGCGTACGCACTCCGAGCATTGTCTGTGGGATAATTGGTGGTTAAATGTGCCTAGTTTTTATCCTGCAGGGAATAATTCCAAACGATTCCAGTGTAAACATTTTGTATTTTTCATGTTTGTTTTTATATGTTTACTGTAACATTTGCTGTAAGCTTAAGTCAATATTTCAACAGGATCAGAAGGTTTAAAAGAACGCGGTCGAAGAAACAGAAGTGAAACGTTTGGTGGATTTAGGTTTTCCTATAAATTTTCCGGAACTGAGACGAGTGTTCGAGTGGCTAGCACACTGAACCATCATTCAGGATGCCTGGCTTCGATACTCGCCATGGTCGACTGTCGGATTTTTCGTGGTTTCCATCCTTCGTTTAGGACCCATCTATTCAGAGACACGAAGAACCCCGGTCGTCTGAATGACGGTTCAGTGTGCTAGCCACTCGACCATTGCATTAAACATTATCGCATACATTTTCGAATAATCTCGTGATTAAACTTGACGGATTTGATGATTTTGAAAGATTCGGATGTGTTCCTTTTGATCCGGTTCTTCTGAATGAAATACCACAGCCATATATAAATATCGCGGTTGTGCATCCTGCAATGGTAGACAATATCTTCTTTCTTGGGTGCAACTATAGCGACTATAGTTGTATTCAGGAGATAAAGATAACGTAATAGGCCTTAACATCCTATATGACCATTGTATATATATTCCCAGATTTGATTCAAATTAAATCTATCAAAGGACAGTCAGCCACCGGATGGAAGTGATTAGGCCTATCTGCTGTATCGTGCGGCGTATATCCCGAAAGTGACGGAGAGATTCATGATATAATATTATTATAGGGAATGAATTGATCTCATGAAAAATGCATATTAAATGACCTCCAAGCTGGAATTACCACAGTGCTGGATGACAGCCATTATCCGTCTTTTTCTGATCTACTTATCTCTCCATTCGTGAATCATGACAGTTTGTTTATCAAGTCCTATTATACAGTCGGCTATATATCCTGTAGGATTAACTTAGAACAGAAGTTCACGTCTGAGATTTTAGTTTCGTTTTTGCATCCATCATACACGCAAATAAGTTCCATCCATAGCCTGGTCGTTCTTTTGCTCCAGTTTGTTGACGATGTTTCAAACTGTTCTCGACGCTCGGCTTTTAGTAACGGTGCTGAACTTAACGGCTTAACGGCTCGGTGCCTGTTGTCTGTTTGAACTTTGAGCGTCTTCGTTATCGCCAAAATCGATCTTCTTCGAAATAATAATATGTGATAGAGACCCAACTTTCGGGGTGTAGTCTTGTTCTGACAACGTTGCGTAGAACGGTTCATATGATATCGCAATTGAGACTTTCGACCGCGGGTTATGGGACGAGATGAGTTTTTCAGCATCCGATATCGGCATTAGCTTGCGGGGAATCTTAGTCAGAATTGGACGACTGAGTGGAACCAGCGCTGATCAATCACGTATAAGCTTATAACATGTGGATTGTTCGATTAATTGCTATACCTTATTGGATATCAAAAAGTAGAGAAAAAACTGAGACAAGTGGTTGAGTGGGTAGCACAAAGAACCGGCATTCAGAGTCCATGGGAATATCAGTTTTTTGGTGATAACTTTTGAACTGTATGAGATATCAAATTTCACCTATCATCACTTCATCGTTTCATTATCATCCGCTCATTCGTATCCCCATATAGCCTAGCTGTTGGTGGGGTCGTTAAGCACCATCCAGATTACTTGGAGATATTATTCGAAAATACTAATTTTCTCGAAGGAGTCATCTGTACCGGTAGCTCGTTCATCCATCATGAATTCATCATTTCTTCTTAATTGACATAATTAATCAACGACTTCTAAAGTGCCCTCCTCATCCTCTCCGTGTTTCTGACCTTCTCCCCCCCCCATCACAACCCTTGGCGCCACCCAGCCCCCCCGAGATCCTCGCGAGACGGGGTTCGCACCTCTGAAGATACTGCGACGTGAGATCATTATGAAGATGTGTTTGACAGATTTCATTAGAGTGCGCTTCATGCGACCGACTCTCCGTGTCGACGTCGCTTTCAATTATCTCTCACCTGAACCTGCAGGCTGTAACGACGCGAAGCTTGTGACACTGACGCAGGTTAATGCGGTGTGACGTTGACCGACTGGAGGGTGGTTCGCAAACAGACTCAATTTCAAGACATGTCGCGCAAAATCACAAAACTGAGACTAGACTGTAATGGATAATGATGGTGTTCATTTCCCTAATTTTAGAGAAATCTAAAAATCAATTCAAATTCAATTCCAGCCTGGGTTCGAGTCTCACAAAAGACATGGGTTTTTGTAAACGTCCTTTCACTTATCATCACTCCATATTCTTATTACCCACCTGCTCATTCGTATCCCCGTATAACCTAGCTGTTGGTGGGGTTGATAAGTGAACATAATCATCATGACCTAGAACTTACATATAACTGAATCTATAGTACTGACAGTTAAACTGTATAATTGTGTCCAACAGGGTTGGTTGATTAGTAAATGTGAACTGTCTTGAAAGTAAACCATCTTCTGTCTGACCCGAAACTCATTTCCAACGATCTTAAGTTTGTCATACTGGCGCAGTTTAACATTGTTGACGAGCGCATAGCCGGCCAGGAGGTTATTCGCACCTAATTTGCGAATATTCTCTTATACCCTCGTCGCCCGTATTGTCTCTGGAGTGGTAATTTGGATGAGAAGGAGTGAGGGGGAGGTCCCGTGGGAATAGCGTCGTGACGTAGGTTGTCGACGCTGACATTAGGACTCACCTGGACGTCGAGGCGTGAGGCGCACTGGAGCGTGCTATCATGCTCCCATTGGTTGGTTCGTGTCGTCGCAATGACAACTGAGAAGGTTGGTTGCGGTTTTGACATTTTTGAAAAACAAATCGGAGATGGATATTTCAATGGATATAGAAACTAGAGACGATATAGGTATCAAGTAGAAGATAGGGATAGGAGGAAAACGATGGAATAATCGAAAGAAAAAGAAAAGGAATTGATCAATAAAAATACGAAGATTTCATTTTCTTTAACACTGTGATAACTGAATTCTTCATAATTGCTGAAATCATTAGTTTTCTATGTGATTTACAATTTGTTGAATGTGTTGCAATTCAATTGATTATTAATTTATTACCTTTGGGAAAAACTCTGTGTTTTCTTCAATAATGCTAATGGGTTAAATGATACAAGAATTCACACTTGGAAATATAAAAATGTATACAGTGGTAAGAAACGGTATAATTTTGTCAACTGTTTTTACCACCTCACGCATCGTAAACGTTCTAGACATTCAACATGTACTCTAATCCCGACGTTTATTATCGATCAGCAGTTTTGTAGAAGCTACTGCTCTTAGAGGAATACACAAGTTCACTGTACAAATGTATGTACGACGTTGAGAATGTAACGCTCTGTACCGAGAACTCCTTCAACTCGAATAAATAATCAGTTTCTTTTCAAAAGTACAGTTGCTGTCACATGAAGTGGTCGAGCAACTCACATTAGAATACATCCTGGAATAAATGTACTGATATACGCACTAAAACTACTACTAAAACTTGAGACGAGTGTATACGCATCTCTCTCACTCAGCGTCACTCTGGAGACCGGGGTTCGATTCCCGCTATGGTCGACCAGATAGGTTTTCCGTGGTTCCACTCTGTCGTCCAAGACAATTCGGAGATAGTTCCATAACAACAGGTCACGACTGACTCCTTCCCACTATATAGAAACACTTGATAGAATAACCTTTTATCTTATCATCCCATCATCTCAAATATCATTCACCGACGCCAATAGATCTTAGTTATCAATACATTGTGTCTTTGAGCTCAATATAAATATATAAAAAACCATAACCAAGTACCGGTAACTATACTACCTTACGATGTACGCATGCGCACGTCACGTATATTGAAGAATTAGCAGGGAACTGAGAGTATATTTTATTCAAACTATTATTTAGAGGAAGAAGTGTGCGACCGCATGTGTACCAAGTGATACAGAATACAGACAGGTGGTATAAAGGATATTCGGGTTGATTGCGACGAAACTCTTCAGTGCTGTGACTTGTATATCCGCACGACACTGGGGGATCAACATGCTGAATGAAACGCGAATATATATATATATATATATATATATATATATATATATATATATATATATATATATACATTTAATCACACATTGCTTCGAGCTTGTCTTTGTTTCTTATTATACGCGTCAAAACCCCAAAGCAATGTTATAATACTGAACGCGAAAGTTGAAAGAACCTGATATATAATATATATATATATATATATATATATATATATATATATATATATATATATATATATATATATATATATATATATAATACGAATATGTTCACTAAGTGTATCAAAATTACTCAATATAATTTGGCAGAGCGTATTTAACGTCCGTTTCACATAAATCTGAAGCAGCCAGTAAGCTACCCACGTTCCCAAACAAATAATACCAACAGCTGCCTGAAGTAATTCCCTCGACGCTTGTACGAGGTTATGAAAGAGATCTTGTTGAAAGCGTCGCGGCGCTCGGCGTCGCTGATATATTAGCTCTATACCTTCCAGTGACAGTATCCACAATCAGAAACGTGTACACGTTCTCGTGTATCAATTGAGTGAAATATAGGCCTATATAGAGTATGTGATTCATAACATTTGATAAGAAGACTAGCTTATCTTTGAAGCAGTCGATCACAATTAATTATCATTGAGCGTGAGTTCTTGCTCGCATGAGACATGGTTCATTGTGTCATTCGAGGAAACGACGCAATCATCCGAATTATTCATCATCTTTTATCAGTATGTTCTCTTTATCCTCTATGAATCTTTACCATTTTCTCCAATACTTTAGATATCATATAAAACCATATGAAACTATACTATATAAAACTACAAAACTTATATAAACACATGAAATTATATTCATTATGATATCATATACAGCATCATTTTTGGTGGCGAGATACGAAATTAAAATTTATTTTCTTTGAGTTCAGATTAAATTTGACGTCGTCATAATAATCATGAAACGTAATGTGGAAAATGTTCGATATAATTCGGCAGAGCGTTATTATAGGCTAGTATTTCTTCTGACCGCGTCATTAATCGCATCATCTTCCTTTCGGCTGGACCTCGGTCTAGACCGTGGGCTAAACCCAGTCAAGCCATCATTCTGTGGGATGGAGACTTCATTCGTTGCGTGTAATCACTAATCACAAAGTCTTCATTTGTAAGTTTTTTAAAAATATTCAAGTACTTACCAATACACAATACATTAAAAATGGGTACAATTGAGTATAGAAGTTGTATCGAAACCGCTTGCTTTTTTTAACCGCTGCTAGGTATTTAATCGTGTGTCAATTAATCGGGCGTGCCTCGCAAGTAGCCGCCGGCGATTGCCTGATCTCGGATCAACTTCCCGGAATTCATCACCGGATTATCCCAGTCCAGAGTCCAGGCGTGATTAGAGGGATGGATTCGGGGAATCAGGGTTCGGCACTTATCACCACACTTATCTGATCTTGGAAGAACGCGATTAAATGATATAGCTACAATTATTGTCTAAAATTAAGTGAGTATTTTCAGAAGCTGATGATTCATCAGGAGTCGAGAGTGTTTTTTTAAGAACATTGAGAAACTTGGTGTTCCTCTAGTAGTAGGGAACTGCTCAATTGCAATTATTTCTTCTATTCATGCTCTACTGAATTTATATATCCAAAATATTGCAAACAAATCATTATTATAGGATTAAAAATACGCTACGTTCAAATTGAAATATGTATAGACTGTACATGATAATATATATATACATATGTACATCAAACTGTACTTTTTTCTTTTCTGTAATAATTTCTTGTGAAATTAAAAAAATAGAAAGAAATATATATATATGTATGTATGTATATTAAATGTATAAATATACATAAATATTTATTATTCATTATTCGATCATTTGAAAGTGCAGCAGTTATCATGAGATTAAACTATATCATTGTCTGACCTTCACTTATTTCTTTGATAAAATACAATATTTTCCCATTATATAATTTAATGATATATAATATTGTATTTTTTCCTTTAACTGACGCCATAGAAATAATTCACGATAATAGTTTGCGTCATCCTCGATCTACTCACTCGATTCCACTTGAGATGGAGGTTCCGATCAGGCCTCTCCCCCATCCTTCACGACTAACGCGCGAGTGTTTTGCGCCGTCATCGCTCGGGATCACCACCCCGCACCTCGATCGGTCGTGATTCAAATCTGTGTTCCGAGAACGGTTCGCGTGGAACGTCATCACCCGTGGGCGTCGGAACGTTTAGTTTGATCTCTGTTTCGTGTGTGGTTGTTTCCAAAGCTCGAGCAAGGACTGGCGATGAAATGATGATCGTCGATTTAAGAGGATGACATCTCATTAGGAAAGTTTCACCGTCTATGATTGACCTTTGAACATGTTGATACCTTCTGGACAATGATAGGCCTACTTGACTGTATATCCATCATGTACCCAGGGTTGTATTAGGGCACAGAGCACGAGGCCCGGGCCTAGGGCACCAAATATTAAGAGGTGCCATATATTCAATAGCCAATTGAAATTTGAAAAATATATTATCATTTTAAGATGTATTTATTTAACTAATAAGTTCATTTAATATTATATTAATTCGTATTGTACATTCTCATAGATGAAGAGTATTGGAAAACATTGCTCAAAAATCACAAATATATCAAGTTGGCATTGCTGTACCATATGTTATGAATTCCAAATATCAGAATCTCGAAAATAAAATGAATATCTATGTATATATTTATTCATTTATATATTTGTTTATATAAAATATTCATAGGCCTATATACAATTTCTTATATTTAGAATACGTTTAGTGATATTTCTTTCGGAAAGTTTGAAGATTTCGTCTGGATACGAAAGGTCCTCACAGATGTATGTAGGTCTGTATTTCATTGTATCCCAATGTCTAGAATACAAAGATGTTTTTTATCTCTCTGGTTTGAAACGGCCTGGCCATGAATCATTCGTATCTGCCTGGCGTCGAACCCCGTGCCAAACTAGATAACGGTGACCGGAAAACGAGAGCCGCTCTAATAGTGGCTTTACTATTTATCAACCCCTCTCACGGAGAAGCATGGCTCGTGGACTTAAAAGGTCCTCGGTTCGATTTGTCATTGAGTTGAGACACATTCGTCCTAAATCTAATTTCGCATTCCTCTTGTTCCTTTTGCGTTGCTCTCAACCTCTTCTCTGTGTTTCTCTCTCTCTCACTCACTCCCTGCTGCTGCTCTGTCTTTCTCTTTCGTTGCCCGGAACAACCCTTTTCTTTACTCCCCCCCTTCTTCCCTCCCCCTCCGTTCCTCCCCAATGACACAGTATTCTCTCTAAGTGATCCCGTTCATCTTAATGTTTATCTCCCTCCAGGGTTGAAATGCAGTATTGCTATTTCCTGGTTCTTCTCTTAAATCATTTGTTTACACCCACATGCCACATTCTTCTTCTAGCCGTTTTAATCTATTCTATTTTTGACTTATTCAACCAGTATAGAGAGAAAATAAAGAAGAAAGTTGTCGATCAACATAAATAATACAAAAATCACGTTATATTTGTAAAGCTGTGCAATTGCGGGAGTATTCTTATTTCTCAGGACGAGATTCACGATACGAAACATAACTGCATCTTTCGAAGATAATATTGAACCGATTCATTTCCGGTGAGATTATGATATTGTCGAAGTATTCTGTTTCAATTTGTGTGAAAAGTTCAGATTACGCGGGGATTTCATGGATTTAAAATGTCTACTCGCATTGGAAGGTTGGATTTCGATTTAGCGGAATCATTTATACGGACACTAGATCATATTTTATTTGTTCTCAGTAATGTCAAGTCATTCATAATCCAAGTATAATAGTTTCATTGTAATCGTGTAGTAATTTTGGTAGGCCCAATCAGTAATTGTTTCATTAAATATTATTTCATCTACCTATATTTATTTTTCCGTGGTAGGCCTATCGTTATCTGTGTCTGCAGGGGGTTGTTCATAACATGTTTGCCGGAGAACCATACATTGGATTGAGCCAAAGTTGGAATTTTTCGCATTCGATTGAATGTACCTTCATTATGATATCACACACGACTCTGTGAAAACTTTTCCAGAGAAAATCGTAAATTTTCCGACCCCCGATCTGCAGGGGGTTGTTCAAAACATGTTTGCCGGAGAACCAGACATTGGATCGGGCCAGAATTAGAATTTTTATTGATCAATTGAAAGTACCTTCATATTGATACCACACACAGCTTCGTGAAAAATTTTCCAGAGAAAATCGTAAGTTTTCCGACACCCCTATGCGCAAGGGGTTGTTCAAAACCTGTTTGCCAGAGAACCAGACATCGGATTGGGCCAAACTTAGATTTTTTCGCATTCAATTGAATGTACCTTCATTTTGATACCACACACGGCCCTCTGAAAACTTTTCCGGGGAAAATCTCAAATTATCCGACACCCCTCTGCACGGAGGGTTGTTCAAAACCTGTTTGCCGGTGAACCAGACATCGGATTGGGCCAAACTTAGATTTTTTCGTATTCAATTGAGTGTACCTTCATTTTGATACCACAAACGGCCCTGTGAAAACTTTTCCGCGGAAAATCGTAAATTTTCCCATACCCCTCTGCGCATGGGGGTGTTCAAAACATGTTTGCCGGAGAACTATACATTGGATCGGGCTGAGGTTTGAATTTTTCGCATTCAACTGGATGTACCTCCATTTTGATATCACACACGGCCCTCCGAAAACTTTTCCGGGGAAAATCATAAATTTTCCGACACCCCTCTGCACGGGAGGGTGTTCAAAACATGTTTGCCGGAGAACCACACATCGGATCGGAACGAAATGAGAATTTTTCGCAATCAATTGAATGTACCTTCATTTTGATGCCACACACGGCCCCGTCAAAACTTTTCCAGGGAAAATCATAAATTTTCCGACACCCGATCTGAAGGGGTTTGTTCAGAACATGTTTGCCGGAGAACCATACATCGGATCGGGCTGAAATTAGAACTGTACGTCATCAATTTCGATTATCTTAAATTTGATACCACTCACAACTATGTAAAAACTTTTCCGAAGAAAATTGAAAATTTGCCTTCATTTTCAAGAATTGTTTTACGGAGAACCAGACATCGAATCGAGCAAAAATCAACATTTTTGGCAACAGATTTAATGTACCTTCATTTTGATACCACACACGGCTTCGACAAAAGAGTTTGACTTTTTTTCAAATTTAGGTTTTTTCTCCGTACTAGTACCCGTCCGACAAGAAAAAATTGACAATCTTCGATCGGCGATTGCTGGAGAACCCACGATGCGATCGGGCTGATTGTTCGATTTTCGGAAAGCTAGCGATCACGTGAGCATTTTGATGCTACTCACTTTTCTCCAAAAAAATTTCCAAAGAAAATCATAAATTTTCCGAGAGGGTATTCAAGAATTTTTTTAAGGAGAAACAGACATTTGATCGAAACGAAATAAGAATTTTGCGCAATCTGATGAATGTACCTTCATGTCGATACCTTACACGACCCTGTGGAAACTTTTCCAGGGAAAATCGCAAATTTTCCGACACCCCTCAGCACGGGGGGGTGTTCGCGAATTTTTTTCTGGAGAACCACACATTGGATCGGAACGGAATGAAAATTTTCCGCAATCTGATGAATTTACCTCCATGTTGATACCTCACATGACCCTGTGAAAAATTTTCCAGGGAAAATCATAAATTTTCCGACACCCGATCTGCAGGGGTTGGTTCAAAACATGTTTGCCGGAGAACCGAACATCGAATCAGGTTGAAATTAAGATTTTTCGCATTCAATTGAATGTACCTTCATATTGATACCACACACGGCTTCGTGAAAAATTTTCCAGAGGAAATCTTGAGTTTTCCGACACCCCTATGCGCAAGAGGTTGTTCAAAACATGTTTACCGGCAAATCAAACGTTGGATTTGGCCGAACTTAGATTTTGTCGCATTCAATTGAATGTACCTTAATGTTGATACCACACACGGCCCTCCGAAAACTTTTCCGGGGAAAATCATAAATTTTCCGACACCCCTCTGCACGGGGGGGGTGTTCAAAACATGTTTGCCGGAGAACCACACATCGGATCGGAACGAAATGAGAATTTTTCGCATTCAATTGAATGTACCTTCATTTTGATGCCACACACGGTCCCGTCAAAACTTTTCCAGGGAAAATCATAAATTTTCCGACACCCGATCTGAAGGGGTTTGTTCAAAACATGTTTGCCGGAGAACCATACATCGGATCGGGCTGAAATTGAAACTGTACGTCATCAATTTCGATTATCTTCAATTTGATACCACTCACGGCTGTGTTAAAACTTTTCCGAAGAAAATTGCAAATTTGCCTTCATTTTCAAGAATTGTTTTACGGAGAACCAGACATCGGATCGAGCTAAAATCAACATTTTTGGCAACAGATATTATGTACCTTCATTTTGATACCACACACGGCTTCGACAAAAGAGTTTGACTTTTTTTCAAATTTTGGTTTTTTCCCCGTACTAGTACCCGTCCGACAAAAAAAAAATGACAATCTTCGATCGGCGATTGCTGGAGAACCCACGATGCGATCGGGCTGATTGTTCGATTTTCGGAAAGCTAGCGATCACGTGAGCATTTTGATGCTACTCACTTTTCTCCAAAAAAATTTCCAAAGAAAATCATAAATTTTCCGAGAGGGTATTCAAGAATTTTTTTACGAAGAAACAGACATTGAATCGAGACGAAAAAAGAATTTTGCGCAATCTGATGAATGTACCTTCATGTCGATACCTTACACGACCCTGTGGAAAATTTCCCAGGGAAAATCGCAAATTTTCCGACACCCCTCAGCACGGGGGGGTGTTCGCGATTTTTTTTCTGGAGAACCACACATTGGATCGGAACGAAATGAAAATTTTCCGCAATCTGATGAATTTACCTCCATGTCGATACCTCACATGACCCTGTGGAAAATTTTCCAGGGAAAATCATAAATTTTCCGACACCCGATCTGCAGGGGTTGGTTCAAAACATGTTTGCCGGAGAACCGAACATCGAATCAGGTTGAAATTAAGATTTTTCGCATTCAATTGAATGTACCTCCATATTGATACCACACACGGCTTCGTGAAAAATTTTACAGAGAAAATCGTAGATTTTCCGAGCCTCGATCTGCAGGGGGTTGTTCAAAACATGTTTGTCGGAGAACCATACATCGGATCGGGCCAAACTTAGATTTTGTCGCATTCAATTGAATGTACCTTCATTTTGATACCAAACATGACTATGTGAACAATTTTCCAAAGAAAATCGCAAATTTTCTGACACCCGATCTGCAGGGGGTTGTTCAAAACATGTTTGCCGGAGAACCAAACATTGGATCGAGTTGAAATTAGGATTTTTAATAATCAATTGAATGTACCTTCATATTGATACCACACACGGCTTCGTAAAAAATTTTACAGGTGAAATCTTGAGTTTTCCGACACCCCTATGCGCAAGAGGTTGTTCAAAACATGTTTACCGGCAAACCAAACGTTGGATTTGGCCAAACTTAGATTTTGTCGCATTAAATTGAATGTACCTTCATTTTGATACCATACACGGCCCTCTGAAAACTTTTCCGGGAAAAATCGCAAATTTTCAGACACCCCTCTGCACGGGGGGTTGTTCAAAACCTGTTTGCCGGAGAACCAGACATCGGATTGGGCCAAACTTGGATTTTTTTGCATTCAATTGAATGTACCTTCATTTTGATACCATACACGGCCCTCTGAAAACTTTTCCGGGAAAAATCGCAAATTTTCAGACACCCCTCTGCACGGGGGGTTGGTCAAAACCTGTTTGCCGGAGAACCAGAGATAGGATTGGGCCAAACTTAGATTTTTTCGCATTCAATTGAATGTACCTTCATTTTGATACCACACACGGCCCTCTGAAAACTTTTCCGGGGAAAATCGCAAATTTGCCGACACCCCTCTGCACGGGGGGTTGTTCAAAACCTGTTTGCTGGTGAACCAGACATCGGATTGGGCCAAACTTAGATTTTTTCGCATTCAATTGAATGTACCTTCATTTTGATACCACAAACGGCCCTGTGAAAACTTTTCCGGGGAAAATCGTAAATTTTCCCATACCCCTCTGCGCATGGGGGTGTTCAAAACATGTTTGCCACAGAACTATACATTGGATCGGGCTGAGGTTTGAATTTTTCGCATTCAATTGAATGTACCTCCATTTTGATATCACACAGGGCCCTCCGAAAACTTTTCCGGGGAAAATCATGAATTAGCCGACACCCCTCTGCACGGGGGGGTGTTCAAAACATGTTTGCCGGAGAACCACACATCGGATCGGAACGAAATAAGAATTTTTCGCAATCAATTGAATGTACCTTCATTTTGATGCCACACACGGCCCCGTCAAAACTTTTCCAGGGAAAATCATAAATTTTCCGACACCCGATCTGAAGGGGTTTGTTCAGAACATGTTTGTCGGAGAACCATACATCGGATCGGGCTGAAATTAGAACTGTACGTCATCAATTTCGATTATCTTCAATTTGATACCACTCACAACTATGTAAAAACTTTTCCGAAGAAAATTGAAAATTTGCCTTCATTTTCAAGAATTGTTTTACGGAGAACCAGACATCGAATCGAGCAAAAATCAACATTGTTGGCAACAGATTTGATGTACCTTCATTTTGATACCACACACGGCTTCGACAAAAGAGTTTGACTTTTTTTCAAATTTAGGTTTTTTCTCCGTACTAGTACCCGTCCGACAAGAAAAAATTGACAATCTTCGATCGGCGATTGCTGGAGAACCCACGATGCGATCGGGCTGATTGTTCGATTTTTGGAAAGCTAGCAATCACGTGAGCATTTTGATGCTACTCACTTTTCTCAAAAAAAATTTCCAAAGAAAATCATAAATTTTCCGAGAGGGTATTCAAGAATTTTTTTAAGGAGAAACAGACATTTGATCGGAACGAAATAAGTTTTTCACGCAATCTGATGAATGTACCTCCATGTCGATACCTTACACGACCCTGTGGAAACTTTTCCAGGGAAAATCGCAAATTTTCCGACACCCCTCAGCACGGGGGGGTGTTCGCGAATTTTTTTCTGGAGAACCACACATTGGATCGGAACGGAATGAAAATTTTCCGCAATCTGATGAATTTACCTCCATGTTGATACCTCACATGACCCTGTGGAAAATTTTCCAGGGAAAATCATAAATTTCCCGACACCCGATCTGCAGGGGTTGGTTCAAAACATGTTTGCCGGAGAACCGAACATCGAATCAGGTTGAAATTAAGATTTTTCGCATTCAATTGAATGTACCTTCATATTGATACCACACACGGCTTCGTGAAAAATTTTCCAGAGGAAATCTTGAGTTTTCCGACACCCCTATGCGCAAGAGGTTGTTTAAAACATGTTTACCGGCAAACCAAACGTTGGATTTGGCCAAACTTAGATTTTGTCGCATTAAATTGAATGTACCTTCATTTTGATACCACACACGGCCCTCTGAAAACTTTTCCGGGGAAAATCGCAAATTATCCGACACCCCTCTGCACGGAGGGTTGTTCAAAACCTGTTTGCCGGTGAACCAGACATCGGATTGGGCCAAACTCAGATTTTTTCGCATTCAATTGAGTGTACCTTCATTTTGATACCACAAACGCCCCTGTGAAAACTTTTCCGGGGAAAATCGTAAATTTTCCTATACCCCTCTGCGCATGGGGGTGTTCAAAACATGTTTGCCGGAGAACTATACATTGGATCGGGCTGAGGTTTGAATTTTTCGCATTCAATTGAATGTACCTCCATTTTGATATCACACACGGCCCTCTGAAAACTTTTCTGGAGAAAATCATAAATTTTCCGACACCCGATCTGAAGGGGTTGGTTCAAAACATGTTTGCCGGAGAACCGAACATCGAATCAGGTTGAAATTGAGATTTTTCGCATTCAATTGAATGTACCTTCATATTGATACCACACACGGCTTCGTGAAAAATTTTACAGAGAAAATCGTAGATTTTCCGAGCCCCGATCTGCAGGGGGTTGTTCAAAACATGTTTGTCGGAGAACCATACATCGAATCGGGCTAAAGTTAGATTTTGTCGCATCCGATTGAATGTACCTACATTTTGATATCAAACATGACTATGTGAACAATTTTACAAAGAAAATCGCAAATTTTCTGACACCCGATCTGCAGGGGGTTGTTCAAAACATGTTTGCCGGAGAACCAAACATTGGATCGGGTTAAAATTAGGATTTTTAATAATCAATTGAATGTACCTTCATATTGATACCACACACGGCTTCGTGAAAAATTTTCCAGAGGAAATCTTGAGTTTTCCGACACCCCTATGCGCAAGAGGTTGTTCAAAACATGTTTAACGGCAAACCAAACGTTGGATTTGGCCAAACTTAGATTTTGTCGCATTAAATTGAATGTACCTTCATTTTGATACCACACACGGCCCTCTGAAAACTTTTCCGGGGAAAATCGCAAATTATCCGACACCCTTCTGCACGGGGGGTTGTTCAAAACCTGTTTGCCGGTGAACCAGACATCGGATTGGGCCAAATATAGATTTTTTCGCATTCAATTGAATGTACCTTCATTTTGATACCACAAACGGCCCTGTGAAAACTTTTCCGGGGAAAATCGTAAATTTTCCTATACCCCTCTGCGCATGGGGGTGTTCAAAACATGTTTGCCGGAGAACTATACATTGGATCGGGCTGAGGTTCGAATTTTTCGCATTCAATCGAATGTACCTTCATTTTGATATCACACACGGCCCTCTGAAAACTTTTCTGGGGAAAATCATAAATTTTCCGACACCCGATCTGAAGGGGTTTGTTCAAAACATGTTTGCCGGAGAACCATACATCGAATCGGGCTGAAATTAGAACTGTACGTCATCAATTTTGATTATCTTCAATTTGATACCACTCACAACTATTTAAAAACTTTTCCGAAGAAAATTGCAAATTTGCCTTCATTTTCAAGAATTGTTTTACGGAGAACCAGACATCGGATCGAGCTAAAATCAACATTTTTGGCAACAGATATTATGTACCTTTATTTTGATACCACACACGGCTTCGACAAAAGAGTTTGACTTTTTTTCAAATTCAGGTTTTTTCTCCGTACTAGTACCCGTCCGACAAGAAAAAATTGACAATCTTCGATCGGCGATTGCTGGAGAACCCACGATGCGATCGGGCTGATTGTTCGATTTTCGGAAAGCTAGCGATCACGTGAGCATTTTGATGCTACTCACTTTTCTCCAAAAAAATTTCCAAAGAAAATCATAAATTTTCCGAGAGGGTATTCAAATATTTTTTTAAGGAGAAACAGACATTGGATCGAAACGAAATAAGAATTTTACGCAATCTGATGAATGTACCTTCATGTCGATACCTTACACGACCCTGTGGAAAATTTTCCAGGGAAAATCGCAAATTTTCCGACACCCCTCAGCACGGGGGGGTGTTCGCGAATTTTTTTCCGGAGAACCACACATTGGATCGGAACGGAATGAAAATTTTCCGCAATCTGATGAATTTACCTCCATGTTGATACCTCACATGACCCTGTGGAAAATTTTCCAGGGAAAATCATAAATTTTCCGACACCCGATCTGCAGGGGTTGGTTCAAAACATGTTTGCCGGAGAACCGAACATCGAATCAGGTTGAAATTGAGATTTTTCGCATTCAATTGAATGTACCTTCATATTGATACCACACACGGCTTCGTGAAAAATTTTACAGAGAAAATCGTAGATTTTCCGAGCCCCGATCTGCAGGGGGTTGTTCAAAACATGTTTGTCGGAGAACCATACATCGGATCGGGCTAAAGTTAGATTTTGTCGCATCCGATTGAATGTACCTACATTTTGATATCAAACATGACTATGTGAACAATTTTACAAAGAAAATCGCAAATTTTCTGACACCCGATCTGCAGGGGGTTGTTCAAAACATGTTTGCCGGAGAACCAAACATTGGATCGGGTTAAAATTAGGATTTTTAATAATCAATTGAATGTACCTTCATATTGATACCACACACGGCTTCGTGAAAAATTTTCCAGAGGAAATCTTGAGTTTTCCGACACCCCTATGCCCAAGAGGTTGTTCAAAACATGTTTAACGGCAAACCAAACGTTGGATTTGGCCAAACTTAGATTTTGTCGCATTAAATTGAATATACCTTCATTTTGATACCATACACGGCCCTCTGAAAACTTTTCCGGGGAAAATCGCAAATTATCCGACACCCTTCTGCACGGGGGGTTGTTCAAAACCTGTTTGCCGGTGAACCAGACATCGGATTGGGCCAAACTCAGATTTTTTCGCATTCAATTGAATGTACCCTCATTTTGATACCACAAACGGCCCTGTGAAAACTTTTCCGGGGAAAATCGTAAATTTTCCTATACCCCTCTGCGCATGGGGGTGTTCAAAACATGTTTGCCGGAGAACTATACATTGGATCGGGCTGAGGTTTGAATTTTTCGCATTCAATCGAATGTACCCCCATTTTGATATCACACACGGCCCTCTGAAAACTTTTCTGGGGAAAATCATAAATTTTCCGACACCCGATCTGAAGGGGTTTGTTCAAAACATGTTTGCCGGAGAACCATACATCGGATCGGGCTGAAATTAGAACTGTACGTCATCAATTTTGATTATCTTAAATTTGATACCACTCACAACTATTTAAAAACTTTTCCGAAGAAAATTGCAAATTTGCCTTCATTTTCAAGAATTGTTTTACGGAGAACCAGACATCGGATCGAGCTAAAATCAACATTTTTGGCAACAGATATTATGTACCTTTATTTTGATACCACACACGGCTTCGACAAAAGAGTTTGACTTTTTTTCAAATTTAGGTTTTTTCTCCGTACTAGTACCCGTCCGACAAGAAAAAATTGACAATCTTCGATCGGCGATTGCTGGAGAACCCACGATGCGATCGGGCTGATTGTTCGATTCTCTGAAAGCTGGCGATCACGTGAGCATTTTGATGCTACTCGCGACTTCGAAAAAAAAAAATTCAAAGAAAATCATAAATTTTCCAGTGTGGTTTTCAAGAATGATTTCTTGGAGAACCAGACATTGGATCGGGACGAAATTGAGATTTTATGCAATGAAATGAACGTACCTTCATTTCGATATCTTACACGACTCTGTGAAAAATTTTCCGAAGAAAATCGTAAATTTTCCGACACCCGATCTGCAGATTGTTGTTCAAAACATATTTCTCGGAGAATCATACATTGGATTGGGCAAAAGTTGAAATTTTTCGCATTCCATTGAATGTACCTTCATTTTGATACCGAACATGGCTTCGACAAAAAATTCGAGAACCCACGATGCGATCGGGCTGATCGTTCGATTTTCCGAAAGCTAGCGATTGCCTGAGCATTTTGATGCTACTCACGTTTTCGAAAAAAAAATTTCAAAGAAAATCATAAATTTTCCGAGGGGGTTTTCAAGATTTTTTTCACGGAGAACCAGACATTGAATTGGGACGAAATCAAGATTGTATGCAATCAAATGAACGTACGTCTATTTTGATACCACACACAACTCTGTGAAAAATTTTCCAAAGAAAATCGTAAATTTTCCGACACCCCTATGCGTGAGGGGTGTTCAAGAATTTTTTCCGGCGAACCACACATTGGATCGGGAGGAAATAAAAATTTTCCGCAATCAAGTGAATGGACCTTAATGTCTATACCTTACACGGCTCTGGGAAAAAATTTCCTAAGAGAATCGTGAATTTTCCGACATCCGTTCTGCAGGGGGTTGTTTAAATCATGTTTGCCGGAGAACCATACATTGGATCGGGCTGAAATTAGAATTTTATGCAATCAATTGGATGTATCTTCATTTTGATACCACATGGCTGTTTTAAAAAAATTTCCAGAGAAAATCGCAAATTTTCCGACACCCGATCTGCAGGGGGTTGTTCAAAACGTTTCGTTATCTGTGTTTGTTGGCAATCTTTCATTAAAAAAGTGTCTCATTCTCATTATTGAAGATGTATGAAAACAATCATCCCGTTGGTCCACAGTTTTCCATTAGGATACAAGTACAATGCTATATTGAAGTAACAACAATCTACTTGCTGCTCCTAAAGACGCCGCCTGAATGCCTAATTGAGACATAACTCTGTTGATAAATCTCACTTGACGTACATAACAACTGTTTTAGTTCTTGATTAGAACAAATCTTGGAACGTTTGTATCAAAATAGGATGTGTGTATCATAACAGGGCTGACGTCCCTCTGGAATTTAGCGAAGCAAAACCGGCGAAGTCAACAGAGGTAAATCAAAGTCGAGGCAAAAAGACAACACACAACATGGCTGTGTTTTTTAATAAAGCGTATTAACATATTTGCTACATGAGCAAAACGTTACGCTACAGATATATAGGAGTGGGATTAACTTGGTTAATGGTTCAAATAAATCTGCTATGTCGGCATGGTGGGGATGGATTTAGCTTATGTATGGACATTGTATTTCTAAAAATAAACTGAATATTAAAATCAAGATAGTTGAATAAGTAAGTATAGAATGCTGAAATGAAAACTTGGAAGGATGAAGCATGATACCTGTACCATCGAATGGGAATAGGCCTATATTATCATATTGATACATATTCGATGGTACCACGAATACCAGAAACCACGAATAATGAATAATATATCATAATATTATGTCACTTATAATATATATATATATATATATATATATATATATATATATATATATATATATATATATATATATATTATATGTGACATAATATGATATATTATTCATTATTCGTGGTTTCTATTGATCAGTCTGTCTGTTCGGCCGCTGTATGCATTGTTGGTGGTTCTCCTCGTAGCCGCCCCACGCAGTGTGACAAGTCCACGGGGCCGTGATCTGTGTCAGCACAGAACGCTGACGTGCTGCTTGTCAACAGGCCTCAGCACCCAACGCGTCAGCACTTTTCGCCTTTTGCAAATCTCTCGAGAGACCGCGAGGGAATATCTCTCAGCTCCAAGAGAGCGCTCACCACGGTACTATACAGCCAGGCTGGGAATAGTTACTGGGCCCTTATTCTAGAACAGTAAAAGAAATGGATGCGTGACGAAAGTGTCAGAGCCCATATGATACATCATGTTAAACTTTACGAAATAGTTTGGACAAATCGAAGATGGCCTGATTTCGTTTCGTTCTAGAGTTACAGAATAACCCTCCTAGCGGTTTTCAGAATCCACACGATATTATGTTGTGAATCAGTAACTAATATAAGCCGCCATATTTATTGACCCTTGTATATCAAGCATTACCATTGAATATATATGTATATAGGTATGCATTGAGGATGTGATAGTAATGTCATAAAAGATACGTTGAAGTGTCGTCACTCTAACAATAGTCACGTCTTGGAAGTAATACCTCGGTAGCTCAGTGGTAGTGAACCTGACCGGCAATCAGAAGGTTCTGGGGTCGAGTCCCTGTTGAGTCGTATTTTTATCGCTATTACATGACTGCTACATATTGAATATGTCGATATTGGGTCGTATCTTATGAATATATATATATAATCGATTATCAATGTAGCAATATAATGCTTCTTCATCCTAATCAATATTTTTAGGTGACGATAGGTCAAATTTCTAGTATAGAAAATCATTCATTCAATTGAGATAGTCGATTTTAATGATGTAGTAAAGGCCTACATGATTTGTCATCTAATTATTGTAAAAATCAATTTAATTTGATTAATCTTGTAATATTGCAGTCAATCAATTGCTATCTAATATAGATTGCTTAATGAGTAACAAATGTTTTCAATATTGAATATACTCCTCTTCAAATTAATACATCTTAATATAATGATGTATTACTGTATTCCCATTGACTGGTGGAAGTTTGGCGCCCCAGGCCTGGGCCTTATAGGCATGTCCCCTAATGGGTCGTGGTCAATTTCTTCCACGTATTGCGTACATTGCTAGCGTTCTGATAGCTCGCAGAACTTCAAGGAAAAGCATAACATTAACAGCAGTGAATTATAAAGTTTGGGTGATCATATAATCTCGGTTACCATGGTGACCATCAGAAATCCACCAACTTTCAGTATCAAGTGAACTGATCTGTTTAATTGGCTAGCAGAATGCTGAACGCTGTGGTTCTCAGTCGTGGATCAAAGTTGATCAACTTGTTGGGAAAGTCGTGAAACCTCCTCGGGATCTTCGTTACGCCTGTATAACATGATAAGGTGGGCGCTTCCAGCCGTCACTTGTACAGCTTGAGAGCCCTCGATCTACCTGATCAAACCAGCAGACTAGTCGACTCATAGCGCTCGATTATCACAGTTAGAAACAGCCAAAATAATAACCTTTTTCTAGCTGTGCATGGCAGTGTTTAAAATATAGCAAGGAATACGAAAATAATAATTTTATCTCACGTCGTTTTAAAGGTTTTGAAATTATTTGTTTTTCTTCCATATTAGAATTTTGATACTTCCCATCGCTCAGAAGCTATCACAAAACACTTGATGTTTGCCGTTAAATCGACTCCCTTGCTATCAACTCGATCAAGACAATAAGTTAAGAGAGATAAATGCTAACCAAATATTTATTGTATTTTTCAATTTATCCTCAAACTTCGGCGTATCGATAAGATTGAGACTATTATATATTGCCATCGGAACAATAATCTTTGGGAATATTCCAGCCTCGACTCTTTCAGATGAATTACATCGCATATTTATTCATTTTTCAATCCATGTAAATTGATTCGTTTTCTTAGAAACTATTCTGCCAAAATAATATTGATTTTACACCATGCATGACCGGAAAAAGAGATGAAATCTCAAGTTTTGCTTCGTAGGTTTGGAAAAACTATCTTATCTCCCTTTAAAACAGAATCGAATGAGAAGCATTTCAAAGTCAATTCGTATAGGATTTCGTTTTTTTCAGAAATATATACAAAATTGCCAGTAGTTTATTTACCCGCCCTGTCGTTTGCGCAATTCCATTTCAAAATCAACAGATGATGAAAGTACAATAAATGTTGCAACGCTTCCACATTTGGTTTTGTTCCAATTACTGACTTGTGATGTGTAATTTGTAATCGTCTTATCCGTCAATCTGCTGGCGAAGAGTTACTTCCTTATTTTAATTATCAACGCGTGATGTACTTAGGCCTTTATTGTGTACAACAACAAACCTGACATGCGATCAAGATTCAGGTACGCTGATTATGTCAGCTCTTTTTACTTCTTCTTTGCAAGCGCGCAAGATCTTTGTTCATTATCTTCTTTGCAAGCGCGCGCGCAAGATCTTTGTTCCATATTATGATTCAAATGTACGATATGTGTGTAGGGCCTATATCATTGATATGTTGAATATACAATTCATGTATGATTGTTATATATATATATATAAGATATATATATATATATATATATATATATATATATATATATATATATATATGTATTATTTGTATGCCGATTAATGGGATAAATAAATATATATCTGTCTGTATTTGATTGTGCCTCAATATTTGGTATTTTTATACTTTATATTTATATTTTTCTGACATGTCAACCATCTTATTCTGTAGAATCATAATGACCAATAATTACATCATTAAAATTTTGTATTCTTCATCATTATTAAGATGAGCATACAGAAGGAAAACGTTCGACTCCGTATGACCTAACCGTGGTCGATTGGTGGTTCAGATCGCTACTCGGTTAGTGCAATCAAGTGCATATGTGCAAGCTGCATATTGCACTTGCATCAGTATTCTCGGCGTTGCGTGCAGGCAGCCGTGACCGTGTCGTCATTGTGACACTTACTTACGATCTAGATCTGATGACGCGAGGATGAGCACAGCGATTAAACCACTTTCCATACAGCGTTGTTTTACATAAATGCGACGTAACGTTGGGATGTATTGTAGTGAAATCTCTTCGTACGAGCCGCCCCGGTGGCTAAGTCAACTATCGCTAGCGGTAGAAACTGAGGTCACTGTTGGGCGTGGGTTCGAGTCCCGCAATAGGCATGGGTTTTTGTAGACGTCCTTTCACTTATCATCACTTCATCATTTCATAATCAGCTGCCTATTTGAACCCCCGTATAATCTAGCTGTTGGTGGGGTCGTTAAATAATAATTCTTCATACGATTCAGTGTACAATATGTTATTTCATTCACTTCATTTGATGTTAGTTTTATGTCCACCGTAAATTAGGTAATTTCTTTGTTCATTCAATAAGGAGTATATTGTCTACTGGGACACTGTCGACTAGTATCACTGTGAATGTAAAGCGTAGATATTTCTCCTTGATGGTGTGATCTCATGCTCAGCCCTCTTTAGCCCTTGATCGCAAGGTTCAAATATCAACCCTCGGTTTCCTCTTTCGTTAAGGTAAAATACTGGTAAGGTCAGGACCGACTTCTTCCCAATCCAAAATCACCCAATAAAATAACTATTGAATACGAAACGCGCTTCTGATTTGTTCACTTGTAATGATTGTTTATAAAAAATTAATTTCCGATAATTGTGTAAAAGAACGCTTCGGATTCGAATGTGTTTTTTCTTTGGCACGCGACTCGCATACAAATGTCATGCAAATCCCTGCTTCTTTTCGCGTGCGTTGTGCGCCTTGCACGATCGGGCGGGCAACTTGACAGACAAGCGATACTAGCCCGCAATGCAGTGCCGCGACTCGGGTAGCGTTCGCAATCATGCCCAGGAGCAATCGGTTTACCGTCGCGCGCGCTGTATCTGATAGGGGATAGGTGGCGGTCGCGGTCACATTCTAAGACAATTTATGCGGGCATTTTAGTAAACACAGTGCACTATAGGTGTGGGGGAGTTTACTCTCGGGGTTTCTGGGTGTGTTGGGGGGGGGGGGGGTTTAGTGGTGAGGAAGGAGAAGTAGTATTTCCAAAATCTTGAGTTGACGAAGCGTGCTATTTGTAGTCTCCTGAATGACATGGCAGCGCTCTAGCGCCTGATCTACACGCCATTGTGTCAGTACCCGTATATATAATATGTCTGCATTACTATATAAATAGAGAAGAGAAATTCAGAAAGAGAGCACTTAAGAAAGATAAAATGAAGACCTCTTGTCCCCATTTTCCGTAATTCTTCTTCTCGAAATAGTAACAAAATGTAAGAAAATGGTTCAATTCGACTCTTGTAGGCCTATTGAAAATAGTACAGGTTGCTTTGTTGCGAAGCGAGGGATCAAAAGAAAGCTTTCTTTTTGATCGCGATTTTTCTACAATTGCTTTTATTCTTCTGATGTAAAACCTTCGATCGACAATAAAGAATAGAATCGAACGAAAGAAATCGTGAGCTTTTATAAGCTGAAAGACTGAAGAAAATATTTTGTCGTTGCCAAACGTGAAGTATAATTTAATGTGCAGCTAGAGTGAAAATGTGCCGGAACTTTGTAGTTTCGATTGTGAAGACGTTTTGAATCAAATACTGGAATATTTCGAAACATAAATATCTCCTTCCAGTACAACAATCACAATGAAGTTCCAGGTACGAGTACCTCCAATAAATCCAACTCAAGGAACAGAAATTCGAGATAATTGAGAAGTTTCGAAAATGTTTACATGAAAATAATAATATCTTCCTCGTGGATTTCATTCTTCTTCTATGTTTCACGAATTCTCAAACGAATTGTTTCAAGAGGGTATATTTGATGAACACAAACCTCCCACTTGCACCATAACCTGGCACATCTCGAACTGTTGATAGATTCTTGATAGGCCTGTTTCTCGGTGAATGCATTGATGCGTGGATTGATTTGATGATTTCTAGGTCTCTTTAAAATCACGTGGATAATATACATGGTCATCATTCGTTACCATCTAGTTACGGGGTTGTGATGCCCTTTAAAGGTTCGTTTTCGTTCTTCTTGATCATGTTATCTTATTTGACTAACAATTGTTTCTCGTTTGTTTCCAGGTAAGTGTCTCTTGTAGCCTCTTGGTCTCGTCATGCGAGGTACGCTGCAGCGTTGGTTCGTACGTTAAGCGTTATGCTGAAATAGTTGTACTTGTCTCCACGAGAGAAACTCTACTAGCAACATAACAGACACAAATATCACCTTTAGCGAGATAATACCAACTGTACTCAAAACCAATTGTCCTAAAACTCGACTGTCCCGAAAACGAACTGTACTCAAAACCGACTGACCTACATTTCTACTTCTTGAGGAACTTGAACAAGAGTTTAAGTTAGGGAGTTTGGGGTCAACCCCTTCGGAAATTTTATTTGACGCGAACCTAATCACCCAACCTAAACCATAACTAAAATACCTGGGCCCAACACATTCAGTGAGTGGGAGAAGGTATCAACTGCACTAAAAATCAACTGTACTAAAAAAAACTGTTCTAAAAAAAACTGTACTAAAAAAAACTGTACTAAAAACCAACTGTACTAAAAAAAAAACTATACTAAAAAAACTGTACTAAAACCCAGCTTTTTGAGCAGTCGGTACTTCTGTATAAGGCTCCGCCTCTTCACAAATTGTTACCACTCATCCTTGAATAATAAGTTTAGTACATTTTTTTTTAGTACAGTTCCAGCAGCCTACCCCCCCCCCCCCCTTCCCCAACAACGACATCAACCTACCCCCCTAACCTAACCAACAACTAACTTATTTTTCAAGGATGGGTGGTAACAATTTGTGAAGGGGAGGAGCCTTATACAGAAGTACAGACTGCTCAAAAAGCTGGGTTTTAGTACAGTTGAATTTTAGTACAGTTTTTTTTAGTACATTCTTTTTTAGTACAGTTGGTTTTTAGTACAGTTTTTCTTAGTACAGTTGGTTTTTAGTTCAGTTTTTTTTAGTACAGCTGGTCAATCCCCGTGAGTGGTACCAACTTGTGATGGGAGAAGCCACCCCCCCCCCCTCCACTTTTACTCCTGTATATATTGCTAAAGAAATGGGAGGTTTGGGTCGGTTATAGTTTTTAGGATAGTTGGGTTTTCAGTACAGTTGGATTTCAGTGCAGTCGGTCGATTCTTAGGTCAATCGAGTTTTAGGAGAGATGAGTTTTAAAACAGTTGACCAATACCCCATTATAGAGACATTGTATATTTAGGGTATTATCATTGATCCTAATTATCCAACTGCCAAACTAAAGTAACGGCAGTATTCGCGTTTGATAAGTTGGTAGTCGACCTTCTCTCGTGGTACAGACTTGACGGTCTCTTCAGACCCAAACAAGCCTGTTTACTTCCGGCGGCGGCCGACACTTTCCGCGCCACCAGTGCCACATGGTCGCTGCCCGACGCGGAACCCCCACTCGTTGCCGCGGGGGTCTCGAGTCACAGCCCCTTCGTGTGATCTTTCTCTGGTCACAGCATGTTTGTCAGGTTACCATAGCAACAGGATGAGCAAACAGTTCCGGAAAAAGTTTTATCAAAGTTTCATTACCGTACCAGTATTTGAGTACATTTGAATAAAATATTTACTTTTCTCCTCCAATTCCCGAGATCTACGAAATAACGCTGCATTTTCCGTGAAGTATATTGATAATATTATCGACGCCAACTCGTAATATTATAAGTCTACACAGTAATAAGTGATATCTAGTGAGTAATTTGTTGACATGGATGTCTAAGAAACTTTTCCAATGGCGACATTTCAGCCAATTATAAGAAAAACATTTTCTTTCCACTAATTCCTCCTACACGCTGAAAATAACGAAGCATCCACCGTCGACTTATAAAAATATAATCGTAGCGAATCCAGCCAATTAGTGGTTCTATGTGTGTGTTGTTTCGGTCGTCGACTCATGATCGATACTGCAAGTGGATGAAAGCTGTTTGCGAGAAAAGTTTGGCCATAACGCGGACTAACAAGCCTCGGTCGGAACTCGTTCAACTCTTGATGCTCCTCGCCTCCAGGGCTGGTGATGGAGAGAACCTGGATCCAGGAACAACGATACTGGAGCTGGAGGCACTTCACGGACACACTCATCTCATTCTTATAGGGGTTGCTATAGCGATGTGAATTATATTCATATATATATGTACATATATATATATATATATATATATATATATATATATATATATATATATATATATATATATATATATATATATATATGTGATCATTAAACTTCTTGGATACCTTCTACGATCCAATATCGAGATATGTGGGATAATTTAGCCATGTCGTAAAAGATACGTTTCGACCGGGAATCGAATCCGGGACCTTCTGGTTGCCGGTCCGCTGCTCTCCCACTGAGCTACCGAGATATTACTGTCATGTCACGGCTGTATTCACCTGGGGCCGGTAGCCGTAGAGAGGGCTTAGATTCAAGCAAGATTGACGTTAATAAATAATTTTGATCTGACGATACGCGAACGATTGAGTTCGCCCGTCTTTTGAGGTGACCCTAGTCTTCATAGGGCAAAAAGTTCCCGCCAGGGTGATTGGTGGGGTCGTTAATTGGTGGGGTATTGGTGGGGATTGGTGGGGTCGCTCTGGGTGGGTGAGTTTCCGACCCTGGGATGTATAGTTGTGGCCGTGATGAACTGGATCTCGGCATAGATTCACTGTAGGCCTAACGACTGAGCGAAGCTATACGTCATAGCCATTACTGCCCTCATACGTGTTCATACATTTAAAAAACTCAAATACTATTCGAGGAACAAAACGTTGTCAGTGTAATAGACTTCAGTGACCGATTAGAAGACATTGTTTATTATTATCATTGTTCACATGTGTGACATGTGTGTTACTCGCATGTGTTCCCATCACAATGAGATCACTGTTCATAAAATATATGACCTAGCTGCGTTTTCACTATGGTTTATAGAATGACATTTTTAACCCAAATATCTTGTAAGTGTGAACATCTGTGCTACTTTTTTTATTGGAATCGAAAACTGTATAAACGGACTCATTGTTACTCAAATGAGGTTGATAATGACAAAACGTAGGATCTTTGGGACGCGGCACCATGAAGGCGATCTCATCACTCTTACTTACCGTTCACCAAACTTCATCCCGCGGTACTTCTACTTCCTACGATACCTATTAGTCAAATCATTTGAAAAAATCTTTCTATTGAATAATTTTTTTGTCTCTTGAAAATGTGATATTCAAACTGTGCATTAGACATTATGCCGCCCTCCGTATAGTTCAGTAACTGAGACACCTCTTCAGAAAGTGAATGAACCGGTGGGCGTGGGCTCGAGTCCCGCTTGGGACCATGGGACCTTCAAAAAAAGTTCAAAAACTTCCAAAAATTCAATATTTTCGAAAGTGGTGAAACCGATTTCTTGCGAAAACTATACAGTTCTAAGTTGGACAAGTATGTGCGTCCACAATAAAATTCATATTGATCAATCAAACATTGCGACCTGTGCAAAATATGCAAAAAGCAAAAACAAAAAAGAACAGAAAGATACATCTCCGACTTCATAGGAGTCTTCGCTTCGCTCATCCAATAATCACAAATTGATAATTGAAAATAATATTATTATTATTATGTCACAATAAAATAATAATAGCCCCATCTGAAAGAAATCATAATTAGATACGAATGATGGATAATGTGTCCAGCGTAGTTTAAACATAACGAATTCATTATCGCGATCGCTATAACTTTAGTCGTTAAAATATGAACAAACTAGATCAATGATTTTTCTGAGTTATTGACACTTTGATCCCAATTACGCATCGTTTTTATTGCATGGAGATATTCATTGGTTATCGGTATAGTAATAATACAAATAATCACAAATAATATAGTAAATATTACAAAGTAATAATTTGTATAATTAATAATTATGAGAATGTGGGAATATTTCCAAGTTGCTCTGCGAGTCTAACTCTCTGTATTTTAACCATCATATAGTTGTTTGTATTCAAAGAAGACAAAGTTCTGGTAATAATCGGACAGTAATAATGTCGGGGCAAAAGTTGGAGCTTGCCATATTTCCCAGCTCAAGTTTCACCAGAACCAATGGTTCGAGTTACTGAAATAAAGCGACGACTAGAAATTCAACTAATTCTCTAACTCGAAGTCTGTAACTATATTTGTATCCGCGAAATAGGAACTAACTTCAATTTAGAAAGAGACAGAGAATGTAAAGTAGCCCATTTAGGTTAATGCATAACTAACATGTTTAAGTTTCATACGCTGTAGCTTATTTATTTATCTATTTTGTGTGTATTTACATTGTATTTATATCTGTGCATCGTAATGATAACTGAGGTTTATTGGCGTCGAAATCAACTGCGATTATTTCAGCAAAGAAAATACAATTGAAAACGTACCGGCATCTCTATACGGAAACAAATTATCGTTATTAATAATATTCTTTTCATAGGTTCACATTGTCTCTCTTCCATACTTTCAAACATCACTGTCATACAAGCAGATTTAGTGTTTCAATTCAGTCAGCTAGTGGTCCCTTCTCGCTGATAGATGTACTAATGTTGAATTAAAGGCCTACTGAAGATCCTGTTGAAGTATGACGGCTCATTTCAGCTGTATTTATTAAAGGACATCACTTCTCTGAAACTAGAGTTTGATGAATAATAACGATAGTTATTTCCCTAATTTTCGAGAGAACTAGAATCATTATCTGAATTCTAGAAATTATAATTGATTTGATTTGTTCTTCAGAGATCATGAGTCATGACGTAAGCATGACCGATTCTGTATAGAAACATAAACAGGATCGAGTACTGTCTACGTCACGACTTGGAGAACAGGCCGGGTCCTGGAGAACAAACACATTGATTGGGATGTCTGAAATTGATATGATTTCTGTATCGACATCGTTCTTTAAAATCTAGTTTCAGGATTGTGATGTCCTTTAAGTTTTTTCGTTGACCTTCTCTCGTGAATGCAATTATAGATAGTATATTAATTAGCGGAGTAGGACGATATGATTGTGAATGTATTGCAATTAAATTGTAATGGTGCATTTACTCGCTTACTGATACGTAGCAGTTTATTACATGATGACTTGCACTTAATTACTTGCATAATACCAATACAGATAATCAAGTGGCGATCGCATTAGAGACCACCATGCACATTTGCGAGCATATCAGGAAAAAAATATGGAATCAAAATTGAGATAAAATCTATACAATGTTCACCACATTTTTTTTTCAATTAATAAGTTCAGGTTTATTTATATTGGATTTAATGACGTACTGTAATGTGAACTAAGATCTATTGGCGTCGGATCAATGATCAATGGGATGAAGGGATAATCAGGCTTGACAGTGACAGGGGGAAGGAGGGGAGTGACCTATATTGTAGGAACCTTCGTGGCATTAACCTGGACTAAACAAGTAAAAACCACGAAAAAACGACGGACATGGTGGGGATCGAACCGGGACCGATATGGTCCTCATCTTCAGGATCACATGAAGCGAGCGCGTTAGCCATTGAGCTACTTGTGCCGGTACAGTAATGGAGCCTTTATTTCGAGTCAGTCGCAGAAGATATTTTTCAACGGAATTATTCCCATTCTATTTTGAGTGGAAATCCAAATCCACTTGCTACGTTTAGGGGTAACAAGGACAATTAATATAGAATAAAACGTTGTAGAACATAATTATATCTGTATTTGTAAGAAGTAAATCACAATGTTTATCCAACAAAACTCTCTCTGACCCTTGTCTTATCAACACAATCCAACAATACAATAGAAAAAACATTTTATGTTTTTTCTTTAAGATGGCTGACCCGATCAAGCTGAACATTTCCAGAAATGTGTATCAAAATGTAATTCAACTTGAAGCAAAAAATTTCATTTTTTTGGGAAAATGAAAATATTTTTTTTTTTCCGCTGTGTTATTCTAATGGGTATTTTTGAAATTTCCAAAATTCATAAAAATAAAAGTTACCACCCGATGATGCCACAAAACTATACAGATCTAAGTTAGATGAGGAACATCTTACAACGCTTGTATGTTAAGTTTTCCCAGTCAAGTTGAAACTTATCATTCAATAATGCAACGAGCAGTGTTTGTATAAACAGCACGTGTGGTCGTGTGTAGAACTGATGGACATTTGTAAAACAAATTGCGATTTGCTGACAGATATTGCTTCTCGCAGCGACAACCACGGAACCATCGATATGTGTCGACACACTCTCGGCCGGCAGGAAGCTATTGGCAACTCTTTCATTCCCGCGGGTCAGATTAATCAATCAAATGATATCTCGATGAATACATTGTTCGCTCACCAGCTTTATAGTTGGTGATTAATAAAAACCTGTACATTTACGAGATAAAACCTCCGTTTTGCAATTCAATCAGGTATATATATAGCGGTGAGAGAAAGGGGGGGGGGGGGGGGGGGAGTTGTGGGATGTGGAGGAAGGGAAGGGGGGTGTCAACCGTTTTTAATGGAATTCTAACAGTTAAGTTATTGGCATTGGATTTCATTCGGTAGTTTTAATCAGGGAGGGAAATTATTTCCTTTATCGAGAATAACCGTTGACAAAGCGTGGAGTTCAAAAGAGTGGTGCTCAAAAGGTGTTGAAGAGTTCTGTACATGTAGGTTTAAAGTATGAATATCTGGACTGGTGAAAACTGTGCATTTCAGTGCGGATTTTTGTGCATTTTTTGATAATTTCGAGCTGGATTTTATTGGTATTATGTAAAACTTTGATCAAATAATTGCTCCTCGATTGAGACTTGGTATTTGGGCTTGGACCTCGTGTTGCTCCTATACAAGACATAGGATCGTTCGGACGGGCCACCAAAGAGGCGATCTTATCACCTTGGAGATGATAACTTGATAAAACTTGATAGAACTTGATAATAACTATGTAAATGAGACATGAAAAAAAATGATTGTAATTCAACTTTGTTTGGATATTTTTTTTAACGACGCACTGTAATGATAGCGGAGATCTAATGGCGTCGGATGGATGATTAATGAGATGATGGGATGATGAGATGAAGGTTTCTCGGGTGAATGAAGGATGGTGAGAAGGAAGTGCGGTCGTGGCCTAAATTGTGGGAAAATAAGTTTGATACCTTTTTTGTATGATTCTTCCAAGTGATGTGACAAATTATTGCAACTGATCAGTATTGTCCGTCAAATTGTGTTTTCCTATCACAATTGTTTGTCCTCAAATTTTCTAGTTGCTATGGTGATCTGACAAACAATCTCCTTATTGATATTTTTCCTCTTTCTTCGATCATCTTTTATAGTTGCTTATCCCAGTTTTCTTACACATTCCCTGATAATAATTCACCTCCATTCTTTTCCATCCAAATCGATCTGTATTGTTTCATGCTATGATTACCGTTATTAAATCAACATCAATGCCGCTATTAATTAAAACGTTGTTAGTCAGCCGTTCGTAGTTATAAATTCAAACATTCATTGACAAAAATGTTCTACACAAAGTTTCTATTGTCTACAATTAACCCGGCGTAAAGCATTGAGCCGTGCTTTAAACTCCACAAACTGAGCATGTATTAGAAATAAGTTGGTTCTTGTATCCGCGAGAGATGAAAGTTCCGAACGCCCGTCTTTCCTTATATATCGTCTTAAGCGCGCGGGTGTTTCTATCCGTCATAGCTCGAGGATACAAGTTGTACAAGACTTTAATCCCTGTCAATTAGAACGAACACCCTCGAGATTTAGGGCCAACTTTACAGTCTAATGTAATTAATCAAACAAACAATCAAACCTGTATTGCTTTGGCAATGTGGACTTGCAAATTAAATTATAATTTCAATTAACGATATCGATAGATTGCGTTAGTCCAAATAAAGTTGTTGCTACGAAAATTATACGAAGCCAGCAAGAAATGTTGTATATATGTATCAAGAGAGGAGATTGTAAACATCATCCACTCATGCCCGTATCCCAAATAACCTAGCTGTTGGTGGGGTTGTTGATCAAACAATAATTGGATAAGCGATGGCGACGACGTAACTTCGGTCCAAACAGTACTTTCACTGTTTGTGAGAAATGAACGCATATATTGAGGTTCAACGGCGCATCAACGACGATGTCTTTGTCCGTTGGTTTTAGGATTACACGCCTATTTGTTCTGTTGCGCGCTTCACATGGTCATGAGACAATACAATTGACGAGAAACTTTTCCTGGAGGCATTTTCTCTGAAGTTACTACATTCGTCGCTTTCATTCTCAGAGCGCTGCTAGCAGTCAAGTTGAAGACTTAGCAAACAATTGGGCAAGTATCCATCTTACCGTCGACTGAAGCACAATCGCCGAAACGATTTTCAGCACTCTCAGCGGTGATTGCCGGTGTTACAGGGTGTGGGGTGTGGGGAGGGTGGAGACAAAGGAGTGGGGATGAATCTTAATTTGACTTGCGGGTGAACTGTCTCTGCATATCGTTAGTCAATGATAGTGGACTTATTTGTTATATTGGTAGACGACTTCCTTCTTTCGTGTATACAAGTATAGGCTGGCTTATTGGACGACAAGAACTTGTTTCTACACACAATATAAATCGTAAAATAATAACAGCCCGAACGGCGTTAATCGATTTAAATCCTCTCCCGGAACGTGTGGCGTTGGACTCGGAAAACCCACATTGATTCCAGAGAGAGGAAATTGCGATTCCACGAAAATTGAATCACAAAATTGTCTTCCCTTTCATCTTCCATTAGCCCAGTGAAAATATCATTGTATGCCTATATCTAGCCTTAACGCTCCTCCATAGATTATGTTATTATATCTGTTCTAGTTAATCCCGCCGAGTATACGACCGTGTATACGTGTATACCCGGATCTACCTCCGTTATTGAAGATGTTCTATGTAAGCGGGAACCAAAGGGTTCATTGTAATCAGATTTGGACAATTGAGCGCGCTGCCGCATGGGGGGCCGTGAATCAACCCCCCAACCCCCCTCCCCCCACGTAATTCATAACACGTAGCTGTACAAGAGACTGCTGGGAGAAATACATGTGATGTATGAGACACACCGGTTTGAATCCTTGAAGGATTCGAAGCCGGCACGTATGTGAAGGGTTCTTCGTCACTATCTATGTTGTATTGATGTTGTGTGTGGGCGGGGCGGGGGGGGGGGGGGGGGGGGATGTCGGATATTATTGAAGAAGTTTATCCATCATGTTTTTTTTCATCGTATTTCTAGTTGATTATGACCTAATCAACTAGCATTCACTCACATCGAAACTCTACTTTCGCAAGGCCGGACTTAACAATTTCCAACATTTGTCCGCCTTTGTCAAATCACCTTCGCGGTCGCACAAGCAATCTGCACGCGCCAACTGGTTCCCCATTGCCGGCTTAGCGAACGAACGAACTAGAACGAGTATCTACTCAGCATAGGTCTATCGGTAGGCCTATACGATGATTGTGTTAATGTGAGCTGGGTATTTGTATGAATATTATAAATTCGAATGAGTTCTTAAATTTATCTGAGTTTAATGGAAATTAGTCAGTCATTACAGTATCTAAAATTCAAGAACTCACGGATGAAAATATTTCACACATTTTGGTATTCCATTTCTATATTCAAAATATTAAAAATCAATTTCTCCAAGTTGAAGTACCAAGTTGAAAAAGTCCAATGCAGGATAATTCTTGTTTATAAAACTTGAAAATCCTTGTGTTACGTGTAGTGTTGAAGAAGGTTTAAAAGTGTGTTGCTGACATTATTTTCAGAGTTCGGTTATAGCTAGTGAACTGATTGCGAAGATTCTGAGCGAATATGTGAGTGCTCATTCACTTGTATCCGCGGGAGATCGAGGTAGTTTACCAGACTTGACAACTCGAGAACTTTGGTAATTATCCATGAAGAAACTCAACTCACTGCTTCGATCACTTCTCGCTTTTGAGGCGTCCCCAGCCTCCATAGGTCAGACAGTTCCCGCCAGGGTGAGTTCACAGATTCGAGTTATCATGAATTAACAATTGTTTCTCGTTGTTTCCAGGTAAGTGTCTCGCCTTCTTGCAGCTTGTAAGCCTCTTGGTCTCGTCATGCGAGGTACAGCAGCGTTGGTTCGTACGTTAAGCGTTATACTGAAATAGTTGTTGTACTTATATCCTCGACTAGCAACATGACAGACACAAATATCACCTTCAGCGAGATAATACCAATTGTACTCAAAATCGATTGTCTAAAAGTTTCTGGGTTATGTTGTCCTTATACATTTATTAATTGAAAAGTTCTGAACTTCGAGACCTTGTCTCTAAACATGGGGACAAATGTGCCATGTGGGCGTATAGTAACTTATAGACTCCTCCCCCTATACAGTGGATAACCACACACATGTTGAGCATACATGTTTTCATCTCATTAGTTCCAGCCAAGCCTACAATTGTATCGCATTATATATTCGAGAAATTATTGATTCGGTTTGACCCCCTCCCTCCCCTCCTCCCTTCTCCCAAGGTGTTTACATCCCTTGGTCCGGTGTAAATAACATGATACAGATAACATTGTATTATACGATGTTCGTATACACACGCACGGCAAATTGCATGCCATCGCAGGGGTATGGCACATAACGTTACCCCTGGCAGTCACGCTACATGCATTGCACTGGTGCTTGGCGGGTGTACACTCTCGATCACAGTTATACCACCGAGGGGAAACAACAGCAACAGTGGATGGAAGTAGGCCTAATGCTGGATTACTTTAGCTGTGAACTGTATTTAGCGTGTGCCATGGGAGCAATGCCTCAGCAGGCAATGTGAGGGTGGGTCAATGAGGGCTGAAGGAGGCACGAACGGTACCGGCTGGCAATCATTGGAATTGTCCTTTTAGAAAAACAGATCGCTCACCGGTTTATTATAAAAGATCTCAGGATGATTAGATAATCGTAGCGAACACTTCCGTTGATCGAGAAATATCAGGTCGATATAGTAGGCCTGTTTATGTTTGTTGTTTGTAATTCGTTGCGTGGCACACAAGTCAGGCAGAGTAATCAATCGACGTGAAACTTCTCTGATTGGTGTTATACCAGAATATACTTTGTTGGGATTGTTTTTGAGCAAAATTGGTTGGTCGGTTATTTCGGAAAAATGTCGAAAACATCGGAAAATTCTACTAAAAATAGTGGGTACTGTGATGGAATTTCCAATCTTTCAATTTCATCCTTCTGACGTGAAATTTTCACAGAACCAAATTTTCAAATTTTCTAATACATATTTTACTTTCATCAAGTTTGAATAAATCAGGCTATGGTGTATTTAGGAACATCATATTGGAATAATAACTATCATTGAGTGTAAATTGAATCAGCAATGCGAATCTATATGCTACAGGTTGCGGGGCTGAGTTATAGAAGTTGAATGTTTCGAATGAATGAAGAGTGAACGACTGAGGAAGGCTTATAATAATTTGAAAACCCAGGGTGTATGTATATATAACTTCCGAGTAGGTACCTTATATAACCTATGATTCTCACAACGCATGCGCACAATTCTCCTCTTGTATAGGGTTGTATAAAATTCAGTAAGCCTACTGATAAAAGTGTGTATTATTTCCAGTGACTGCTTGCATTTAGGTTAACACTAATACCTCACCAAGTATGAATGGAATATCTTTATATTACGATATCACTTGTTTGTTTTTTGTCTGTCCTATGATCCACCCTCTAATGTTTTATTTCATCGCTTACTTCAGTTAATGACCTGCGCTGTAATTATCTCGTCGCGCTGTGTTGCATGGAACTGTCGGACTTATATATGCGATTTACATATTCCCTCCCCCCCCCCACCACCCCCTCTTTGGTCCACACTGCTTTTTATTATTATAAGGTCTTGTTTGAATTATTTTGCTATACTTGTCCCCACGAGAGAAGAGTCTACCAACACAACGTGCACAGCTGTCACTGTTTTCAGATGAGCGTAAGCGAAGACTTCCGTTTCATTTACCGAAAGAATCGGACTCCGTTTCATTTCTGTTTTGGTAGTTGTGTGTGCGGCATACACTAGGTCAGGCAAAGTATCAAATCGACTGGAAACTTTTGAACATTGGTGTCGCATCAGAAAAGGCGGAGATTAATTTTGTAATCAAAATCGATTCGACGGTTATTTCGGAAAACAAGTTGGAAAGTTTGGAAAACCCCATAAGAATAGCACGGGAAAGAACGATCAATTCTCTTATTTTATCCGTTTGACATGACATGCATTTCCACAGAATGTTGGAAGAGATTGTTGTACCGGAAAACGAACAGTTCTAAGTTGAAAGCTGAGTGAAACTTGAGAACAAGCCTCATTTATTGATTGGTTTCGTTCTGCGTCCGTGTAGTGCACATGAACAAACGAACAAACGAACAAACAAACACACCAGTGAGGAATACCCGATTCTGAACCGATTGGGCATCGTCTCTCAAGCTCATCCGATTCTCGTCATTTGGTCCAATTTTGTTTTTGGTGGAAGGGCCGTGTTATTTTCTTCAAATACGTCAACAGAACAATATACCATTATCCTCGAGATTCATGCGTTTCTTCAGAGAAAGTTTCAGATACGTTGTTAGTGCCTTAGTGGTGAACAGTGGAACTTGTGTGAAAAGTTACTCAATAAATCGCGCATCTCAACAATGACATTTACAAAAGAAGTTACATGTGGACACTTTTGTAACCATTCGTCGGCCATGTTGGGATTCATAAGCTCATTCTGTTGTGACTTATAGTGTTCAATATAAGATGGAATCATATGTATTACATTAAAGACCGGCTTCAACATAACGCTATCAGGTTCTAGCCAATGGCTGCCCGTGAATGTTTAAACAAATGAACCACGGCCTTCTCTTGTTAGCGACAATGACCAAAGCCATCTCGAGTGCTATGCACAATACGATTCACAACTTTGTCGTTGTCACTAACCCAATGGGCGGTGAGATTCCACGTGATATGTGGGATGAGAAAAGGGGAATATAGGTATCAGTCATTTGTAGTGAAACGACCATCGTTTCATTCCAGCTTGCATGATATTCGGGAATATAATGGTCTCCAGTTCCACAAAGGCATCAAACGGAGACGACTGAACGTAACCTGTAGGCCTATAAGCGTATTGTTATGTTTTCCATGTTGTTTGAGCTTCTCTTTTCTCCCGGACCAGGATCTCACAACACAAACGTGCTCCTGTGTTGGGCCTAGATACAGTTGTACAATGTTCAAAACAAATACACATCGACGGTATTACAATCACATTGTTTTGTCATGTGTTTTTACATTTCCTTTGTCTCTCTGTCTGTATCTTTCTCTTTCTCTCCATCTATCTTTCTCTTTCTCTCCCATCTCTCTCTCTCTCTTTCTCTCTCCTCTCAACCCCTCCCCCTCTCTCACTGTCTTTCACTTCCTCCCTCGATCCATCAAACATATGCCAGTTGGCTAAACACTTTAGATACACAAATGTTTTATGAGGATACTCTAGTACTTCTATATTTTGATTCATTCATCAGAACACAAAATTGAATGACTTTCAATAAATTCTGAACGTACCGTGTATTCATTTCACCCATTGTATTTATCTACAAAATACAAGTTCAGAGTACGTTTCTCCATTGACTACATTCTTGAAAATAATAATAGATTTAATGATTCATAAAATTCTAAGATGAATATTTAAAAAATGGTGACAATAATGAAAGCAAAATGATAAATTATTGAAAACGACTGAAATATATATATATATATATATATATATGTATATAGGCCTATATATTTGTGCTGCAGTAGGAACTGTATATTAAATATCATCAAATTGCTATTTGAATTGAATTCGTCGACGCGTGAATTTGTGCTCTAAACACTCTTTGCATGTTTTAGTAATTAGGTTGCCAAGCTGACTCTGACAGTGCTGCCATCCCGCGGAGATGGTAATTATTTCAGCCCTTTATCTCTCATTTCACGTAACAATGAGCCGCGTGGGCTTGACATGTGTTCTTGCTCCGTACATATGCACTCGGAGCAGTATTAAGGAACACGCCCCAGGGGCCCGGGGCTAGGGCGCTAAATATTCGGGGGGCGCCACATTCTCACAAGCCCACTGAAGGGAAAAGATAAAACCTGAAGTAATATTCATTCATAAGACACGTATTCAATAAGATACGCTTCCGTATTGTGAGATGTTCATCCACTCATGAATAAAACATTGAAAAATAATACTCAAAATATTGATTAAAAACTGGATACTTGATGGTGAATTGCTTTTAAAGTAAATTGGGGTGAGTGGGGGTGATAGTTTTCTGACGTAGTGGCGAGAAACGTCCTAATACGGACCCGTGTGCTCGAACAGAAGCAAACGATAATCGACTTGCAATTCTATTTCATTCGTTATAATAACTCTTGCTTGAAGTGACATGACACCATTTTGTGGAGCTGAGCAAACTGCTTGACTACAGTTTACAAGACAATATCTTGAGCGACTGAGAAAGACTGGCAGGTGACTGAGTAGCCAATTAACAGTTACATCAGTTACATGTTACAGTTACACGTTACAGTTACACGTTACAGTTACATGCTACAGTTACATGTTACAGTTACACGTCAAGCTGCAGTTACACGCTACAGTTGAATCGATCGCACGATCAGATAAGCTGAAACTGGAAATGATTTTCAACTCGGTCCAACTTCCGGGATATTACTTAGCGACCCGAATGTGTGTTAGCTTGAATGGGTCGCACTTTTCCCGAGCAGCTTCATCAAACTTTTACAAGCTGAAAGTGAATTACTTTCACGAGTAAATTAGGGGTACTTCACATTTCGCGATTGAATACCCACAAATTGCGGTGATTTCGTTTTTTCAAAAGTCTCTCGGATAATATGATTGCGTTCGATACTTGAACGAGGTGGTTATGAGAGGTTATACGTCCCATGAAATAGTTGTCATGATGCACTTAGGTTCTTCCGACGGTTCGGGGTTCCAAGAACAGACGCATCGATTTCTGAATTATCATGACAACTTTTCGTGAGTGTAATTGTAAAACATGCATTGATAATGTGTTTTACTTCAAATAAAAAATATGGAATATGGAGTACAGGAAGTCGCCATAAGAAATATGGCGAGCAGTAAGTCGATATTTTCTCGATATTTTTGATATTTTTCGGACTATTTTTTTTTTTTAGTATTAATTTTTGAATGGCATGGGATTTAAAAATTCTAGTGAAGAGAGGAACACAAAGAGGGAAACTATTCAACTTATCGCATTATTTCCACTGCAGGTATACAGTTAAAAGCAACACTTGCAGCTGTATACCTCTGACATTTCTGGAATCCGAGATTGATAATTTTATTCCGTATCAATTTGAGGGTATTTTGGGGGGATCATTTCGTATTAATTTGAGGGTATTAGATTAATCGATGTTTCTCTTGCATTTGAATTCTGCTGCCATCATCCGGTTCATCCCAGCTAGTTTCCATGTAAGGGTAAATAATGTCGCAGATATATTTCCACGCTCTAGTCGTTTTCTCTGCGGGTAAATAAATGAAGCAACTAATTGCTGTGTTGAATAATTCCCCATTCATTGAACAAGTGATTTATGTTATGTATTCCTGTTCTAGAACAATAATTACAAATAACATAGTTACGTGTGTACCACTAATATGTGTCCATACATGTTATTATTGATCAACCTACATTCATACGGATAAATAATTAATGAACATGCATAGTAAATGAGGCTGTAATAAATATACACGATACATCATCCAGAGTTATACTCTCGTATAATATTAATAGAGCACTGAAATGACCCATACAAAGAAGGATTTTTGTTTAATTAAAAACTACCATTTTGTTTTGATCTCGTACAACCAACGAAAGGTTTATGACTAGTTCCGTCATAATCCGTTATATTTTTTCTCTTCATGATGCGCATAATTTGTTGCACTCGACTATTTGTCCTGACCCCGTGCGGATTGGTGGATGACAGTTTCTACACAACATGTATCTACCTTTGCTGGTTTGCCACACAGTCTGCATGACGGTTAGTGTACAGTGTATTTATTATTATCTATTTTGAATTTATAAATGTCCAACTCTTTCGAATTGCCCAGACAGAGAATTATTATGTGAATTAATACTTCATGTGTATGAAAGGTTGGAGATTGAAAGAGAAAGATTGAGAGAATGAGATAGCATGGCAACAATTACAGTTGAAGTTGACATTTGAAAGAATATAAATATTATCCAGAAGCTGAAACGAGAATAAGAAAATGGATCAATGAAACTAGTTTGCAGTTGGAATGCTATTTCTGATCGTGTCAGAGAAAAACGGCTTAAAACAACTGTGGAAAGATAATAGTTTCAATAATAGTATAACAATTTCGAACATTGATAATCAATTCAATGGAAAAAAAAATATAGGAAAATATGAAATTTTTTCATTTTCCGTAGTTATTATTTGTCAAAGACACCTGGTGAAGGTGAACTTAAGAATGGTTTTTCCAGCCCTGCGATTGGCTGTTAACGGCCTGATTATGAATAGCCTAGTGGGCCGTTACGCGCAGGAAGACACTCATGAGGCGATGTGGCACTGCTAGCTATAGCAACAATGCATTCAGCAACAATGCATTCAGCAACAATGCATCAGGCTCAGGGAGTAGTGACTTGACCAGAGGGGTACCCACATCGATCGTGGAGATACGAGGTGTGCCTGGTGTGAGAAAACTCCGGCGTCGTTAAACATCTTGTGCCGTTAAACATCATGTGGCCTTAAACAGCTTGTGGCGTTAAGCATGCGGCGTTAAGCATCACATGGCATGGAATCACCGCGGGGTGGGCTGATCTCCAAAACGTCGAGGGACCAAACCTCACAGAAACTCTTAGTGTACAACTCGTGTCTGGTAGTCGAATGTATCTCATCTTAATACACATCTCAGCCACACAGCTCTCATGCTTTGACCCAGTTCGGTCCCGAACCCCGGTCCCTCAACCTAGACTACTCCCTCAGATATCCAAGCTGTAACAATAAACAGTAATAGTTCTCATTGATTTCACGAGACTTGCGAATCCACGACAGAAGAGCTTGTCTAACTCTTCTGACCGCAAATACTATATTTATCTTCTAACTGTGGTGTTTTGATGGTCAATGAGATTCACGATTAGAAACACAGCTTCGTATTTCAAAAGCATTACATGTTCGTATACTGGGGTGAGAATCCCGACGATTGCCGAAGTTATTATACATTCATTGAGTTTGTAGACAACCTCTCTCGTATGTGGATACATGCAAATATAATATTATACATTTCCTCCATTTCCCTCTGAAATTAACAGTCGAGAACGTTTCAGTGAATTATCCACACAATGGTGTTCGCCGCGATTATACGCGAGGCTGTTTGTTTAGCATAATGACGTCACAATTCACGACACCGGGTCGCAATTCAGTAGTTCAATTATTGTTCGCCTAACGACCCCACCAACAGCTAGAGCGTACGGGGGGTTTGGTTAACTCGAATGAGGTAATGCTTTGTAGATTGAAATGCCGCAGACGCTATAAAAAAAAATGAAAAAAGAATATTAAAAAATGAATGCGTAAATTAATCCGCTGTGGCTTCATTTTATGTCGTAACGTATGTTTTTTATACGAGCTATGAAAGCAACTACCTCGTAATGTTCCGGGAAATTTTATTAGGCTCCTCCACCAAATGTATGAAATGGCCCGGCACCTCCACATAAAAACTTTGAACATCGAAAGTTAAGCCATAGGATGAAGTAATACATTCAAAATTAAATCGTGTCATGTAATATATCAAATATTGTACGAATTATACCATCATAAATTGAAATAAATGTCTTTCTTCTATGATTAAGCTGAATGAAGACTATAGAGACTCATGCTATTGGCTATAGGCCTAATATTAGTGCGGGGCGTCGGCTAGTTAACACGTAAGTGTGTGTTGCATTGTGAATGGGTCATGTAGTTTCACGTCAGCCCCTCCCCCACCCCCTGCGGGGGTGGTCACAAAACATACGAGATGCATGTTTTGTGACCATTTTCAGTGTCAACTAAAGCATAAACAATCGTAGTGGCTTTCCCGATGAACTTATTGTTGTGAAACTGCTGCACACCATTCAGAGAAGTACCTTCTAAAATTTGGTCCATCCATAATAAACATTGACAATATTTTCAAAAATGATCACCCCACTGGGAACTATTTGCCATGGTGACTGGGACGCCTTAATCCCTAAACCTCTGCACCTGAAATGTTCGTCTTTAAGGAGAGAAATACGTACATCTAGATTACTGTAGAATGATGCCGAGAGAGAGAGAGTAAGAGAAAAACGAGACAGATAATGACTTCCAGAAGTATATACACTCCTGGAAACAGAGTTATTACAGCCAGCAAAAGTACTTATCCCCGGTTGCTGTTTTTCTCCCGAGTCCTCGTTGTAAGTTTGTCCACCCGTCTGAACTCGCAAACTCATATCTTCAAAAAGTATACATTTAAAGTGTATATAAATAATATAAGATGTGTCTCCTTGAACTTGTCGGGGGACGTGTCTGGACCGAGTTTCTCGCAAGACGGCACGAAGAGAGCTCTGTCCGCTAGGTGACCGGATCAACGAGAGACGTGGGGGGGGGGGACCAAGTGATACTGGACATGATTGGCGGATATTGTTGTCCACTTATTACAACAATGTGACGTCATTCGATGAAGGGAAGCTGACGAGGCCATTGTTGGAACAACCTGGCTTACGAGCTGGTCACGGCAGGAATAAAACCGGACCCTTCCAATGATATCTTCTGAAGTTCTTATGACCCCCAATAAGTAAGAGTGTCTGCGATACGGCGTCTGAATACTACTACGCCAGAATCCAGGGTTCGTTCCCCGGCGTGAACTACTTTTTTCTTTCTAATTTTATTTATATAAACTCTTTAGATTAGAGGCCATGAGTTTGGTTGATATCTTTTTATCTACCGATGATATTTAGCGACTGGCATTGGACATTAAGAATGGCATATGCCTATATAAGCGTGTATTGTACCCGGTTCATCCTAGTTCCTACAACGTCGTGCTACAAGTGACGTTTTCGTGACGACCCCTTCTTCCTCGGTGTCTAGTCTAATACAGTGTTGGTGCTTGGTACACATGTAGGCCCTACATGGTACAGTGTAGATCACAGCTGAAGAAGATGGCATCACCTATAGCCACGCATTTCTTGCAGTAATGTGACACTAGTACGCATGCGCCAGTGCCGGACAATAACCTGAATTAATATGAACTGTCTCACTTCTCATTACCTTATATCATTTCGTCCCCCGCTCCACCCACTCACTCGTACCCTCATATAACCTAGCTGTTGGTGGGGTCATCCATTAATCACTCTATAAAACCTTTGAACGAGTCCACTATTGGGTTTAAAATGCACTTGACGCTCAGTGTCTATAAATAAAAGTATAAAACTAGGATCAACTTTCTCATCATGCTACGATATAACGTTGTTTTGAAATGCACATTGTGTCTACCAGATCGATACGAGGAAGATAGGCCGCAGGGGGGGTGGAGGGGGGGGGGGGCAAAGTGCCAAAAAACTACAAACGTGTTCTTCCTTCCACACAAACGAGAACGACGACGCGAATATACGAAGACATCGCATATATATATATATATATATATATATATATATATATATATATATATATATATATATATATATATATATATATATATATATATATATATATACATGTATATATATATATATATATATACATACATGTATATATAGTATCTATTTGCATTTTAGACTATTTTTTGTTGTTGAAAAAAGTGGGGCGTGAACCGTCGGAGAATTGTTTTTTGGTTGACAAATACTGTCCTCTAATTCAATGGCGACGTCCCTTCGAGTGAGAATGAGTTATTTTGATTTCTGAAAAAGATAAAAGAGAATAAACGATCGTCTGCTCGCGTTAGTTAGGGGAGGGGGGGGGGGGAGGGGGGATGATGGCAGCAGCGGATATTCTTAAAGAAAACTGCGGTAAAGAAACTTGCGAAGTTTTATTTCCGCCGCGTTAAAAATGTGTATAGACTTTATTTAAAGAGTAGAAAGTGAAATAAAATTATGAACAATATTAGAATTATTCAGTGCAGCTTACGATGCGTTGAAAAGCTGTTGTATATTTAATTAAAAGTTTTGTGTGAAATTTTCCTCAACATTCCACCGCGGTTTGGTCTGTAAATCAGTATTTCCGTTATGCACGATGAGCGTCTGATGACTGAATATCAAATATCGTAGAATTATGTTATCTCTCGAATGATTTGTCGTGTATCTCGCTGTCTTATACAGTTCAAGAGCAAAAACTCATCAACATCGACGTATATAAGTTTAAAATAAAATATCGTATTGTATGTAGGCCTACATTTTTATTAACAACTTGGGAAATATCAGTTTTCACCTCAACCCCTTAACCGCCTTCTCACCTTAACTTAACATCTTAACTCGACCCAAAGCCAAGAATGAATGGTAGGATCGTTCGGACGCGACGTCTCAAGACCGAAATTACCACTCAAATAAATGAGCAATCAAAATGTATTACTGATTTCAACAAACTGCAGTATAAGTTATAAGACATTATTAACAAATCGAACATTTCTTCTGATAAGAAGGATTCTTCTCACTATCTTCACAATATATTTATCTCCGATACTTCTGTTTTCCTTTCAAATTCTTCTTCCCCCTTACATGTCCATCATCTCATCACAGATTATCTGTGATCACATTCGACTTGATTTTATTCGACTCGGGATATAACTCCGAGTTCGACATTTATTTTGTTCACAGTTTTCAGAAACTTCCTCGTCATCTTCTCGAAATGAAGAGTTGAATTAGCTCCAGAATACAGTTTTATCCAATTTTATATTTCTCACCATTGGACCATTGAAACACACACAGATTTTTTTTAAATTCTGAATCACTTCTTCCGTTTCTCGAATTCGCCCATCCAATCAATATTACCATCGAGTCTTATCGTTTGACAGCCTCTTTAATGTATAGCAAGGTCGTTAAACCACTGCTCGTGATGGACGACGCTCAAACGTAACACATTGCAGGGATTACACTGGTCTGCACAAAAGAACCATAACAAGCATGCCGATATAACTTTGTGTTAGCGTTCTTTCTGCCTCTGCTTACCTCTGCCATGGCATTACGAGCGAGGCACAGAGGTGAAAACTTTCAACGTTCACAAAGGAAAACACGGAGCGATTTGTATACTCTGATCGTTCATTAACTTCTTGCCAAGTATAACTCGGGGCATCAACTCTTGTTTGGATTCTCTATCCGCTTAATTTTAAGCGGGAATATTTTATTAATGAGTTTTGAAAAACTCATTTCCTGTATGTTAATATTTATCTGGTTCACTCAGAATGTGTACACAGATGATGTTGTATATAACTGAAAAACTTGATGTGTTGGTTCAATGTAGCAAAGTTCAAACCCACGGTGAATTATTCACAATTTCATCTGCGTGATATTTTGAATTATTCCTTCATTTAGTTATGTTTATAAATGTGCTTCGTACGCACAGTTTATAGTACATGGGTTTAATTATAATCTATATTCTCTACTTTCCAAGACTATAGAGCATTCTACGTGCGTTACGGTTCTCAGGAATGATCTATTCTTACGAGGTTGTACATTAGACATTTGAGTGTAAAATGTGTATCATATCTTCTTAACACTTATTTCACATCATGATTAGATTACCTCAGCGAAGATCTTCACGCCAAAATGAACTAAAGACGAATTACCTTCTTGAACTATATGTCTATATTCAATGGGAGAGTGGACCTATCACTCAGTCGATAACACAGCATAGTTTTTTCCTCTGTAATTGTAATTTTAACTGTAAATAACTTGAATTACTGCATTTTTATTTTCCAAAGTCATTGAAATTGTAAAGATTCAAATTTTGTATTCTCCTGCTTTCATTGTAGCCCAATTGAAATGTATTATAGTTTGACTAATTTCATAACACTTTTTAACACATTGTGTAAAATGTTCCTGCTCCAAGATATGAATGAATGAATTGAGAATAGAAATTCTCTCCTTGTGGCACATTGTCCGTGCTTTTCTTTCTTGTTTGTTTTTTGTACGGACTGCGGGTCGGACTGTTGAAGTTCACTGTTTGTGAACAAGAAGATATTTCTATTGAACTGTGTTGCTAAATGTTTCGTATAGTTATTTTATTCATATTTTATTCTGATTTTACGGAAACGTAGCCAACTTATGAGTGTGTTCATCGGTGAATGTGTTGAGGTCAAAATCAGTTGAAATACTCAAGAGAAAATGAGACTGTTGTATATTTTTATAAAAAACGCTATAAGAATGAACCAGTACCGGTATATGGGGAAAAATGGAAAATGAAATCATCAAAATTGGTCATCGAATTTGGATAATGGGCCTGATACAAATTGCTTCGTGAACCAGATTATTCACTTTTTTTTTAATAATATCGAAACTTGATACACAATCATTGTTCCCCAATTAAGGCTATTGGGCTATATTCTACATACCTTCGAAAACAAATGTACAGAAATGTGTATTCCAAGTTTTTCCACCACATCGTATGAATAATACTCTCCCTCGTCTTACAACTCATTTGCCCAAGTCTATGTGAAGAGGAAATGTCGATATTCCTCACCGCTCTCAGTACGTATATGTCAGCTGAATGTAGACGAAGCGCTGTGAAGAGTTACGTATATTAGAAGACGTGCCAATCGAAACTGACATCTATAAGAAACATTGCATTGTTGGCCTTTCTGAAGCGATTCGGCGTATTGTGGTTTGTTATACACTTCGTCACGATTATCTTTCCAGACCTCAACTAGATCCAGTGAGGTCAATCTTTTCGAGTCGAATAAAAGCTTGAAGAGTCGGTTCAACTAATTGAAAAATAGCTCCACTTTTCATATATGGCGGAATTTTACATTCACCACTCAAAAATTCTTCAAATGTAGGTCTATCTTTTCAATAAAATGAAAACTCGGAAGAGGTTTACGTAATTAAAAAATAGCTTCACTTTTCATATAGTGCCGGAATTTCGCATCTCCTACTCGAAAATTGTTCAAAGACCGTTTATTCCAATATTTGTATCTCTACTGGGAGGACGTTCCCTTTAATTATGTTGTAGATTTATGAGCACGGGAGATACCTTCGTAGGAAAATCTCGCTTTTTTAATTTTTAATCATATTAGTTTAATATGCTTTGAAGTTTGATACTGTGATGAGTTTAACTCTGATCAGACCGCTGATTCTCAACCGCTGATATGCGCTGATTGCACACTCGCTGTGGACGTGAAAATTCCAAACAAATCTCCAGGAATAAGGCTGATAAACGCTCGCTCGATCATTGATTGATTGATTGATTGATTATTGTTGCTCAACCACCCCACCAAGTTACAGGTATTTAGGGGTACGTTCTAATGAGTGGATGGTGGTGATTGATTTGTTCACCTAATATCCTACCTTATACGGGGCTGGAACCCACGCCCGATTTGACTCGAGTTTCTAAAGCATTGCCTCAGCTGAATTAGCCACGAGCAATCGACCATTTTCTTCGATAGATATATGCTGTACTCCGTTTGGAGAATAATAGTTCACCCGTATAACCTAGCTGTTGGTGGGGTCGTTAAGCAACATTGAAAAAAAAAGTCCAATCAATGTTCGTTAAACAAGGTACAGTAACCTTGTACATACTATATGTATATATACTGTTGTTGGTTTTAAATTGAAGAATTGGTAGCACTGTGGGTGACGTTCAAGTTGACTTAGTTTCGCGTGGGTAAATTCCGTTCCATTCTCCGGAGGATTAAACTTGAAAGTATTATGCACCCACAACAGTATTAACGTTAATTCCATCGTTTAAATGGAACTTGCCGGGGCTTTACTGTAGATTCGCCTTTAGATCGCGTAGCTCAGAGAAATAGAACATACTTTTCCTGCTAAAACGACGAAACCTTTTCTTGACCTAATTGTGTGACATGTACTTTCCGTGAGACGGCTAATCCGTCTCGACTTAGAAAAAAGAAGATGTAATAAATGTGAAGGTGTGAAGATGTGAAAATATATTTTCTTTTTGAAAAGCTCTCAATTTGCATTTTATATTTTCATCATCATTTTAAAATTGACTTGGAGAAATTGTACACTATAATCGGGACGCACCGGCAGGTGTAGCGCAGTGGTTAGCGCGCTCGCTTCATGTGATCTGGCAGGCGAGGGGAATTCCGAACCCAGTTCGATCCTTGTCGCCGACCATCTTTACAAAGGTGTTTCATTGTTTCCCTCTGTAGTATAGGCTAATGCCGGGATGGTTCCTATACAATAAGTCGGCCATGACCGCTTCCTTCCCACTATCCTTCCCATTACCCAAGAACCTTCATCTCATCATCTCATTAATCATCCATCCGACGCCATTAGATCTCAGTTATCATAACAGTGCGTCGTTAAGCCCAATATAAAAAAAAAATCGGGATGCCTGAAGAGCATATACTGGAATACAGTCGACTCGGTGGTGTGACGTGGGTTGGGAGTTACCAAACCCCAAACATCCAATGTATAAGTAGCCCGAAGCCCATGTCACACGACCGAGTCGACTTTATTCCAGTATGCGCTGTTCAGTGCCCTCCTATAATCACGGCTATAAGGATCCCAAGGTTGCTTCTTTCCGTTCGAGCCCAGGACAATAAGGCTCTCACCTCGCTGAAGAAGAATAGTTGATTACATTTCATGATGTGGTGATTAATGTGTCAAATGGTGACAGAGTTCAAAAGAAGTAATCGAATAAGTTCAGAGGTGATGAATATTCAGAATGTTCGTGTCGAGAAGAAGAAGAATGTTTATATCTTGTTTATATCTTGTTTATATCTTGTTTATATCTTGTTTATATCTTGTTTATATCTTGTTTATATCTTGTTCATTCTCTATTCTCTGTTATTTCTTATCTACTTTGTTTTCCATTCTTCGTTGTATCGTTTTATCTTTGTTGTGTAATCTTATAGACGAGAGACACAGTCATTTTGTTGACGTGTTTTTACATAATTACCAAGTGATAGCACGCTGAACCGTCATTCAGTAGACCGGAGTTCTATTCCCGCTATGTACGAACATCCAGACAGAGGTTTTTCTTGGTTTTCGTGGGTCGTTCAGCTTGATACTGGAACAGGCCACGACCGGCCCCTTCCCACAATCGAATAAAATTCTCATGAAATGACTGTCATCTCACCACTCCATCATATCATTCATCATTAACCGACGTCAATATATTCTGATCGTTAGTATAGGCCTATAAAGCGTCGTTAAACACAATATAAATGAATCAAGTTATATAGTTTTTATTTCATATTGGTTTTAACGACGCACTTTACTGATGTATGAGATCTATTGGCGTCGGTGCATGATGTATGAGATGATGGGATGATGAGATGGATTTTTTTATTGGGTGTTTTTGGATAGTGGGAAGGAGTCGGTCGGGGCCTGTTAGGAGATCACCACAGTATTAACCTGAATGACAGAGGAAAACCACGCAAAAACCCTGTCAGGATAGTCGACCCCGACGGGAATTGAACCCGGTCTCCTGAATGACGGTTCAATATGCTAGCCTATCGACCACTCGCGTCAGTGAAGGTATAGGCCTGTAGTAAAGTGCGATTCAATTAAAATTTAAGAACACTTGATAGAATAACATGAAAATGTATAGTTTCGAAATGAAACACATTACATGCATACACATTATTCAATCTACGTAAGAGTAGGCGGATCTCATTGTTGTCGTATTTCATTTCTCCATATCTGGTGTTAAGTATTGAAGTGGGAACATTTTATTCACGTTGACGTCTTGTTTTTCTAGAAGTAGAAAACATGCAGACTCTCATCCACTTATATACCAGTGACTTTTGGCGGACAGCCCATTGTTGCCCCGTCAGCCCTCGAAAACAAAACGACCAGAAAAATGTGTGAAAGAAAATACCATGAAATATTGCATTAAAAATACAACTGATAAAAACCAACTTCTACGCCACAAAATTGTTAACATCCCCATAACAAAACGCATCTCGACAGATCCCTTATACTTGTATCCACTAAAGATTGAAGAAAGCAGAGAATGTAGGGAAGCCAGAATGCCAATACCAGGTTCCGAACGACCGTCTCCCCTATCCCACACCACCTACGCGTGGGTGATTCGCGCCTTCGTCCGAATCAATAGTTTAATTATTACCGCTAGAGTGTGGCACGGTAGTAATTAGCATCGTATCGCGCTAGTTGTTTCACCGATCATCAGGATTGGTTGAAGGAGTTCTCTCTGGAATAATTGTCCCCTCCGACTCGCCGGAAACGGTGAGTCCTACAACTAACCTTATACTATCGTAAAGTTGTTGTTCTGGTTGGCACGGGATACTTTATAACATCAAAGCCAATCTGAGGGGACCAGGGTAGCGAGTAGCTAGGCTGTGCTTCGGTCCGGTCAGGCATCGCTGCCCACATTTTTAAAACACTCATCTTAGTACATATGTATGTATGTACGTACGTATATATATTTATATATATATGTAAATATGCATGTATATATGTGTATATATATATATATATATATATATGTATATGTAGTACATGTATATGTAGATAATTATATATATATATATATATATATAAATACAACTATCGATCGTCCACGATAAAGTGATTCCAACTTACTTCATCATAATATAAAGAAGGCGGGCCGACTCCCATTCTAATAACATGGCGGGCATTTGTTTGCTTGCCGTCAGATCAGAGCCCAAATACCGACTCTCTTGTGAACTAGATGAGATTGAGTGGCTACGGTACCGGTGACATTATTGAACTTATAAAATCTATCATTTTCGTGATCATTGTCGAAAAACAAATGCTACCTATAACGTAATAATTCTACTGAGCCGTGTATAGCATTGTTGAGCATTGTTGTTTTATATAGTTCGATATAAAAGCGATAGTTACGCTACAGGCAAATGTGCACTCTATGACAGCAGACGTCCTCCAATGTAGAAAAGCCAAAAATATGTCTACTTTTTCAACATGGCGGAGGTTGTGAAATCTCCAACTTTTTTTTTCATTTGACTAATCGGCATTGGTTTAATAGGATAAGCTTGCCATCCAGAGCATATCTGCATAATATGTGAAAGTGCCAGTGCCTCACTGATTCTCTTCAGCCCATCCTCGGAACTGGACAGTAGAACGACGTCATCTGCACAAGCCAAGTGCGTGATGTTTGACTCTCTCACTTGAATTCCGTCAACATTGTCGCTTACGTTTCGCGTATGACCTTTTCCAAAGAAAGGTTGAAGAGAACTGGGGAGAGTTCATCGCCTTGCCGCAACCCCCGTCGAAGCTCTCTGTGACACTGCTCACTTTACCGTAGGTCTCCTCCAAACAGACTCGGACTAGGTTCACCAGCTTTTTTAAAGCCAAGTTCTGTTCAACCGTTCTCTATTCTCTATTCTCCCACCATCTCATCTCTCTTCTTTCACTCGACTCCATTCTTCCCCTCGATTGACTACTCCATTCTTTACTCCCACCTGCCACCCTTCTCTTTTCTCTTCGTATCCAGACTCTTGTAGTATTTATTGATTTTCAATAATTAATAATAAAATTTGATATATTTCTAGATTCAAATCGAGTCTCTTCCAGATACTTTCAAGTGAATCACTGAATAGTTGCATCTGGCCACAGTCCCGTTGATGCCACAACCATGCCACAATATGTGATATCTACGTATATTTTCGTTCACGTTCTATCATATTCACATTTTCTTCATTACCTTCATTACACAAAAAATTCAATTCAATTCAAAAATTGAAAAAATAAATGTAAATTAAAATAAAATATTTATTTTTCTTTTCACAATCTTGTTTTTTTTAACTGAAAAGAAAACCAAGTCTTTTCTTATAGTTTTCTTAGACTGTATGAATTTTTCTGACTGAAAACGTTACGCACGGCGTAATTTCGGGCTCGCCTCGCTGCCTTCTACCCGCCTACTCGCGTGGCCACAAGTCTATGTCTCAGCTGACACATCGCGCGCCTTACCTCGATTACAAACCTAGTCCGTATTCTGGACCACGTCCAATTCAGAAATGGAGGAATATATCTTATTCGCGGGTTAAGCTTCGTCAAACTAGAAGATGTTAGCTAGACTGTGCTGAGATTTTTGTGGCGTTACCATGGTAATAATTCATTCCTGACGTTTTAATTGGTTCTAACATGAATCTACTAAAGCTGCGGTTATAAAGTAACAGGAAATGGCAAGACACCAGAGGAAACTGGGGGCTTCAAACTCGATATATAGAATAGATTAAATGAAACCAAGTATATGCGTATTCTCTTTGATCGTGAATTCAAGGAGTTAGCCATAGTTAATGTTCATAGGCAACTTACTTGGAAAATTATTACTTAATAATTTGACAACTCTCAGCTTTACACATGTTAATATTGCATTTGTATTTTATATTTGAATTGACTGAATTTTGTTTGAACTATATTGTACCAGGGTATTTATTATATAATTAAATAGAGGTGTGAGGCACATGTTGTTACGGGGTTCTTGCTCCAGTTTAGTCTCTTATGAGTTCGAGCTATTGTAAGCTCAATATGCGTACGTATAAATAAAATATATTACAATTTTGATCATCATTTTTATAACATGTGAATAACATCTTCACATCAATCAATTGTTCCCCAATTAAGGATAACAAAGTTAGGATGGTTCGGACGGGGGCGGTACTATCACTCGAGAGAAAATAAATAACTATTCACAATGTAACTCATTCAATAAACCGTCTCAAGAACTAATGTATGTTCAGGGATAAATAACAATCATATGTGGGGAAAAATAATCTTACAGGCCTATCTATCTTCTGATCATTTGATGTTCGTCTTCTTCCATTGCTCTTTGGCTTCTTTCCTTTCGACTCTTTTTGTCCTGCTTATTATAATTGATATTCAGTTGATGATCAATTGATAGTATATTTAGGTATTATTGAATAGAATAATCAAATTAATCACATTATTGAATTGTGCTTATCACCCTATAACAATGAACTTCGAAATGTCTTTATTAGTTCATATATCTCTAATTTATACACATAATTCAACATCAAATGCCCTTGTGATTGTATATATCTACTAGAAAAAGTTTTTTGTAAGGCAATCTTTTCCATCATCAAAAGCTGGAAAATCCATTTGACAAGCACTGAATCATTGAACAAGAATCGTCTCCACTATTGTATAAATGAGTGAGATAATTCATACATTCAGAATGGAAACATTTCCCTTCTGTTTTATATTTACAATGTATATAATTGATATATTCCTATAAAGCATCTTACATTCTCAAGCTAATTCTTCGCACATATTTGTGTACAACTCTGCACGACTAGTTTCTCGTCTCCTCTTCAACGGATTGCAACTCAACACATATTATACACTCTTGTTTCTTCTTCATTTTTCTCCACTCGCCTGTTCGCATCCAGCTCGAGTCAACTTCCTCTCGTCTTAACGAGACTTCACCGGCTATTTCCTTTGTGTTTAGTCCCCCCCCCCCCCCCCTCTAATCTCCCCCCCTCACACTCGGGTCTGTTGTGTTTCGCGTGTGTTTCTTCACACAAAAGGGACGCCGTCGTCTCTCCTGCCGGGATACGGCGCGCGCCTCCTGTCTTCCCGATTCCCAGGTGGGCTTCCCACCGGGCCATGGTGGTGTGTCGCTCTTGTTCCCTTTAACATCGTCGCTAATGTACTTTACATCCAGTTATCTACCTACCTTCAGAGAAATCTTTATATATTATATTTGGATATATATATAGGCCTATATATATATATATATATATATAAATTGATGTGTTCATGGTGTTGTGATTGTTCAGGACGAGGCTTGCGATAAGAATCACGAATGTATCTTTCGAGACCGTCAAATCCCTGAAGTTACAGTACCGACATCTTCACAATTATTTAGTTGGTAGATAACCTTCTACCGCGGATAGACGAATGTAATAGTTATGTATCTAGCTTGTTTGTCGCGCCATTGTCGTCATCGTTTTGTCGAGAGATCTTCTACGTCAGCTCGGCACGTTTATCACGCGTTTATTGTGCATCATAGACTTGTCTTTCATCCCTCTCCCTCCCTCTCCCTCTCCCTCCCCCGCCCACCGTCACTCGTCACTAGCACACACTGTAATTAAATAACCGTGCACCCCAACTCACATCCCCTAACTTCACATATGTCTGTGTTCTATAAGGGCTGTTTCTGACTTCTTTATATACTCGCTGGGTGTGGGGTGTATATATATATATATATATATATATATATATATATATATATATATGAATGAAATAAGTCGTCTACTAAGACTGTATTGTAAAAATTCGGACAATCATATTATATAACTTCGATGAAACTTCAAGAATATAATGCTTTTGAAAGATGTAATCACGTTTTTATAGCAAATATCGTTCTGAAAGTATAACGACAGTACTCTTGTTTGTTGTGTTGGTAGATGACTCGTTCTTCCGTAGTGTACCGAGTCCGCAGCCCTCTGTTATTGGTTGTTTGTTACGGAAATAACCACGAGTTTTCTTCGTACGTGCAATAAGTTGTTGCTGTGAGGAACATGTCAGGAGCTGTCGTGAACAGTAATCGAGTAATCAGGAAGAAGTGGTGGATAATAGTTGTCCACGTGCCCCTCACTGTTTGATGACGTCGACAAGTCCAGCTAATCGACTGCTCGATTAGTTGTATAGTGCGTCTAATATCAGTATACTTTTTTTCAGGATGCATATTAATATCGCTTGATCGACCACTCTATGTGACACTGGTCTACTGTGACTAGTGTCACTGTGACTAGAGTCCATGAAGTGTCGGAAAGAGACATGTTGTGAACATCTACATACTAAATACATTGTTTACAAGAAAATATTGTCTCAAATGGCAAGTTTTCACTGGAATCAGAGCTAATGTACACCATCTTTTACAAGATCATATTTTAATTTTACCCTCTCTGTCTTGTCTATCTGCTCCACTCTGTCTTTATCTGTTCTTTCGTGAATACAATAATGATGTGCGTCAAACAAAAGCGCACTCTATGTTTTTTATGTACATATTTGTATTCTTCACATCTGACAAATCAATATCTCACTGGCTTAATTCAATATATTTCTCCATTCTTATTTGTTATGTCTTTCTTTTATCGTCGCTGTTTTATTGTTACTGATTTCTGAAGATCTTTCCAATAAGTTGGACTGAAGACTTTGGACAAGGAACATCGTATTCTGGCATCGACGAAAGATGGTTCCGATCGGACGTTCCTCAACCTCTTACCCCTAGCCCACGGCGGTTCGCTCCTTCACCTTTCGTCAATATGAGTGTATATATATGTATATATATACAAATTTATATATATATATATATATATATATATATATATATGTGTGTGTGTGTGTATAAATATGAACTATTTGCTATACTGCCAATCACGTGCACAGTTTACGAGACACAATTTATCGAATAAGGTTGAATTTATAGTCGATATTTTGTTCCACGGAAGCTATAAATCTTGTGTAAAATGACTCGAATGCGGTTAGAAACTATTAACACACCTCCTGCGATATTATTTTCAGCGATATCATTAATTTATCAAATGGCGAATACGAAGCACTGGAGCGTGCATGTTTGAAACTTTTCAAAGCTTGAAATAAAATATCCCCCCTCTCTCTCTACCTCACTAGTCTTTTGAGTTCACACCGTATGCTCTGCAAGTTATTCGTGATCCGTACAGCTGCTAGTAAGAGCTAGGTATAGGACGTATCTAACTAACTCTGAGAATATCTGATGTGAATGGATCTCCGGTGATGAGCTCGCGGATCTCGACTTGATGAGGTTCGCATTGAAAGCCAGTCGGTTGGACGACTATCGTTTGACGACCAGATCGTTTGACGACCAGATCGTTTGACGACGGTCGGAACAAAAGCGAACGGAATCGAATTAAAGTAACGGTTGGAAATATCATCGACTGAGAACTCGGAAAAGTACATTATAGGTGATATATACTTCTGTTCACGAAAGAGGAAGATCGTCAACCAACATGACAAATACAAATATCTTCGTTATATTTGTATAGACCTGTGTATACTTGTTCTAACGAAAGAAGGAGGTACCAACACTACCAACACAAATATCGACATTATATATTTGTATATGAAGCTATGTACATTTCACTGTATTGTGCTTTTCAGTACAAGATTTACGCTGAGGAACGGAGCTTCATCTTTCAAAAGTCTTGAATCTTCGAAGATGCGGCGATAATTTATGTATATGTCTACATATCGAAGTTTTCACATTTATTTCGTTGGTATACTACCTTCTTCCTTGGATACAAGTAGAATTTCGAAGATATTGTGATTTTCCCGGACCTGGTTAACGATAAGAAACGCAACTACGACTTTTAAAAGCGTTATACATGCTCAAAGTTCAAGTGACTACCAAATTTTGCTACAATTATTCAGTATGTAGACATCCTTCTTCTTTCGTGAACACAACTATATCTGTCCATCCATGATTGTAAAAATATTGACAAGTATTTGAGAGTGACCAAGATCACATTGATACAGGTTTGAAGTGGATGACAGTCGGCCGTGGAACCTGGCTACAAAACTTCCGAGACGTTTCGACTGTGATTTCAGACCTTCTGCGCAACGCGAGCTCACAGTGCTAAGTAAATACAGATCTATCAGGTCAATACGGGCCAAATGTAAATGGTGCATTAAGAGAGCTTGCAGCAATATCGGCATTTTTCTATAAAATGAATGTTCTTTCTTCCCCCTCCTTCCCTTTCTATATAGACGGCAATTCGCTTTGAAAATCGTCTGCAGACTCCGTATAGATGAGTCATAAAACATACCGTGGCCCCCCCCCCCCCCCATCATCATCGCCCTATTTCCAGGAAATCTTATTTCACTCAGAAAGGAGATAGGGGTTGGGGAGGGGAAGTTAATTGCGTGGAGATTGGGTGACATATTATCAAAGCAATGTAGTTGGACGAAGTTGGATGGGTATTATTAACTCAACTTGATTGGTTCTGGGACACGTTATCTGTTTCGTCCAATAGTCTTCCTTCTTTTCCAGATCAGAGACTTGACTCTCCGTTCACCTTATATTGTCATTTCGAATAACTTACAGCGTTGCTCAGTGGACTTGATAAGGGAGAAGACGCGAAACACATGTGCGCTAGTGGTGTAGGGTAGGGTGGACGGTCGCTCGGAACCTTCCTTTCTAGTGGATACTAAAGTATATTTATCATGGCTTATGTATGCACTTTGATACTGGACTTGGCTGGTCCAATATACTTGATCCACGACTACAGAAGACGGTTCCGATCTTGCATTCCGCCAATCCGATAACATTAGCGCGCGGGTGGTTTGCTCCTTCATCTGTCGTAGGCGGGACACTTTTATCTTCCATCTTGCTATTGGTATATTGAGACGGGCATCAGTTGGGCTGAGTTCGAATCCCGTCGGTCACAGATTTGTCGCGGTTCAGTGAATATTGGAATGGTTATGTTCTGAGCAGGCCAAGATCGTTTTCTTCCCTCTGTCCAAAATAAAATGAAAAATGAATAACCTTTCCTCTCATCTTGCTACGGTCTCATTCATAATTCACCGAAAGCACTGCCGTGCGGAGCCAGAAGGAATCGTAGAATGCAAGTATTTCGCTTGTTTCATCCAGTACTGTGGATATATATTGTGAACAAAACATGTTTGTCATTGATTTCGTTGGATATACAATAACTAGGAAAACGCCTTATGTGCGTTGTGAGATGAGCTTAGAAGTATGGAAATGTAGAATTAGGAACATTAGATCAGCTCAATGTACATATACAGGCCATGGATCACTTTAAAGGCTTAAAAACCGCGGCTGTCTGTTGGTATATAAACCTTGGTTTCCAAACAATTATACCAGTGCCTTCTTCATATCCATCACAGATTTTAATCGTTGTAATTTATTGGTGACACTTGTTGCTCACATATAATAGTTCCTTATCTTTGCTACGCTCATCTAATAATAATGGAAAATGGCGATTTTACAGTGTACAAAATTTGCTATTTCAAAACGAAAATGAACATTTTCTGAACATAAAAGTACAGAATGAGAAAATGGAATATAAGATAATTCAGATATTGACAGATATGGATAAACGTGATACCAATAATCACAGCATGAGTCTAATGAAGTATTTAAAACATTAGAGAAGTCAACGAACAAAACAAATAATCATTTGAGATCGCGTGACATTCTCTTACCTATCACACATTGTCTGTACTTGGCTTGCACGTTACTTGTCCATCAGCTGCCAACTGGCTAATGAACCCTGTTACTATTTACTACCGACATCTTAAGGGGAACCTACCCAACATCTTCCGTGTCAACGTAACATACAAACCAGCGCAGTGATTCTGTAGTGAAACTGCTGCACAATGTTCAGAGAAGTATCTCCTGAAGTACTGTCCATCTAGAAACATCATTCACAGTATGTTACGTGTTATTTGTATGTAACGGTACGCTGTGAGGTAAAAATCGTCGACAAAAATATCGAATGTTACTGTTACATTTCCACATTTGTTATTATCACATTCGAGTCAGTAGCATTTTCCACAAAAATTGCCTGCAACTTATGATGAATTTTTCAATTTTGTACCTTACACGGTTCAAGTTTTATGATCATTTATATCCGTCAAATCACCCTGGCGGTAACATTTTGCTCTATGGAGACTGGTAACGCCTTAATGCCATTAGTATGTTTACTTAGCGAGTATTGCCAGCCACGTGTGTATGTGTGGAAGTCTTGTTGTTGCCAATTATGTTTCATTTATAACTTATTATTTGGATGATCGTAGCTTAATGAGCACATCTATCATTGCATTATTGTGTCTATTCGATCGTTTTGGCTTGGCGTGGTGAGCGTGATGCTCAGATTGTAAAATGCAACTCGCACGAATTCAGAGAAACTGAATGACTTGCAACTGTAAATCTGTGCGCGTGTCAAGTACCATGCAAATGGTTCAATGTGCAATTGGAATTGATGTGAAGAAAACAATTGAATGTATTCCAATGCAGAATATAATTTGAACTTTATTGACCACGCCAAACTGTAAGATCCAACAGTTCAGCCTCATGTTTCCCAGCTGTGCAAGAGTCTGCTTCAGGAATAAGCATGACTTCCATATCCATATGCTGTAATCCAATAAATCCATCGTTAGAAAAGTTTTCATTCTTGAAAATGTATAAAATAAAACCCAATGTTTTCCTCCGCAAAGCGTCTTTTATAAATGGCTCTTGTGCATAATACCCTATATACAATAACCTAATTTGGTAATAATGACGCCAATAAGCCATCTGGCTGTGATGTGTAGCGTATAGCGTCGCGACGCTCGACTCCCGTCTCTCATCCAGTCTACAGTCTAGACAGGCTAGACAGGCTATACTACAGTTGGATTACTTCCATACGATGTAGGCTTCAAGCTACATTATGTAAACTTTACGAATAAAATAATACAGATTCAGGTCAGAGAGAATGTCAGGAAAATGTGCAGACATTATACGGGAACACTGACTGTATTAAAAACGTCATGTCGTATAGAAGTCTACCATTGTTTTTTCGGTTTTTATTTTTTTTGTTTTTATTTTTTTGTTAATAATTGTGAATCAACGGGGCGTGAGGAGATGCCCAGTGGAGCTAGTTCCCCGCTGTTGTGCTGTTTTACGCTGTATTTCGTTCCAAATGTTTCACTGTTGTTAATTAAAAAGTTATACGCTCATTGTGTTTACGATGAATAGTATAGCCGGCGTTATAATATCTGTTTAGAAGTTTAATATAAATGTTAACAATGCGGATTAATAACAACGTGTTTCCCGTGCTAACAGTTGGAAAACGTAATAACATAATATAGAAGGCAGTGAGTTGTGAAGTTGAGTTTTCATGTAAGATCGGTGACCCATTAAAATTGTTTTTATTCGAATATAATTTGAAATTGAGATGACACTGGATGTCAGGAAAATTAATTTTAATTTACGAAATTGAGATGAGATTCCCAGTTTTCTCGAAAATTAGAGAAATAAATTTCGTCTTTATTTTATTAAAACCTAGTTTCGGGGACATTTCTGATGTCCTTCAATGTCCCCTAATGAGGAGGCATAATTTAATATATTTTCTAATCAACGGTCGATTTACTTGAAGATGAGTGTACCTATAGAAGTAAGAAGAAAGATGTCACTTCAGTCTGCGAAATGTCGATATATATATATATATATATATATATATATATATATATATATATATATATATATATATATATATAGACCTATATACCCATCTTTAATCTTCTTTTAAAACTAACTTCAATGTGAAATAACAGTTTTATATTCTGTGTCTGCTGCTTTATATGGCCTTACGATTGACGTTTTCAAACGTTAACTTTTATACGTCTGGTTATAAACCTCCGGGAATTGAATTCTAAATAAAAGTAAACGTTGTTCCCGAGTCCGCTGTACGCGATGTGATCTCGTTCCTTGTTACGTGTGTCTGTAACAAGCTATTCGATCCTCGAACCGAGTGTTTCATGTGGTGGTAGCCGCCCACCTGGACAGATGAAGTTCCGCTCGGGGGTCTGGCTGGATTCGAGGAGTATGACGATCAGGGGTCTCGGGACGGAGTGGATGAACGATGGCTGTCAAAAGTAAAAACAAATATTATAATTAGAGTTGATCAGCTGTTACGCATGTTGTGTTACAGCTAGCTCTTGACGGAAGCTGTGGGGGAAACGTGGGTACTATTTATAATATTGATACAAAAATGTTTCACATTCTGCATGTCTGATGGAAAATTCAGTTTTCAATGTCCATAGCGTTTTATCAATCAAAATAATAATGACGGAATAGTACGTACCTAATGGAAGTTGAGTGAAGCCAGCGTATAGGTATAATTGCTCACTAAACAAGAAATAACAAAACAATTTCAAATCACACGCATACCCAAAGCAGATTCTATCATATATATTCGAAAGATGAGATGAAAATCAGATGTCTTTGAATAGTGGGAAGTAGTCCGTCGTGTCCTGTTGCTGGGGAACCATTCCCGTATTGACCTGATCGACAGAGGGGAACCACGGAAAACTCTTTGAGGATGGTCGACCATGGCGGGAATCGAACCACGGTCTCCTGAGATACGAGTCAATGTGCTAGCCACTCGACCACTCGTCTCAGTTATAGCGAATTTAAAACAATAATACTTGGTATAGTGTTACGAGAAAGTATTTTCATTTTATAGCTTTGAGCGCTCAGGCAGATTTTTATGACGCTGAGTAACGTAATTCATGTTCCAATTCAAATCAATTCTCAATCAATTTCATTCACATTCACATCTGAATAACATACATGTAGCCTATAGACAAACCCCCGTATTTTGATAACAAAACTTTGAAATACCGCCGAATTGAAATATAAAAAATGAATTTCTCGACATGATCTTAGAGTCGGGACTAAATAATTATGATGGGCAATTGATTAATTATAGTCATTTACATATGATATCAGTAATATCTCAGTTACGTTTACTACCTTTGTGGATATTTCAGAATCAACACTTGATTTTTCAGGTGAAATTATTGATATTTTTCTTCTCCTTGGGAAAAAAAAACGTTATGGTTCCATGGCTACTCTTGCAAAAAGTTTTCTAATATCAAGTCGAAAGTCTTGGACTAACTTCGACCGTGATCTTATTTGGATCAACTTTTTCCTTACAACAATACTCAATGTCACTCAAGTTAGCGGACTCGACTGACCTCCTTAGCTATCCATTAACACTGTGTGGACCCGCCTACACCGAGTGGCAGTAAGTCATTGTGTGGTCATATATAGCTGTATATACTTGTATTTCCTTATAGCTGTGGCGATTATTGCTTTCTTAGAGCGACTCCACCAACAGCTAGGTTATTTGGGGGTCCGAACAGCGGATGATAGAGGAATGACGGTTACAAAAACCCGTGTGTTATTTAGGACTCGAACCCACTCCCGACTTGACTTTAGGTTCTAAAGCAGTGCCTTGGTTGACTGCTCCAAGGGGTGGGTAGGAGGCTGGAAGTGAGCCTATATTCACAATATATATATATTTATACTATATTTTCTACTTGAAACCAAATTTTCTCGCTTGAACCATATTGGAAAGAAGAGAAACGTATGGACATTGGCTAGTGATTTTATCAAATTTATGTTGGCAAACATGATGAAATGTGGGAAAAGTCTTGAATCGACTTAGTTTTGCGTTCAAATGATGATTTCCTGTTCTATGATGAAACCGTTTGAAAACTTAGGATCAAGTCCCGCATGTAGGCCTATTATGTTGAATTATAGTTTGGTAAACGGACAGCTATGAGCAGTTATGAATTTTGACCAAAGCAACGAGAATATTCATTTCATGATGTGTGCGTGTGTGTGACGCCACATACAATAGATCTACGTATTTGAAAGAAAAAAAAAATATATATATATAAAACTTATTTTATATTTTTTCCCATTGGCTGTAATGGTAGAGCTCTATAATATGTGTATTAAACGTCATTCACGTTATTTCTTTGTGTATTACCAAATTGAATTATTCATTCTAACGAATAATTGTGTTGCACATTGTTCTTTTTGAGTAGAAATTCGATTACATCAACATCCCACGTACAATATATTTCGGCTGTACCATGTAATCACACCATATATGCTCTACTTTTACCTCACTCACACCCGCGAGAGATGAATGAGCGAACCACCCGCGCGCTAGTGGTGTGGGAACGGAGAGACGGTCGCTCGGAAGCTGCTCACGACCGAGGCTGTAACATTAGACATTGCTATCGACACAGTGTTGGGTGTGGTCAACATGATCGGATATGATTGTTGACCTCTGATGGATTTCATATAATGCCTGAGATTGACCTTTTCGTGTAATTTCATCTCCTTTTGTCTCCTATTTCAAGGCATGTGTCACTTTCACTCTGCGCGTGTCTTATCCAGCGGCGGACTGGGGTAAGGCGAGTTGATATTTTCTGTGTGCTGCGATGCGAATTCAATAATTATATAAAAAATTCGATCTACGAGCTCTGAGCAGCAAAGAAGTTGACGAGAATCCTTGAAGATGGCAAGTGACATCTTGAGAAACGTCAGAGTGAGAGACAAGGTCCCCGAAAGGACCGCAATTTCGTCACAAAAGAACATACGCGGCATTCCCGAGAAAACGATCTGAAACATATATATATATATATATATATATATATATATATATATATATATATATATATATATATATATATATATATATATATATATATATATATATATTATATATATATATATATATATATATATATATATATATATATATATATATATATATATATATATATATATATATATATATATATATATATATATATACATGTATATTGTTTATATCCACACGAAACACGTGCGTTATTGATGTGGAATAGTGTATCTTGACAGTTGATCACGTCGCGATTTAACCACGTCATCCAAAGATGAGGAACGTGTGCAAATATTGAGTGTCATTATTTTGCATCAACACAAAAACGAATCATATTTTATCGAAATTGTTTCTTCTCTATTTTCACGATATGCCCAAGACCACACAAAATCATCTATACAAAATTCGTTTTGCCAACAGTAGGCCTATATATCCTCCTTTGAATCCTTCTTTGAAGCGAAATAACACATTTGTAACAATTATGTTGTTCATAGACGACCTGCTTTCGTGGATACAAGTATACGCACATAATATGTCAATATATTATGGAAGTGTATAAAATATATTTATTGATATTTAGAATATTATGTATATTGAGCTCGAGTCTTTGACTTCGGTGGTGTGTGTAGGCCTATATGGAAGGAAGAGTTTTATGACAAAGTAGAAGGAGGGTAACATAAATTTTATTATTATTTTTATCAGCTGGCTAGGCATTCGCTCCGTATATAAATAGTCTATATATATTACATTATACTTTGTGGAATATAAAGTTGGAAGACTTATAATTTATATTCTGTGGTGTATTTTTAAGCGAGAGATGAAGATATCAGATCTGGCAATAAATTACTATTAAAAATACGAGAAAATGTAGTCATCTAGTCACATATATAAGTTGAAAGAACTGGAACGAAAGGGCGTTAGGAATACGTAGGGATAACTTCAGTGTAGTGATATGCATAGCATTCAATATTTTAAATAATTAATATCATTGCCTCCGAATTCAGTTATAGGAACTATATTATTCACCAGTATGCTACTAAGGGCCCATATTACCAATAATAAAAATGTGTTAATTAAGCTAATAAATCAATTGAAGTACAAAAATAACATTGGTAACCAAGGGTAATAATAAGTTAATCCACTAATTATCGCTAAATCAACAAATTTATTATTTGTTATACCAGGCCTAACTATATATGCCTATGGACTCCGGTTTCAAACATAATTCTCAGTACATTTGTTTTAAATTGATTTTCGTTACCGATATTAGGCCTAATATACCATCAGAATCCATAATTAATTACGAATCATCGATCCTACTATTACGAATGCATCATACTTAATATAGAGGATGAAATCAGACAGAAAAACATTGAACTTTTTCAATGAGAATATCGAGGAACCAACAAAAACTATTGAACTTTTCTTCATCGCCGAAGTTATTGGTTTATTTTTGTCCGTTTGTTGAATGGATTGAAATATATCATTTTGATAATTTCTGGTTATCATTCTTTCGGTCCTCGGTCCTAACGATCCTACAGCTACACCTACAGGTCTGAGAAACATGGATTTTGTGTCAAGTTTATGGTGTTACATAAAATATATACTTCTAGTAGTCCTACTTCAGTTTATATCATGGAATTAACATTGAATACGTCATGACATGAAGTAATACATGTGATGGGACGCTGTTCTTCAGTATTATTTGGCAGGCCACCAAATTATCACCACTAAATCAACTCAATTTGGCTTGGAATCTACATAATATTTCAACAACCCCCCGTATAGTTGTATATTCTCAGTTATAAAACTCTCGGGCCTACTAAAACAACCCTTACAGCATGCAGTCACTACACACGAAATTATTCACGTAAATGACTCGAATCTCATTCTTTCATGAAATGAAGTTATTGAGAGAGAAAGATCACTATACTGCCTGTTCAAGGTTGGAGTTGGGTGCATTGTTGTTTATTCAGCTACTGTGCAACAGCAACAAAAACAACAGCAACAACAGCGAGGCCTGGATGGCTTACATTTACAACTTATCCAGACCTAGCAGCAAATAGACTTTGTTTATAATTCATTCAAACTCATGTATCATGTGATATATATACATATATATATATATATATATATATGTATATATATATATATATATATATATATATATATATATATATATATATATATATATATATATATATATATATAATGTTTCTTCATTTTGATACCACACACGGCCCTGTCAAAACTTTTCCAGGGAAAATCTTGAATTTTCCGACAACCCTCCGCGGGAGGGGGTGTTCAAGATTTTTTTTTCGGAGAACCAGTCATTGGATCGGGCTGAAATTAACATTTTATGCGATCAATTGAACGTTCCTTCATTTCGATACCACAAACGGCTGTGTAAAAAAATTCCAAAGAAAATCGAGAATTGTCCAATATTTTCAAGAATTTTTTTCTGGAGAACCAGACATTGGATCGAGCTGAAATTAACATTTTTCGCAATCGATTCAATGTGCCTTCATTTTAATACTGCATACGGCTTCGACAAAAAAGTTTGACGTTTTTTGAAATGTTGGTTTTTTCCACGTACGTACCCGTATGTCAAAAAAAATTGACAATCTTCGATCGGCGATTGCTGGAGAACCCACGATGCGATCGGGCGGATTGTTCGATTTTCCGAGAGCCAGCGATTGCCTGAGCATTTTGATGCTACTCACGTTTTCGAAAAAAAAATTCCAAAGAAAATCATAAATTTTCCGAGGGGGTTTTCAAGAATTCCTACACGGAGAACCAGACATTGGATCGGAACGAAATTGAGATTTTATGTGATCGAATGAACGTACCTCTATTTCGATACCACACATGACTCTGTCAAAAATTTTCCAAAAGAAATCGTAAATTTTCGGACACACCTATGCGCGAGGGGGTGTTCAAGAGATTTTTTATGGAGAACCACACATTGGATCGAGACGAAATAAGAATTATCCGCAATCAATTGAATGAACCTTCATGTCGATACATTACACGACCCTGTGAAAAATTTTCCAGAGAGAATCGTAAGTTTTCCGACACCCGATCTGCAGGGGGTTGTTCAGAACATGTTTGCCGGAGAACCATACATTGGATCGGGCCAAAGTAAGGATGTATCGCAATCGATTTTCCGACACCCGATCTGACGGGGTTCGTTCAAAACATGTTTGCCGCTGAACCATACATCGGATCGGGCTGAAATCAGAACTGGAAGTCATCAATTTCGATTATCTTCAATTTGATACCCCACACGAGCGTGTAAAAACTTTTCCAAAGAAAATTCCAAATTTGGCTTCATTTTCAGGATTTTTTTTACAGAGAACCAGACATCGGATCGAGCTAAAATCAACATTTTTGGCAACAGATATTCTGTACCTTCATTTTGATACCAAACACGGCTCCGGCAAAAGATTTTGACTTTTTTTCAAATTTCGATTTTTTCCCCATACTAGTACCCGTCCGACAAAAAAAAATCGACAATCTTCGATCGGGGATTGCTCGAGAACCCATGACGTGATCGGGCCGGTTGTTGGATTTTCTGAAAGCCAGCGATCACGTGAGCATTTTGATGCCACTCACAATTTTTCAAAACATTTTCCAAAGAAAATCACAAATTTTCCGGAAGGGTATTCAGGAATTTTTTTCAGGAGAACTAGACATTGGATCGAGACGAAACGAAATTTTTTCGCAATCTAATGAATGTACCTACATATTGATACCACACATGACCATGTGGAGCATTTTCCGGAGAAAATTGTAAATTTTCCGACCCCCTCCTACACATGGGCTCAGTCGCGATTTTTTTTAGGGAGAACCAGACATCGGATCGAGACGAGATAAAAAATTTCCGCAATCTGATGAATGTACCTTCATATTGATACCACACATGACCATGTGGTGCATTTTCCAAAGAAAATTGTAAATTTTCCGACCCCCTCCTACACATGGGGTGGTTCTCGAATTTTTTCAGGGAGAACCAGACATTGTATCGAGACGAAATAAAAAATTATCGCAATCTGATGAACGTACCTCCATATTGTTACCACACATGACCATGTGGAGCATTTTCCGAAGAAAATGGTAAATTTTCCCGCCCCCCTCCTACACATGGGGTCAGTCGCGATTTTTTTTTGGGAGAACCAGACATCGGATCGAGACGAAATAAGAAATTTTCGCAATGTGATGCATGTACCTACATATCGATACCACACATGACCATGTGGGGCATTTTCCAAAGAAAATCGTAAATTTTCCGACCCCCTCCTACACATGGGGTCAGTCGCGAATTTTTTTTGGGAGAACCAGACATCGGATCGAGACGATATAGAAAATTTTTGCAATGTGATGAATGTACCTACATATCGATACCACACATGACCATGTGGAGCATTTTCCAAAGAAAATCGTAAATTTTCCGACCCCCTCCTACACATGGGGTGGTTCAAAACCTGTTTGCCGGAGAACTATACATTGGATCGGAACGAAATAAAAATTTTATGCAATCTAATGAATGGACCTTCATTTTGATATCACACACGGCCATCTGGAAACTTTTCCGAAGAAAATCGAAAATTCCCCCCCCCCTCCCCTGCGCATTGGGGTGTTCAAAACATGATTGCCGGAGAACTATACATTGGATCGGAACGAAATAAAAAGTTTATGCAATCTAATGAATGGACCTTCATGTCGATACCACACACGACCCCCTGAAAACTTTTCCAGGGAAAATCATAAATTTTCCGACACCCGATCTGAAGGGGTTCGTTCAAAACATGTTTGCCGGAGAACCATACATCGGATCGAGCTGAAATTAGAACCGGACGTCATCAATTTTGATTATCTTCAATTTGATACCACACACGGTTGTGTAAAAACTCTTCCAAAGAAAATTCCAAATTTGGCTTCATTTTCTAGATTTTTTTTAAAGAGAACCATACATCGGATCGAGCTAAAATCAACATTTTCGACAACAGATATTCTGTACCTTCATTTTGATACCAAACAAGGCTCCGGCAAAAGACTTTGACTTTTTTTCAAATTTTGATTTTTTCCCCATACTAGTACCCGTCCGACAGAAAAATCTTCGATCGGGGATTGCTCGAGAACCCATGACGCGATCGGGTCGATTGTTGGATTTTCGGGAAGCCAGCGATCACGTGAGCATTTTGATGCCACTCACAATTTTCCAAAAAAATTTCCAAAGAAAATCACAAATTTTCCGGAAGGGTATTCAGGAATTTTTTTCAGGAGAACCAAACATCAGATCGAGACGAAATAAAAAAAATTTGCAATCTGATGCATGTACCTTCATTTTGATACCACGCATGACCCTGTGGAAGATTTTCCGGGGAAAATCGCAAATTCCCCCCCACCACTCCTGCGCATGGGGGTGTTCAAAACATGATTGCCGGAGAACTATATATTGGATCGGAACGAAATAAGAAAATTTATGCAATGGTATGAATGTACCCACATATTAATACCACACACGACCCTCTGGGAGCTTTTCCGGGGAAAATCATAATTTCCATCCCCTCCCCCTGCCCATGGGGGTGTTCAAAACATGATTGCCGGAGAACTATACATCGGATCAGAACGAAATAAAAATTTTATGCAATCTAATGGATGTAGCTTCATTTTGATACCACACACGACCCTCTGGAAGCTTTTCCGAGGAAAATCGTAAATTTTCCGACCCCCATACACATTGGGTTGTTCAAAACATGTTTACCGGCAAACCAAATGTCGGATCGGGTTGAGGTTCAAAATTTTCGTAATCTGATGAATGTAGCTCCATTTCGATACCACACACGACCCTCTTAGAGCTTTTCCGAGAAAAATCCTTATTTTCCGACCCACTATACACATTGGGTTGTTCAAAACATGTTTACCGGCAAACCAAGAGTCGGATCGGGCTGTGGTTTAAAATTTTCGCAATCTAATGAATGTCTCTTTATTTCGATACTATACACGACCCTCTTAGAGCTTTTCCGAGGAAAATCATAATTTTCCGACCCCCTATACACATTGGGTTGTTCAAAACATGTTTGTCGGCAAACCAAATGTCGGATCGGGTTGAGGTTTGAAATTTTCGCAATCAATTGAATGTAGCTTCATTTCGATACCACACTCGACCCTCTGAGAGCTTTTTCGAGGAAAATCATGATTTTCCGACCCTCCATACACATTGGGTTGTTCAAAATATGTTTGCCGGCAAACCAAATGTCGGATCGGGTTAAGGTTTGAAATTTTTGCAATCTAATGAATGTAGCTTCATGTCGATACCACACACAACCCTCTTAGAGCTTTTCCGAGGAAAATCATAATTTTCCGCCCCCTCTACACATTGGGTTGTTCAAAACATGTTTGCCGTAAACCAAATGTCGGATCGGATCGAGGTTTAAAATTTTCGCAATCAATTGAATGTAGCTTCATGTCGATACCACACACGACCCTCTTGGAGCTTTTCCGAGGAAAATCATGATTTTCCGACCCCCTCTACACATTGGGTTGTTCAAAACATGTTTGCCGGCAAACCAAATGTCGGATCGGTCTGTGGTTTGAAATTGAAGCAATCAATCGAATGTAGCTTCATGTCGATACCACACTCGACCCTCTGAGAGCTTTTCCGAGGAAAATCCCCATTTTCCGACCCCCTATACACATTGGGTTGTTCAAACATGTTTGCCGGCAAACCAAATGTCGGATCGGATCGAGGTTTGGAATTTTTGCAATCTATTATTGTAGCTTCATTTCGATACCACACACGACCCTCTTGGAGCTTTTCCGAGGAAAATCATGATTTTCCGCCCCCTCTACACATTGGGTTGTTCAAAACATGTTTGCCGGCAAACCAGGAGTCGGATCGGGCTGTGGTTCAAAATTTTCGCAATCAATTGAATGTAGCTTCATTTTGATACCACACACGACCCTCTGGAAGCTTTTCCGGGAAAAATCGCAAATTTCCCCCCCTCCCCCTGCGCATGGGGGTGTTTAAAACATGATTGCCGGAGAACTACACATTGGATCGGAACGAAATAAGAATTTTATGCAATGTAATGAAAGGACCTCCATTTTGATACCACACATGACCATGTGGAAGATCTTCCGAAGAAAATCGTAAATTTTCCGACACCCCTCAGCACGGGGGGGTCTTCAATACCTGTTTGCCGGCAAACCAAACATCGGACTTGGCCAAACTTGGAGTTTTTCGCATTCAATTGAATGTATCTTCATGTTGATACCACACACGACCCTGTCGAAACTTTTCCGGGGAAAATCATGAATTTTCCACCACCCGATCGGCACTGGTTGATTCAAAACATGTTTGCCGGAGAATCAGACATCGGATCGGGCTGAAATTAGAACTGGACGTCATCAATTTCGATTATCTTCAATTTGATACCACACACGGCTGTTTAGCAACTTTCCCAAAGAAAATTCCAAATTTGGCTTTATTTTCAAGATTTTTTTTACAGAGAACCAGACATCGGATCGAGCTAAAATCAACATTTTTGGCATTAGATATTCTGTACCCTCATTTTGATACCGAACACGGCTTCGGCAAAAGACTTTGACTTTTTTTCAAATTTCGATTTTTTCCCCATACTAGTACCCGTCCGACAAAAAAATCTTCGATCGGGGATTGCTCGAGAACCCATGATGCGATCGAGTTGATTGATGGATTTTCGGAAAGCTGGCGATCACGTGAGCATTTTGATGCCCCTCAAAATTCTCCAAAAAATTTTCCAAAGAATATCACAAATTTGCCGGAAGGGTATTCAGGAATTTTTTTTAGGAGAACCAGACATCTGATCGAGACAAAATTAAAAAATTTCGCAATCTTATGAATTTACCTTCATTTTGATACCACACATGACCCCGTGGAGAATTTTCCAAAGAAAATCGTGAATTTTCCGACCCCCCTCGACACATGGGGTAGTTCAAAACCTGTTTGTCGGAGAACTATACATTGGATCGGAACGAAATAAAAATTTTATGCCATCTAATGAATGAACCTTCATTTTGATACCACACATGACCATGTGGATGATTTTCCGGAGAAAATCGTAAATTTTCCCGCCCCCCTCCTACACATGGGGTGGTTCTCGATTTTGTTTTGGGAGAACCAGACATTGGATCGAGACGAAATAAAAAATTTCCGCATTGTGATGAATGTACCTTCATATTAATACCACACATGACCATGTGGAGAATTTTCCGAAGAAAATTGTAAATTTTCCGACCCCCTCCTACACATGGGGTCAGTCGCGATTTTTTTTTGGGAGAACCAGACATCGGATCGAGACGAAAAAAAAAAATTCCGCAATCTGATGAATGTACCTTTATATTGATACCACACATGACCATGTGGAGCATTTCCCGGAGAAAATTGTAAATTTTCCGACCCCTTCCTACACATGGGGTCAGTCGCGAATTTTTTTTGGGAGAACTAGACATCGGATCGAGACGAAATAAGAAATTTTCGCAATGTGATGAATGTATCTACATATCGATACCACACATGACCATGTGGAAGATTTTCCGGAGAAAATCGTAAATTTTCCGACTCCCTCCTACACATGGGGTGGTTCAAAACCTGTTTGCCGGAGAACTAAACATTGGATCGAAACGAAATAAAAATTTTGTGCAATCTATCGAATGGACCTTTATTTTGGTACCACACACGGCCATCTGGAAACTTTTCCGGGGAAAATCATAAATTTCCCCCCCTCCCCCTGCGCATGGGGGTGTTCAAAACATGATTGCCGGAGAACTATACATCGGATCGTAACGAAATAAAAAGTTTATGCAATCTAATGAATGGACCTTCATTTTGATACCACACACGGCCCCATCGAAACTTTTCCAGGGAAAATCATAAATTTTCCGACACCCGTTCTGAAGTGGTATGTTCAAAACATGTTTGCCGGAGAACCATACATCGGATCGGGCTGAAATCAGAACTGTACGTCATCAATTTCGATTACCTTCAATTTGATACCACTCACGGCTGTGCAAAAACTTTTCCAAAGAAAATTGCAAATTTGCCTTTATTTTCAAGAATTGTTTTACGGAGAACCAGACATCGGATCGAGCTAAAATCAACATTTTTGGCAACAGATATTACGCACCTCCATTTTGATACCGCTCACGGCTTCGGCAAAAAAGTGTGACTTTTTTTCAAATTTTTGTTTTTTCCCCGTACTAGTACCCGTCCGACAAAAAAAAATGACAATCTTCGATCGGCGATTGCTGGGGAACCCACGATGCGATCGGGCTGATTGTTCGATTTTCGGAAAGCTAGCGATCACGTGAGCATTTTGATGATACTCACGTTTTTCCAAAAAAATTTCCAAAGAAAATCATAAATTTTCCGAAAGGGTATTCAAGATTTTTTTTAGGATAACCAGACATTGGATCGAGACGAAATCAAGATTTTATGCAATCAAATGAACGTACCTTCATTTCGATCTCACACACGACTCTGAGAATTTTTTTTCAAATAGAATCGCAAATTTTCCGACACCCCTATGCGTGAGGGGGTGTTCACGGATTTTTTTCTGGAGAACCACACATTGGATCGAGACAAAATAAGAAATTTCTGCAATCTAATGAATGTACCTTCATGTCGATACCTTACACGACCCTGTGGAAAATTTTCCGGGGAAAATCGCAAATTTTCCTACACCTCTCAGCACGGGGGTGTATTCAAAACATGTTTTTCAGAGAACCAAACATCGGATCAAGCCAAACTTAGATTTTTTCGCATTCAATTGAATGTACCTTCATGTTGATACCACACACGACCCTGTGGAAAATTTTCCGGGACAAATCGCAAATTTTCCGACACCCCTCTACACATGGGTTTGTTCAAAACCTGTTTGTCGGAGAACTATACATTGGATCGTAACGAAATAAGAATTTCCTGCAATCTTATGACTGTACCTTCATGTCGATTTCACACACGACCCTGTGAAAACTTTTCCGGGAAAAATCATAAATTTTCCGACACCCCTCTGCACATGGGGTTGTTCAATACCTGTTTGGCGGAGAACCATACATCGGATCGGGACGAAATAAGAATTTTCCGCAATCAAATGAATGAACCTCCATGTCGATACCTTACACGGATCTGTGAAAAATATTCCAAAGAAAATCGTAAGTTTTCCGACTCCCGATCTGCAGGGGGTTGTTCAAAACATGTTTGCCGGAGAACCAAACATTGGATCGGGTTGAAATTGAGATTTTCCGCAATCAATTGAATGTACCTTCATATTGATACCATACACGACACTTTGAAAAATTTTCCAAAGAAAATCGCAAATTTTCCGACACCCGATTTGCAGGGGGTTGTTCAAAATATGTTTTTCGGAGAACCATACATTGGATTGGGCTAAGGTTAAAATTTTTCGCAATCGATTGAATGTATTTTCATTTTGATACCACACACGACACTTTGAAAAATTTTCCAAAGAAAATCGCGAATTTTCCGACATCCGATCTGCAGGGGGTTGTTCAAAACATGTTTGCCGGAGAACCATACATTGGATCGTGGTGTCTTCACGGCTTTGTTTCAATTATAAGCAGCATAATCCGGAAACCAACGACAACATATATATATATATATATATATATATATATATATATATATATATGTGTGTGTTTCGAACAACATTTTTCCATGTAAGCAATCCATTACCGATATGTGTGAAAATTTTTGTCAAATCATACAAATATGGACACTCTGAAACGCTCTGGACTCTGTTGATCTTTCAAGACACGTCCGACGAGAGTCTTTCGTAGGGTTAAAAACTCGAAAAAGAACGAGTAATAAACTTCGAGGTCCTGGGTTCAAATTCCAGTGTGGCCTCATTTTCATGGTTTGACAAAAACTTTCCAAAGCTTTGCATATAATATCGTCATGACATTGTTCCAAACGTCTCAGTTCTGCACTGAGTTCTGTGCCGCCCTATACCTTTACTTCCCCATATCTCTACAGAACATTTCTAGCTTGTATCTCGGTTCTAGGTTAATGTTTCAATCAATTTAATCCCCGCTATTCAACTTCGTAAGTATGCTTGAGTGGTCGACTACGCTCGAGGTGGTATCATACGGCTTCTGTCGCAGGGTTCTACAGGTAGATATCGATATGGACACCGTATCGATCCTATCGAAGCGAGTCGTACGAGAGTCGATAGTGTGATACTGTGGTGATACCGCATTGTTTGATCGACTGGAACACTCGAAGTGGCTATGTTCATCGGACCGCAAGTAGGCTTATGTGTGCTATTTGTTATTTGTTTCGTTATTTATTCAGCATTCTTTGCTTTGAATACTTTGAATAAGTAGTATAATACTATACTTCGAATAAGTGTATACTTCCAGGTATGGAATTTGTCATCAAAACACAATACATCAAGTCGATTTCATGGTAAAATGATAAATTTCATATGTATATAAATTAATTGACATCTGAAACGTGACACAAAGCCAAATTATGTTCCTATAGAGGCAGAGGATGGAAGTTTAGTGTCGTTTGAGGGGGCACAAGGGCATCTTATCACCGCAATATATAAATATATATATATATATATATATATATATATATATATATATATATGTGTGTGCTCTATATATATTACATTTTATTTTGTAGGCCTATATTTATAGGCATGTTTGTCAGGTTACTATAGCAATTAGAAAAGTTGGGGGCGCGAAAATACTGATTTTGAATTGTGATTGGGCAACACAGTTTCTGAACTTTGTTGTCGACTGATCAGAACATTATGTGCCACCTTGTTCCTATCTTGTTCCGTTCTTCTAGTTGGAAATTTGAACCAAGGTTATTATTTAGTAGGGGGTATATTACAGTTAACTATTGGTTAGTTTCCTTGAATCATATCTGCATTACATGGGGTGTACGTGCACCGTATAGTGAGTGCTTTTGTCATTTCTATAATATTTGATGAATATTCTCCCAATTTATTCAATTAGTTTTTATAGTTTATTTGTAATTAACTTTACATTTTTTTTTCTATCCCAATCAGCAAGTCAAACATCTATTTTAAAGTTTCCAAAGTTTCGAAGTTAGTAAAAGAAGTCTCGAGTTAATCCGAGCGTTGAATGGCGTCATTAACGGTATCGGAAGTTTCCGAACATCTCGACGTGAAATGGCTTGACAGTTGGTTTGCCTTTGGCGTGTTGAACATTTGGCCAGATGGAAATACAACATTCCCTGAAAAAACAAAAGCCCGTAACTCGAAACGAGCAGATAACGATTGTACAAGAATAGAACGAAGATTCAGAGTCGTAAGGTCGGTTTTAACCAGAAATACATGTCTAGAGTGATTTAACTGAGAGATAAATGTGTATTCCAGTCAAGGATAGAATACAATGCAAATTGAGGCTCCAAGGCACCGTATTACCAAGCAGTTCGCCTTCATCTGAGCCCATGGTAATAAAATGCTGCTTAACGACCCCACCAACAGCTAGGTTATACGGGGGTACGAATGAGCGGATGATAATGGAACGATGAAGTGATGATGGGTGGTAGGACGTTTACAAAAACCCATGTACAACTCGCAAATTTGATGAACCTGATTTCAGAGATTTCAGGGGATTTCAAGGGATTTCAAGAAATTTCATACGGATTCCAGGGATTTCAAGGGGATTTCATGGCAAGTGTACACCGGATTTCAGGAGTTGTTAACCCCTCGCCTACGCCCAACGGTGGATTCAGTTTCTAAAGCGGAGCCTTAGCTGACTGAACCACGAGTGTAGCTATGGTGATGATGGTTGAAATACGATCAACAATCTGCACGCGTCAACTGTTTCCCATTGCCGCACTTTACATTTGTCCGCCTTTGTCAATTCACCTTCGCGGGCGCACGAGCAATCTGCACGCGCCAACTGGTTTAAGTTAATGGGTTTGTTTTGTACGTAAAATCTTCACGACATTATATTGAGGATGATGCCAACAGCTATATTCTAATCTTATTCCCTATTTGTGTTCGAATCTGGAGCTGATCTTTGATAACTTTATTCTTATTGGTCTATGCAAGTTGACATTATGTTTTCTTCTCACGTGTGTTTGCTGCAGCGGATAAGCCGCCGTGTTTTAATGGTTCCGTGTTCTCTGTTACAAGTTGATATGCACAAGTGAGCGGCATGGTCTTCAAACTGTGGCACAACGTTATTCAACAACAAACAACGAACAACTCTGCATTGAAGTTAGAATAAAGCAATCAACTATGGAACTAGTTTCAAACAAAATATAGAAGCAATCAAATATCAAACTATATTTGAAGAAAATAATGAGAATGATAATAATTTGATGACTCTTTGAATATTATTATTCCACATGTCTCCACTTATCTTATAGAAATTGTCTATATTTAGCGGAATATCGTTTTTTTTATGATAACTTTTGAATATGGGAGATAAACAGATCTCTCTATAAGACCTCCAAAATGATGTGACACCAAATTATATCAACTTGAGAATCCACCATTTAACACATATGTATATATATATATATATATATATATATATATATATATATATATATATATATATATATATATATATATATATATATATATTTATATTACGCTCTGAAATCGAAATAGTATACCAATATCGCATGACTGGAATCGCTATTCATTATACTCTTTCCTTGTTCAGTGTCTCCTTCTCCTCGCATAATTTATACTTTATCTGAACAATAACGAAACGCGGTAATATGTTATGCTAATATCGAAGTTGCTGCAAAGAATGTCTATTTTCTCATACTATGCGGTAAAAGAGGAGCGTATCGGAAAATGTGTCTCACAGAATTTAATTGCCGTTGATGAAAATGCAAGGAAAATGTGTAGAAAACCGACACAATGCACGTGAATATGCCTTTGAAATACGATACGAAAAGAACTTTGATATACTGTACACGCGAAATGTGATGGAGCGAACCACCCGTGCGTTAGTGGTGTGGTATGGTTAGAACATTCGTTCGAAACCGTTTTCTTCCGACTATACAAGTAAAGTTTGTATATATATATATATATATATATATATATATATATATATATATATATATATATATATATATATATATATATATATATATAAACATATATGTGTGTATGTGTGTGTTTCTACATTGTACTGATGTCTTTTCATTAGACTCGGGGAGAAGAAGAGGTCTCGATTTCCGTTAGTACGGGCAGTTTGTCGTGAGAGTGAGTTAAGTAATTACAGTTTAATCTTGCCTGAGTACCGTGTCGATAAAGCAGCCGTAACGACCGACGACAAACGGAAAGGAAAAACACGCGGTCTGTTTCTTGCCAATAGGACGTTCTGTAGCGTGTGTGTTTTCCTCCATATTGCGTTCAACGACACACGCTGACGGTGACCGAGGTCTATCAATTGTCTGGAGCGATGGAAGAGATATTGGGATTTTGTGATGTAAGGATATTTCTGAGGGGTTCACAACTCGCAAATTAGGTATACACCTGATTTCAGATTTCAAGGTTATGAGCGATTTCAGAGATTTCAAGAGATTTCAAGAAATTTCAAGAGATGTCAAGGATTTGAAGAGATTTCATGGATTTCAACAGATTTCAGAAGGATTTCAAGAGATTTCGGGGATTTCAAGAGATTTCAGCGATTTCAAGAGATTCAAGAAATTTCAAGAGATGTCAGGGTTTTGAAGAGATTTCATGGATTTCAAGATATTTCATAAGGATTCCAAGAGATTTTTGGGATTTCAAGAGATTTCAGTGATTTCAAGAGATTTCATAGGGATTTCAAGAGATTTCAGGGATTTCAAGAGATTTCAGTTGGATTTCATGGCAAGTGTACACCGGATTCTAAAAGTTGTTTTGTTAAGCCCTCTGATATTCCTTGAGGTGTTTTGGACAGTGGAAGTGGTTGCAAGGCAGTGATAGTGACTTGGTGTCTGCAGGAATCAGTCCAGAACTCATTGCAACGAAGAAAGAAACCACGGAAAACTTCTGTCAGGATGGTGAACCAAGGTGGAAATCCACTGCGAACTTACAGAGTAGCTCGGTGGCGGGCGGAGAAGGCATGTGCGCGGGCGAAGTGATTAGAGAAGGCCGCACTAGTCGAGCTGGGGACTTCAAACATGAGCAGGTGCCCGAGTCCAAGCCTGGTGGAACAGGTTGGCGGGCGGAACAGGGTCTGCGCCCGCGAAGGTGACTTGGGAAAGGCGGACAAATATGGGAAGTTGTAAAGTGCGGCAATGGGAAACAGTTGGCGCGTGCAGATTGCTCGTGCGCGCGAGAAGGTGCCTTGGGAAAGGCGGACAAATATGGGAAGTTGTAAAGTGCGGCGATGGGAAACAGTTGGCGCGTGCAGATTGCTTGTGCGCCCGCGAAGGTGACTTGGGAAAGGCGGACAAATGTTGGAAGTTGTAAAGTGCGGCGATGGGAAACAGTTGGCGCGTGCAGATTGCTCGTGCGCCCGCGAAGGTGACTTGGGAAAGGCGGACAAATGTTGGAAGTTGTAAAGTGCGGCGATGGGAAACAGTTGGCGCGTGCAGATTGCTTGTGCGAGCGCGAAGGTGACTTGGGAAAGGCGGACAAATGTTGGAAGTTGTAAAGTGCGGCGATGGGAAACAGTTGGCGCGTGCAGATTGCTCGTGCGCCCGCGAAGGTGACTTGGGAAAGGCGGACAAATGTTGGAAGTTGTAAAGTGCGGCGATGGGAAACAGTTGGCGCGTGCAGATTGCTTGTGCGCCCGCGAAGGTGACTTGGGAAAGGCGGACAAATGTTGGGAGTTGTAAAGTGCGGCAATGGAAACAGTTGGCGTGTGCAGATTGCTCGTGCGCCCGCGAAGGTGACTTGGGAAAGGCGGACAAATGTTGGAAGTTGTAAAGTGCGGCAATGGGAAACAGTTGGCGCGTGCAGATTGCTTGTGCGCCCGCGAAGGTGACTTGGGAAAGGCGGACAAATGTTGGAAGTTGTAAAGTGCGGCAATGGGAAACAGTTGGCGTGTGCAGATTGCTCGTGCGCCCGCGAAGGTGACTTGGGAAAGGCGGACAAATGTAGGAAGTTGTAAAGTGTGAGAGATTTAGCGAAATATCAGATTGTGTGATAACTATATTGAACGGTACGAGAATCAAAATCATAATACGGGGTGAACACAGATATTGTCAGAACCTCATGGCGGTATAGAGACCTAGACTGAAACTAGTCAATTCGTATCGAATAATTGTCAAACGAATACAGTTGAACATTCTATTCTTTATAGCTGTCTACGTTTGCCAATTTCGCATATTCGCTATTTTTACTATCTTTAAGTCATCAAAAATGTCTGTGTTTTCCCCGTATTGGAATTTTGATGTCTCAAAAGTTATCATCAAAAACTGATTCTCCGCTAAATGTACTTTCATACACGCTTAGCACCATATAGAGCTCGCTTAGCTCTGTCATTCTCTCATTACACATCATCGTTCATTTCATTCATTCCATCACCACGCCGGTGGCTCAACCGTTTCCATGTGTTATCTCATACATGCACACAACTGTACAGCGAGCCACTCGAATGTTAATATCAACTAATTACATTCACAAAGAGAACTATTTGAGAATGATTATTCGCGATTGATATATGTTTAACGGTTTGCTGCGGTAAACAGCGTGCATTTATCGCAGAATGTGATAATTGTAAACTCCACTTCATTAACAGCTGACTAGTGTATTTACCGTGTTGATGGTTCATTATCCCCGAACATTTCAGTTCACCATGCACAGTTTGTTGAATTGATTAACATAATAATGTGTCATATTCTTGTGGTTGTGGTAATCGCTCTTTGAGTGTATCCGAACGATTCTACTTTGTTATCTTTTGTTTGTAAATGTGAACAAATGTACTTTATTCCACTTTTCCGATGTTGGTGAAAAATAGCATTGTAATATAAACTTGCTCACATTGTGAAAGCTTATATTAAAATAGTGTGTAATTGGTCAAGGGACATCACAGTCGATGAAGTAGTGTAGCTAGAGCACGTAGAACTACTTTATCCTCCATCAGCTTCAAGTCGTTCCACGGCGTACAGATATTTGAGTGAGCTCGCCGTGAAATGCTCAATATTATTCTGGAGACGGAAAGCTTAACAAGGCAGTGCATAATGGAAGAATGGCAGCCAATTAACAATGCTGAGTAGGGCTTGTTCCACATCGACTGTTTGTTAGTTGGGCTAATTAGTGAGACTCCAAGCGTCTCCCAGAGATGACTAATTAGCGTCTATATTGACGGCATTATTATATAGACCCTCAGCACAACGATTCCTCCGAATATATATATATATATATATATATATATATATATATATATATATATATATATATATATATATATATATATATATATATATATATATATATATATATTGTATTGGATCATGAGCATGTGAATATTCTCTATTCAGTCTAACAAATAAGAGAAAAGGTATTGGACATGAAACTTCATGAAAATTTAGCATCCTTCATTAATTTATATCTACTGAAATTATAAAAAGACTGCAACTGAAGTAAAAGTCAAGAAATTCTCCTCCTGTCATATTCCGTGCGAGAGAAAAACAACATCTACCAACTGGATAATTTCAAAAACTTTGATAATATAATTGATAAAATCACTCATTTTTGAATGATGTAGTTGTGTTGTCCGTCCTGAAAAATCACATTTTACCCACCGTGGGAATTCCATACGAGTTTACAAATATATGGTGCTATTTATCTTTGTTATGTTCTTCTTTCGTGAATTCAATTCTAGTTAACCATTACTGAGCATTTGCTTTGCTCAACATTAATAGAGACTGGATAATATATTTGTGTATTTAGTTACGAGTGATAGAGATTAGCTGCTATACCACAGTTAAGTGCCGGATCAACTGTGCTCAAGCTTGGGAATAATATTACAGACTGTTTGCATTAGCAGAGCTAATTGTTTGACTTTGTTGAAAGTTTTTACACAAAAAGAAAACTTTGACTAAAACAGTTGTGAATAATTATTTACATAATGTTAGTCAGAACTGTATAGGATATAACTTATATCCAGCAGAAGTTGTCATCGTACTTTTATATATTCTCACCTCCACTTTTATTTCTTTATTACTTCAATATCAAATTTGAGCATTTTGGTAGTTTTAGTAGAACTTTGAAATGTATTTCATTTTGTTCTATCGGAATCTTCTGATTCGTTGTTCGCCAATAAAGGCGTCCCAGTCTCTATAGGGCAAAAACGGGACTATGCGGGACTCGAACCCACGCCCAACAGTGACTTCAGCAACTAAAGCGGTGCCTTAGCTGACGGAGCTAAGAAGGGCGGCTTGATATCCCTATTACACCGAATCTTTGATATAGATTCGATTCTTTTGGTCTTCGAATCGGTGAGAAAACCTTGTCGTCGAAGTGCTATGAAACCACACAATTCGTTCTCTTGGCTTTGTATTAGTATTTTCATATTGGAATAATTCATAATTATATGCCGATGTCAGTAATGGTCACATGGGAAGAATAACTCAATATGCATCATATCCTATTGGAAGTATTTCGTATTAGTATTTATGTGGACCAAAAGTTTCACGTTTTATACTATGCACACCCATGCACCTATATGCATATATACCTACTCACCTATACCTATATGTTTTATGCATACCAATGCATATTGTGACATTAATCATTATTTTATATATTATTCGTTTTGTGGATTGCTGTTTGCTGATTCCATTATTCTCGTCCGGTGATACTTCATGTATTCCAGAGAATAGTTTACAGTGAACTAGTTGGTTCTATAGGTAGCAAAGTTTCGCTGTGTTTCTATTTTACATAATTATTAAAAAGTATATTCCAATGCAACAATATGAATTGAAAACAACAACTGTAACAAGCGAAAAACTTTCAGTTCAATTGAAACAGAGATGTTGAATATATATATATATATATATATATATATATATATATATATATATATATATATATATATATATATATATATATATATATATATGGGCCTATATATTAATTACATTGACATTGATCACGTTAATTTCATGATATTCGTCTTCATTTTGTTTGTAGGCCTGTATATATACCAGACTCTTCTTATTAGTTTTTCAGAAGAGTAGGTAAGTATATTCATTATTCAAGTATATTAGGTATTCATTACAAGTTATATTATATCGTTTTATAAATACTTTTCGAGCACTTGAAACAGTACTGCTTCCATCCATTTGTTTATTCTAAGCATTCCAACCCTCTATGTTAATCATTCATTTTACTTTCCGTCATTTTCTTTCATCTTGAGATCACATCTACATTTACTATAATTCACATCTGAATATTCAAGAATCCTTTGCAATACATCTTGAGTACTTGATATTAGTGTATACATAATCGAGCGTGGGCATATAACCTAACCATGACAGTAAAATGTCTGCAACATATATCTCCTCAGTGGGAGTCAAGACAGTCGGTAAGGTAGCGTAGCCGAGGTAGAACTACTGTATCGACTTTCAGGTGACGGTCATATCATATATTATACTCACGAGAAATATTTTATATTCGAAAAGATAAAAATGTCGAAAGTTTTTCACGAAAGATTTCTTATTCTTATTCAAAGTGAATAACAACAAAAACAAAAATGTTATCCGCCAAAAAAGAAACACGATTGAAAGTGCCACAAGTCATTTTTCTCACTTTTCTCTCCATCTTGCCGTTCCATGTCGATATTGGAAGAAAGCTAGAATTGTGATTCAGTATTGACAGTTCAGATCAATTCTTTTTTTTCATTTTCTTTTTGCGTTTTTTTTTTGTCTTAAAAGATCGTAGTTTTTTTGTTCTGTCTGGCAGTTCTTGTGAGCTGTGAGTGTAGGGTAGGTTTGCGTGAAAGTAGGTCCGGGAGATACGCGTTTACGGTCTGTCCACATCAATCCAACACTATCACCCCCCACCCACCCACCCACCCACCCAAACTCAATCTTGAGCTACTACATTTGTATACACGCTTAGAAAGGTTGCTTTATAGGTGGGTTGCGTTTTGTCAAGACTGAAATAATTTTTGAAATGGTTTGTTTTCAGTCATTACTCTTGACATATTTCTTGGGATGGATACAAGAGTTTAAATTTAAAATGGCTAAACATGATGAGATCACCCTTGTCCAAACGATCCTACTTCTCATTCATAACCTTGATTGGGAAACAATGATTTGATATCAAGTTTCAATGACGATAAGAATATTTTTTTATAATTCCACTGCTTGTAACATGGACACATTTTATTAGCATTTTGAATTTCTTTGATGGACAAATACTCACCATCTCTCAAGCGTAAAATAGGAAAAAGCAAGGTTTGACTTTTGTGGAGAAAGATTTAATTTGAGTCGCATGACGGGAAATTATGCGTTTCAGTTGGAACTTCAATTCAAATACAATTTGTATTTATTTGTTTTCAATTAAAAGGGTTGTTTCGCACAGTAGGATGAAAGTGATGTGTGTGGGGTGGAGAAAGGGGTGGGCGGCAGATAGCCAGGAATCATTTTGTGACATATTACGTCAGTGGTGGAAATAATCAGGCATACATACATCGTAGATCAGAGTGTTCAGATTGCAATCCACAAAGTGAATGAATTCACGTTCCAATGAAATACGAACTAATTGTACGAATCAGAATAAAATTCGTATCGCAATGCTGCAACGTGATACACACTTGGCACATTATTATAATTGCATGACTGAGTTCGTTGATTATTTCTATGCTCGGTTATTTATTCTTATATTCAGTTTTTCGAAAAGCATCTAGAAACTCGTTTCTCGCCTCTCAGAATGTTCTTTCATCCCTCGTCGAATAGCCTCTCGAACCGTTCACGGAACGCATTCTCTCGCGTATCGGAGAATATCCCCGGAACGTTTCTTTCTTCGCTCGAAGAATATCCCCTCTCGAGCTGTATACGATAACTGGAATTGGATCGTACAATTTTACACTTGAAAATATATTTTCTCCATTTCATAATATTTTATTCTTTAACCATTCAATATCTAAGATATTTCTGATAGAAGCAATTTGGACAAAACTTGGTTTTATATATATTCCGTGCAGCAAGGCAATCTCTCATCATAAAACCGCGCTTATTTTGATTGATTACGACGGTGGAGGGAGGGGGGGGGGGAGTCGGCAGGGGAAAAGAATATTCATTATTTTGCTCATTTCACATCACAGTCACATTTCTTGCGGGTTTTTATGACCATGACTATTTGTTATATTCGAGAAATAGTTGGAACCGACGCGAGGATTTGCCTCACAAAGAGAAAGTATGTATTAGGGTAAGCTGGATGCCAGAACAGTCTAGCGTGGTCAAATGAACTATTCAACGACTATTATATCAGCATAATAACTTGTCTAATCGTATTAAAATAAGAACATTTCATTTTCATTTATTTTTCATCAACGTCGAAATTTGATACGAAATAATTGTTTCCCCAATTAGGGCTAAGGATTGAAGTTAGGATCGTTCGGACTGGTCACCACAAGGTCGATTTTACCACTGGTCTATAAAACTAGTGAAATTTCATATAAAAGTGTAATTAATTAGTCGGATCATCTATGAGTGACTGAAATAATTATTTCTCGCCATTTCTCGCCATTATTTCTCGCAATTTTTCTCGCCATGTCATTCGGAGATCCAACATTACTTTTGTTAACGTAATATAATAACCAAACCTGAACGTACTCCTTAACTGGATCAAAAACCCTGCTAGCTATACAAAAAAAAGTTGAAAAATTCATGGCTTCTGAATTCATTTCGATCGTATTTAACTAATCTATCCAACAATTTCCGTGCCCCTTCTGAGCGCATCATGAGCTGAAATAGACTCCACTTCCCCTCCAGCGACTCGATTATAGTGCGAACAATGTTGTTACGATGTTATACCGTGCACATTGATCTGATCATATCTGTGTAACTGAATTCGCTCACCACTCCAGCTCCACATTGACGAGCAGAACGTAATGGGGCTCTGGAATGAGATTTACGAGTAATTCCTACTACACGATCCGTGTCCATCACCTTTGTCACTCAGAGAAGGCTCAACACCAACGTGATAAACACAAATAGTGTGGTCACCGGCGGGTTACCAGGGTATTTTGATTGTCAGGATGAAAATATAAGTTATGAGAAACGCAACTGCGTGTTTCAAAAGTATGGAATCCTTAAAGAACATCACTACCCGAAACTAGATTCATTTTTCCTGTACTAAATTCTACTAAATTCTTCTCTTGGTACCGGTGAAACATTTATAGCAGAAACGAATGGTTCTATTCTATGATATTGGAAGCGTGAGAAGAAGAAGGAAAGGACGAACAGGAAAGATTGTGGGAAGAACGGGTAGCATGGCGGATATTAGTAGAGATGGAGGAAGAAAGTGAAGAGGACGACGAAGAAGAGGACGGTGATGCGACAGGATTGGCCAGCCGGCATTATTTGAGAGGCCCTATAGATGATGGTGTTTCACACTCATGACTTCTGAAATCGAGGAGGTGATTCCTAGTTTCCTCTGTAATGAAGAGAGTAAATATCTCAATTATTCATTAAAATCCAGTTTCAGAGTTGAACTATCCTTTCAAGTCGTACCGAGATACTGTAATTGCCGAAGTTTTCACATTAGTTTAGTTAGTATAGACGACGATCTGGATTCGTTCGTGTATGCAATACAACTTTACAAGTATACAAGTGAACTCTTGAACACCGGAGTGAACCCGAAGTAGGCAATGTAGATTAATTTTAATTAAGATGAACTCGGTTTAGGTTGTCTGTTCTGTTGGGTTAGTTAAGGTTAGTTTGGTTAGGTTTGGTTAGATTGGGTTAATTGCGGTTAATTCAGGATGCTCGCAACAGCAACAACAACAACAACAACAACAACGTCTGTAATTGTGACGTACACCGATGGTGCGATGAATGGAGACTGTCATTATCCTGATCCTCAACTTGTATTCCTGTCCGAACATCCTGTTTATCTCCTGTGTAGCTGTCAGGCATGACGTCATCAATCCTTGCCCGTCACCAAGAGTAGGCGGGGGAGGGGAGGGGGGGGGGTGATGAATTGGGGCTCGTATCATTGTGTGTGTATGCCATTATTATCATAACCTGCCCACGAATGAATATGAATATATATATATATATATATATATATATATATATATATATATATATATATATATATATATGTATATATCATACATTGTCAGTGATGTCCATTACAACAGTCTGATGTGGAGGTACACTTGCGGTATCAAGAATATTCGTCGGAAATGTAAAATGAGATGCACAATCTATCTTATCGCTATGTTTTTGATATAGGCCTACTATCCATGGAGCGTGTACACACATGTCTGCTAGTTTTAGTGCGTATAATGTTGGTGAATTGTTTTCGGGACGCATTTTAATGTGACTAGATGAACCACTTTGTGAGTCCGCCCGTGTACTTGGTATCAGTGACGCCCACTACAACATTCTGTTATGTGGGTATGTAGAGCATTCGATTGAATGGTGTTGGGACGGGTTGCAAGATGGAACTGTCATTGCCATAACGAATGATGAACTATAGAATAGAATTTATGTTTTCAATTTACTTATTTCTAACGAAAACGAATTACATCTTCAATTGAATTTGTTACTAATGTATCTAGTAGTTCAGTTATCTAACAATATCAGTGTATAATTCAATTTTCCTTGAATGGATTTCATTTAAAGTTTAATCAATTGGCTTCCATCTTGAGTCTTACTCTTTTATTTGTGAAATGTAACAGTACCAGACCGCTGAACTTTACAAATCCCTCTGCATGCAGCGTGTGGTTACTGGAACTGAACGACGAGTATGCTGTGTGGGAGACGGCGGTCGTGAAGCGAACTTATCTGTGGAACACGAGTTCTGTTTCTGATATAAACGCCAGTGATATCAATATAGGGCAAGGGTGTTGGATCTCAATTCAACATTGTATTTTATCATTATTAATTATTCGAGTTAACAATAATGGTAACCAACTTTAATGAACATATGGAAGAAATCTAAGAAAATATAGAGAAAAACTGTCGTGACAGAATAAGATAATGAATTGCCCGCTTGAGAACGAATTGTTGTGTGCAAACTAGTGATTATTTCTCTATTTTTTTTTTTTTTTTTAATAACATTGAAACTTGATACAGAATCATTGTTCCCCAATTAAGGCTATGGATTGAAGATTAGATCGTTTGAACGGGGCACCACAAGGGCGATCTTGCCACCCCAATTTGATTGGCATAAAACAAATGGGGCCTACATATAAAATTGATTGAGATAAACTGAAAATCTATCCCGTTACAGAAAGAAGAGAACAATTTAACAAGTCTATAAGCAACTTGTGCGCAAATGAGTTAGAGCAATCAATGAACAGTATTCACGGAACGCGAAATCAAGTAGAACAATGATAATATCAGAATATGAGGTTATAATTGAGTTACTAGAAGCAAGAAACTGATTGAACAGCACACATAATTCACACATTTGTTGGCGATGGAATATTCGATGGCCGTGAAGACACAATACGGGAGTATGTCGTTGAATGAAGTTGAAAGTCCATGGGAGTCGATTTAGCGGAATATCAGGTTTTTGGTGATAACTTTTCACTCTAGAAAAGATGAAACACAGATAATTTCAATACCTTCAAGACGGTGTAAGTAATAACTACTTATCCAACATCGCATAATCGTCAGGCTTACGCTTAGAAATGTGTATTTTCAAGCGTATAAGCCTGACAATCAGGCGATCTCAGATGAATAGTTATTACCTATACCGTCTTGAAGGTATTGAAATTATCTGTGTTTCATCGTTTCTAGAGTTTCGATATCTCTTATCGTTCTAAAGTTATCACCAAAAACCTGATATTCCGCTGAATCGACTCCCGTGGACTCTTAAATCGATCGAAAACCCAACATCATTTGACGTCAGCAATTGAAAGCGACCAAGTCCTGACGTAAGATGGATATACTCTGTAGTGTATTAATAATTTCCTGTTTGGTCGGGTTAGGTTGGTAGAGGGAAGGCAATTTCACATCCCTCTCTCATCTCCCCACAGACGTTACTAGTTGGCGCTGGAGTACCAACAAAACGACAAGAAACTGCACAAACTAGATGCAATCTGAAATAGGAAACAATTTTGGAAAATGCAATCTTGTATGTTTGACCTGAAAAGCATTGAGTAAATACCGGAATCGATCAAACATTTCTACCTTCAGTCTAGTGTATCGACTCTGGTATACCTACGTACCCCCAAAATAACACAGCTATATATTTATATTATATATAACCGGTAGATGTTTTAGCCATGCCATAAAAGATACGCCTCGACCGGGACTCGAACACGGGACCTTCTGATTGCCGGTCAGCTACTCTCTCACTGAGCTACAGAGGTTTTACAATGTATAAATATATATATATATTTATATTTATATATATATATATATATATAATTTCAGTTTCTTAAATTGATAGTCGAAAGTGTCAATACGCCTACTTTTTTCACCATAAGTCAACATAATATATATATATATATATATATATATATATATATATATATATATATACATTCAATCTTAGTTTGTTAAATTGTTAGTCAAAAGTGTCAATACTTCGAGTGACCGAATTCCCATTTACACGGTTCAAACTTCCCACTCAACTCCCGAGGGATCAGTTCTTGAGTTTGTAAAGTTGAACCGTATATAAATGGTGAAGTTGAAGCAACACCGTGCAATAAGAACTGGAGTGACAAGTCGAGGTAAAGTTTGTGATAACAGAGAGCATGTGCTCGGTGACATGTCGGGACCGATCGAACCAATCAGAAGCGCTGGTTGAAGCACACGGCTGTCTGGAGACAATGTGGAGGTATTGTTCAGAATACTGTGGGCTTGCACAATACTCATCTCGGCTCGACTAGCTGAATGAGCTACTTGAAGTGATGTCATACAATGTTGTGATAAGTGGACAACAGTGCCTCATAGATCGTGTTCACCAATCATAACTCCACCATTAGTTTGTTGTGTTGCTATGGTAACCTGGTAACACATGCTGTCATATGGATCAGCGATACTAACCATAGCGCATACTGCTTCTGTATTGTGTAGTAGCACGGGTCGGTAACTTAGTCACCGCATCATAGGTCATTTTTAGTCTCATTTGAAAACCGAATTGTAAAAATATTCTCGCAATCGGGTCATCTCTAAATGACCACAAATGGTGGTCTGATTGGCCGATTAATAAGCCACGCCCAGCTCGTCGATTGTAAGAGACTAACCAGAGTGTATCGATTGTTTCAGATATTCGCCGATATGTATCACTTCCACCACAAGGCCGTGGCGAAGCGCTCGCTCGACCCGAGTCCGCACCACCACGATCAACTGATCCAAGAGGCTGAGGTAAGATCATGTCCAAGTGTTTATTCATCGCACCGGGAAACATGTGCTGTACTTGTATCTATACGAGAGAACAAGCTAGGGCGTCTACCAACTAAATGAACCTGAAAGTTACGTAAAAAAAAAAAAGGTCGAGCCTCTCCAATCTTTTATATGAAAGTTTTTCATGGACTATTACATTTTCTGAAAGGCTTCTTTTTCAGTGGAGGAGCCGTTTTTTTATTTGAGTACCCCGGTGTATACACGAAAGAAGGCTAGAACCAACCGTGCGGCAGTGGTTGGGAATAGGGGGGACGGGCGTTCGGAACCTGCTTATTTCGTAGATAAGCTTATATAAGTATAGACTGATAAAGAAAATGCAATCTCACATTGCAATATATACGCCTATTTATCGGTATTGTATTGGATTGAATATGACATTCAGTTGGGTGGAAATGGACAATCAGGAGACCGGGGTTCGATTTCCGTCGTGGCCAACTATCCTGATAGAGGTTTCCGTGATTATATCGTTTGGTCATAAAATTAATACTGAAATCGTTCCTTGAAAACAGGCTACGGCTGTAACCTTCCCATCATTCCAACATACTGCAATTAGGCCATTCACGACCCCATCAACAGCTAGGTTATACGGGGGTACGAATGAGCGGAAGATATTGAAACTATGAAGTGATGATAGGTGAAAAGACGTTTACATAAACCCATGCCTTAGGCGGTATTCGAACCCACGCCCAACCTGGCTCCGTTTTTTTTCATCACAGTGCTATAGTTAACTGAGCCACAGGGGCGGCTTCAAACAGAAATAAAAGCTGATTTTTGAATTATACATGAAGATTAATTATTCGCTAATCTTCCACTTGAATGACAGTGGTTTTATTAAATCAGCTTTATTGCGTTTATAGCGGGAAACGTATTTTGAAGTTGAAACGAAAAACGCATCGCCGTTTATAACGTTTTATATGACAGACATGGAAATTTTTATTAAACATATTGTCGTTTTCAGAGTATGGGTCTCTGTATAAATATATATGTATTCATAATATACGCACTATAACTCATTGGACAATCTTTTTTATTCGTTCTTCGGCGTCTTGGAAATATGCTCCGCTCGAAACCTCTGTTTGTTAAGGCTAGTGCGTGAGAGAGACGGTCGCTCGAACCTGCAGTAACAATTTCACTGCGCGATGTATTGATATTCATAAGTTATCTAATATACGGATATTTTGCAGAATATACGATATATCGTAGATATACTTGTTTTCACGAGGAGTGGAGGCGTTTGGCACGAGACAGTTGGAGCGAGTGATTCGATCAGTCAAACCGTGTGACCTGCGTAGTGTTTACAAACAAACAAACAAGTGATGACACAGAAAAGCTCCACAAGAGTGAGATGGAAGTCTTGGCGTGCGCGGGACTCGAACTAACGACCAACTTGACTCCAGTCGTCATGACAATGACTTGACAACTGACTTGAATGACTTGAAGCGTGCCGAGGCACTTCTCACGTGGATACAACTATAGCAGATCGACTTTCTCGTCAAGTGTTTTAGTGTCATTGTTGCGAGACATGTCTGCATTGTGTTTTTGTGTTATATATATATATATATATATATATATACATACATATATATATATATATATATATATATATATATATATATATATATATATATATATATATATATATATATATATATATATATATATATATATAAGTAACTTTCAATCTAATGCACACTGGGACAGGAATTGCATTTACACACCTGAAATATGTACTGAATTATTGATTAAATGAGTATATTCATCACTTTCATACCTTTGAATCAGTTTTGTCCGTAACCGCTCATGCAAACTGCAATAATCTGATCCATATCGTAACTGGACTAGGTCACAGCCGTCAACACATAAAACCGCTGTGAACTTGTCAAGTGCCAGACTTGGTGCATCGAATATGCTCTGATTTTCACCGTAGAATAGCTGATAGATTTTTTGTGTTTGCTAAGAAAGGCTCGAGCATTGCCGAGTCATCGTTTGCAAAGTGCAAATCACGACCGTTCGATGGTCTGACTTCGATTCCCTGCTGGGTCATTCAGATAATGGTCCCCGTCGCATCCTGATTGCCTGCCTGACTGCGGATTCAGGAGGGTCAATTTCTTACGATCATGCAGTGGCGTGCACGAATATCGTGTTCTAGGCCTTAGACCCTTGCCTAATACATGTCGTGCTAGTGCTAGCTAGGTCTCTCGATTGGTTAATGTGTACTAGTAAGCTACATGTCATGGCAATTGTGTGGTCTCTGTGTATTTTTTATTGTTGTTAGCACAGAATCCTAGCCCTACTCATGAGGTGGGCTTCGAAATGTGATGAATTATTCAGTCTAAGAGACCGTGAATTCGTTATTTTAATATATTGTCATTGTTGCTAGCTTTTTTGATGAACAATAAGCAATCAAAGTCCTTAGCCGCTCAGAGCTAGCATGGCCTAGCATGCTATTTCAGTGGTTTATTAGGTGAGGCTCTTGGAAACTAGTAGGCCTATTCACGGAAGATGTAGGTCTTCCACTTACTGAATTATTGTGAATGTTTCGGTGTAATTGGATGAGCGTAGAGAAGATTTCTGTTCCACATATCGAGAAAAATCGGGCTTTCTTTCATTTTTTTTCTGTACTGGGATAGACCTACAGGTCATGAAAAAGCAATCAATCATCTTGAGACTTTTCTGCATATTGGTGAGTTCGATTCCCGTACTCGTTCATTTCATTCTTCATTCGTTCTTCCCCCCCCCCCCCTCCGGTTCCGACGCCAGTGGCAGTACACATGTTTCGTCTCATCATTTGATTCTGACATCATAATGCAGTCTACGCCACTGAAAGACTTTTCGTCTTCGTAGTTTAGTATATATTAAGGATGCTGGAATATTACATCTCTAAAGATCATCTGCTCTTGAAAGCTGCCTTATAGCTCAAGACAAAGATCTTCATCACATAATTTCCTACAGCGAAATTCTAAAGATAGAAGGAGAGAGAGCATGGGCATCAGAGTGCATGAGTGGGTTTTCAGCAAATAATGGCACCCATTGAAGTGGAAGGGGAGGGGGGGGGGGTGATTTCTCGCGAACCTCTCCAGCCGTGTGCAAGATGCCCTCTCTTTGTTTCATCGTGAGCGAGCTCTTAGCTGAGATAACGTGACGCGCTCGCTGCAAATTCCAGATCAATAAATATTATACCCAATTGCGATATCATTATAGGCATATAATATTATAATATATTCTCAACATACTATGTATATTCTATACATTTGAGTTACTGTAACAGAATATTCTGATGCGAAATAATCACGTCGTGGACGCATTGACATCAATATTTGCTCTAAATTGTAGTGACTCCAATTATTTCTTAATTATTATTTATATATATATATATATATATATATATATATATATATATATATATATATATATATATATATATATATATATATATATATATACTGTCTTCTATTAATTGCCATGTTCTGCTATATCAAGTATTGTATGTTCCTTGATTATTGCAAGCAGTTCACTAGTTAGTAGTGAGCATTTGGAATAATATTGAAACTAGCAGTGTATAGATATTGTCTGTAATTTGAAAACAGTTCTCTGCCTCTATGCAATTGTTATTCATTATTGAATCACGGTCTCGAAAGTTGACTTGTTGACCGATCCGTTCGTTTAACTATTAGTTCGATTCAGTGCCAATTCATCGAGGTGCAAGAACAGTGCAAATACATCCCCAGAGATAACGTATTGCCCCTTAGTTGACATTTGAAACACGTTTCTACATCTCGATTAGAATTATTATTATGAACTAGATTGACCTATATCTTCACGTAGATATGTTCGTGTTTGTTATAATCAATCGTTAAAGTCTATCCATAATGAGTTCATATTTCATACGCGAGTCTTCGTCAGTCCATTCGTTGTTATGTGTTCGATAATAATAACAGAACAAATGATTGCTAACCGGGATGAATATTGATATTATATGAAGAGAAATTCTAAATTTCGATATTTCCTTATCATTTAAACAACCTTCAAATTCCACGACTTTCTATTATTCAACAGATAATCAGTATATATGCATGTACTGAAAATATCCAATCAAAAAAACTGCTACATTGTATAGATGGAGATATTTTGAGAAATGTAAAAAAAAATTATAAGTGTACTCTTTCTTCATTTTCGAGTCACACTTATTCTAAGATGAAAACTAGGTCAATTTGCGCCTCAATGTAGACAAAATATCAACTAAATATTTCTTGGGTGTGATGTAACTTTGACGGGAAAAATAATATGACACTATTTCTGGTTCAATTTCTCTTCAGAATACATTTGTTCAATAAAGTTGAACTAAAGTTTCTCAAATGTAAAATGATTTTCAAAGTTACCTTGCTGCCCTTGCTGCCCCAGTGATGGGTAGACATTGAGTCCATATTGTTTAGTGATGTTTCATATTATGTGGTGTTTTTAATTGAATGTTTAGACCAATGAAAATAAAGTTACACTTACATCTTAGCACCGGTGATAACATCAGGTCTATTACTTCATTATCTGGACACAGTGGTCTGGTAAATGTGTTACATCTATTCACTATTACCTTCGAGAAACTCCTTCTGTTGTCTCGTCCGAACGATTCTTGTTATGCTGGACCCTAATTGGGTAATTAAATGACTGTATGTCTGGACCGACTTCCTCCTACAAAGAGTGATTAAATTCCCGGTGAAAGCGACAAAATAATCCTCGGTTTAATGTAAAGAAAATACATCATTTTCATCTTGTGACGAGAATTAAAGTGCACCTTCGTCGTGAATACAGACATGTTTATTCAAAAAAACTTATTTCTTATTGAAGTAATTGCTGAGCCAACGGAGCGAGTACGTTTAATTAAAGCATGTGCACTCGAATGGTAGAAGGGCCACGATTTCGCGTAACTTATAGAAAAGCGTACGTGCAGATTCACAGAGCTTGATTAAATTGTAGAGGCGCCAGGAGAATTCCGTGAGTAATATGTATATATATATATTCACAGCGCCACTATCCAATAACTCAATTGGTGGAGGCGCCGGGAATTGAACTAAATATGCGCGAATGTTCGCCGAGCTTGGTGAGTCTATCATAAGTTTCGTGATTGTGTTTTGAGCTTGATAGATACCAAGTTGGTGGAGGTGCCGGGTTTAGCAATATGCCACGTGATGGTATTGGTAGAGGTGCCGGAATTGTTTTCCTCGACGCGGGAGGCTCAGACAGAACCAGTGGTCTACTCAGAATTCCAAGTTCCTGGAATGTAGTTCAAATCTTGAGTAATTCCAGTTGTTGAATGTTTTCACTTCTCTTCGTGGGTTTCCATTTCTATAATCTGGTTGTTATTCATTCGGTCGATTAATCCAAAAGAAATTCAATTTCCAAATGGATGAAGAAAATCAATTCACTGGTGGCTTTCTATTTGGTGGATTTTCCGTCGAGGTTCAGTGATCAGTCATATTTTGAATTATGAATGCCGAAAGATGAGGCACGGGTACATACAAATATGTTTATGAAACAAAGTATGCTGACTTTTCAAAATTACTCTTCTTGAATTTTGTATCTACTATAAGACTGGTCTATATGATATAATATAATGTAATATAATTATTTAGGCCTAAATGTATTACATTTGTTCTTTGATGAGACTGAGTACGTATTCTGTACTGAACCTATTTGTAAACGAGATTGAATGAATTGCAGTAATATTCAGTCATGGTTTATTGGAAAGCGCAATGAATGGTAAGTCTAGATGTCAGTGAATCGTGAAGTTTGGTCGTGCGTGCGCTCAGAGATCATGGTGACGATCAGAAAACAAACAATAGATAACTTTCAGTATCACCTAAACTAAAAGCTATTCAATTTGCTACGAGCTAGAATGCGTGTTTGAGCTCTGAACTCGTTTGTTTCTATACTCTTATTAATAACTCTCGCTGAACAAAGTCTATAGCGTTATGGGAGATCGATCAAATATAATAGCTGGGCAAGATAGAACTGTTGGATCTACCAAAATTGTATTATTCTGTATAGTATACTTTTTACCTCGTGGATTTTTCAGGTTTCCTGGACAATAAAAAAGCTAAAAATACAACAATTATATTCTTATAGCCACAACATTATTGGTCCTTAAATAAGGCTATGAGGATGCCAAGGTAGGATCGTTGGGACCAGGCACTACAAGGGTAATCTTACCAGCCATAATCTTACCATGTCAATATGACTGTAATGCCAATTGTAAGATCCAGCATAATATAGAATCGGCATAAAAGACTGATGCCATAAAAGGTATAAAAGGCTTATAAAAGCAGATTTACTTCTTTCTTTCCTCTTATTATTCGTATAATCGATAAGTATACACAATATGTAATCCCCATCTTTTGTTATGATTTTCTTCTTGCATTTGACATCTAGTTGACGTTTCTGCTGACAATAATGGCAGAAGACGAACTGAATGGAATGATGTCTGTAAGATTGATGGCCAATATTATGTGTAAAGTAGAACCATTGTATAGGAAATAACAATGTACCGTCAATTGCGTCACGGATTTATACTTTCTCAAATCTCCTCGACATATTATTGTATTGAGATGGATAACATAACATTAGAGGTAGATTTTCCTCGTCGTTATTAGAGCAGTTATTAGACTGGATTCAGTTCGAGTATTTTACGGTGTGAGACGGATGGATCAGTATTTGAAAAATCAAGACAGTCGGATGAAAATGTCTGTGAATTTGGAATTTTATTTTGAATATTGAAATTGGGTCGATCTGTTGGTCGATTTGGTCGAGCAGAAATGTGGGATATGAATTCAAATATAACGAACACTGGTGTGTACTTCGCATCGAGTACTGCGCACAAAGTTTGCTCGAATTGATGCCGCAATTTGTTTTCAAATCGAGTTATTTGAAGATTTTAATTCAATTCATTGGGGGCAAATCTTTATTATTAATCTGGTATATATTCTCTGAATGGAACAAATTGTTCCAGTCTATATTTGTAATGCAATTGAAAGTCCTAGTAATAGTTAATAAACTAAAAAAAACGCGATTTTCTTTTATACACGAACACAGAATCAGTTACGATTTATTTGAGGCTACGCCCCTTTTTGGCTCCAGTATTTCTATCCTAGAATAAAGATCTGTGATCCCCCGTCTTTGAGAAATAAAACCTCCGTGACTTGGTAAAGGAAAAGCTGTCATCGGCAAACCGTCGTTTTCAATATTATCACGGCGAATTTGTTTCGAAAGGACAACTTCCGATTACCCAATATCCGTTTTGTCTGTGGACTTATTCAATCTTCGAGTCTGGCTTTGCGGAAACTGAGATATCACACCGCCGCCCCAGATAGAGAAGGATTGGAAGTTATTCAATTATAGATCCATATTATTCAAAACTTGAAAACTTTCAAAACTTGACATTTCATTTGAATCGTTGATGGCTAGTGGTCGGGTGGCTAGCACACTGAACCATCATTCAGAAGTCCGGGGTTCGATTCCCGCCATGGTCGACCAACCAGAAATGGGTTGTTAGTGGTTTCCCTCTGTCGTTCAGGTCAATATGGGATGGTTTCTTAACAACATACCACGACCGACTCCTTCCCATCCGAAAACACTCAATATAATAACCTCCCATCTCATGATCCCCTCATCTCGTATATCATTTTCTGATCGTGGACTTAGTGGGGCTCATGGTTTTAATGGGCTTTCGCTCCATTCTCAATACCTGTATCCATTGTATTGAAACCATAATAAACAAATAAATACATTTCCAATTGAAGATTCACAGCATTTGAATGACAATAGTTACATATTATTCACTCAGACGACCTCAAACGTTATTAGAATACAAACATATCTTATCCTTCATTCGTCTATGACGATGCCACCGAGACCGAATTACTCCCAAGAGAGTTTCCTCGTGGACTCGTGACCCGATCGGCTGTCCGCCCTATGCTACAGCACTAGCGATCGGTGAGTCGATCCGTCAAGACAATAACTGTCTGTTGTAAAGTGCGAGACGCCGGCGTCATCGATCTGCTCATCTCCCGATTAATAACCGTCAGACCGCGGCAAGACTGGAAACATACGTCGTCGTCAATATCGTTACTGGCTTCCGGGCCATTATCGGTCGCGATGCTTGTTCGCACATTGCCGAGGACAGTGACGTATTCGTGACGTATTCGTGACGTAGTAGTCTGAACACAAACATCATTCAACAGTTTAGCTACTATACATATAGACATAGCTGTTACGTCGTGTACGGTGCTTACACAAAACGATAAATGTATCTTTACTATTTTTTTATGTTTTTATAAACCAGTGCAATTGAATGAAATGTTCACATCTCTAAGATAATTTTATGCTCTTCGATTAATATGACATTTTATTTCTGTGAATTTAATTGATTTTGAGATAATTCGTCAATGAATTTCGTCTCGTTATTTCTATTCTTTGACGTATTATATTTAAACTGATTGAATTCATTGGAATGGAATGTCATAGTAAGTATAAAGCATACAATTATCTTGGAGATGTGAACTTTTCATTCAATTACACTGGATTTTGAAATGGAAAAAAATTAGTGAAGGTGAATTTCACAAACAATTGTTATTGGGTCAGAACGACGCACTGTACTGATGGCCAAGATTTATTGGCGTCATTGAATGACATATAAGATCATGGGATGAGATTAAGGTGAAAGGTTATTTTATTGGGTGTTTTTTGGATTTTGGGAAAGAGTCGGTCTTGGCCTGTTGTTAGGGAACCATCCCAGTGTTGACCTGAACGAAAGAGGGACATGGTCAGGATGGTCGACCTTGGTGGGAATAGAACCCCGGTTCTCTCGACCACTCGTCTCAATCATTCACTTCCTTATCAAGACTACTCGGTGAACAGTCGGTATTACAATGATGCAAGTACATCAAGAACGTTTGCATCTCTCAGCTAACGGCTGTGTCGTATCTCTGATTGCAGGTGCAATGGGCGAAACAGCAGGTTGTGAAATCCCGACAGAAGCGTGATTACAAGAAGCAGCGCCCCTATCGGACGCCGCAGACACTGCTATCAGACCCTCGGTGGCAGCAGATGTGGTATCTGGTGAGTACACTAATTATGATTCCATTGTGACCAACAAAAAGGCGAACAGAGAGTCGAAAATCGATTCCGGAAATTAATTGAATTCTGTCTGTTTGGCTCGGACAATTGAGGTACGGTCTTTGAGATCTGAAGATCGTTGGACGCGAGTTCGAGTCTCGCTGTGGACATTGGTTCAGAGTCCGTGGGAGTCGATTTAGAGGAGTGTTAGTTATTCGGTGATAACGTTTAAACGGTTCAAGATATCGATATTTGAAATCAAGGAAACACAGATATTTTGTATTCCTTGGGTGAGTAATCACTATTCATCTCAAATCGCCTGATTGTCAGGCCTGGGGGCTTAGACTCGACTTTCACGTGGAATTGTATATTTTCACGTTTCAAATCCACGCGCGAAAGACACAACGTGAAAATAGCTAGACTCGAGGAGAATTCTCACAACGTGAAATTCAGAGAGTGGAAATCTGTGACGTGAATTCTAGAAATGCGATATGAGATATTGGAGTTCTGAAAACGAGGAAACACAGATATTTTAAATTCCTTTGAGATGGTGTAATTAATCACTATTCATCTCAAATCGCCTAATTGTCAGGAATGTACGGTCGAAACATTGTCGTTATCGTCTCATTATCACTCGCATATTCGTATAACCCCATATGACCTAGCTCTTGGTGGGGTCGCTCAACTATGGGAACATCACTCCCTAGAGATGAATAATTCATCTATCATTAATATAAATGATTCATAAAATTTCGTCAATTTTAAATATTTGTCCATTCAACATCTTCCTTCCATTCTTCTCCAGTTCTATCGTTACGAAAGAGAACTATCCGACATCTGTACAATCGTTAACTATTACTCTCATGCTATAACTATCCCAATATCTAGATCGCATTTTGTCGAACCTAGTCAGTCGATTCATTTCTAAGCCATTCTGTATTCCGAGTTTATTCACACAAGTACATCGATTGGCCGCTCGAATAGTTATCACACTCGTCTGCTGAGCGACCCGACTGATTAGTTCTTACTCCTGCCGACAGGGCAAGAAGTAGCGGGATCACGTGACCCAGAACCTAATTGCAGCATAATTCACGTCGGTGACCCAGTTCTGTGCTCGCCGTGTGGTCAAGTGCAAGCAAGGGCAGCTGATTGAGTTCGATTGGCTGATCGGCTTGAGCTGGTGACGCCCGATCGTCGGCTCACGTTCAAGAGGCCGGGCCAGGCGATTGGGTGGATTTTTTTTTTATTACATCGAAACTTGTAGTAGGATCGTTTGGAGGGGGCACCACAAGGGCGATCTTACCACCCCATTTTATTATTATTTTAAATTAAAGCAATGAACTTTGACACCAGGTCCACGCTGTCTGTGACCACACTTCTTCGCCGCAGATCAAAGTCTTCAGTGGCCGAAAGTCCACATAATTATAAACTGTTTTTGCGATATATCCGGACACTACCAACATTGGTATCAGGAATAATCCAAACACACGAATGTTATTATCTTTCACTTTGAACTAAATCTCTTGGGCAATTGTTCACTTCTTCCAATGACAGCAGGTGCAAAGTCTTTCATTATACAAGGATAAAAAAAAGGAGTGATAGGCCCTATGTATAACTAGGCCTATCACTCTACTAATTGAAGGTCGTGGCCAATTAGTACTTCATCCAAGCATTGACTTCGAGGACTGTGGGAAACCACGGAAAACCTCGTCAGGACGGATTTAAAGGTGTTTGTCGGTTATATCATTTTTCAGCTATATCATTTCTTTTGTGATGAACGGTATGGGAAATCGAAATTTTCATTCTATTATGGATCGGTGATACTTCTCTGTAAGGTGTGAAGCAGTTTCTGTACAGTACGTTCCAACGTCAAGTCACTGCGATCGTTTATATGTTACAATGACACTGTTGGTGGGTCCCCCTTAACTGTCGATTAGTCATGCAATGTCACGACTCCCAGCGCTGCAATTGTGCTGCTCATTGGTTCTGGGTCAATGTTCTAGACGACGACATTGATTTGTGGTCAGTCTGTCATAAACGTTCGTCCTTGGAAAAGTTTCGTTATTTGATTGGTTCAGTCGTAAAGAGAGTTTTAATGGATTCATTTGATAAGTGTGAAGCAAGGTTTCATGACGCTTTTTTTACACATCACTTGGGGCATGTAATCTATCTGTAAAAAGTAGAACTAAAACTATTAAAAATTATTTCATTACTGACAAATTATCCTACTCTGTTGCATAACTACTTTGTTCCATTGCATGAAATCGCAATTTTAGCCTGATCCAATGTTTGGTTCTCCGGTAATTGCTTTTTGACCACACACGGCTCTGATGGAAATTTTCCAAAGAAAATCATAAATATTCCGACACTCGATCTGCGGGGGGTTGTTCAAAAACTGTTTGGCTGAGAACCAAACATTGGATCGGGCTAAAATTAGAATTTTTCGCAATCAATTGAATGTACCTTCATTTTGATACCACACACGACTGTGTGAAAAAAATTACAGAGAAAATCGCAAATTTTCCGCCATCGATTGAATTCACCTTCATTTTGATACCACACACGACCCTCTGGAAACTTTTCCAAAGAAAATCGTGAGTTTTCCGACACCCCTATGCGCAAGGGGTTGTTCAAAACATGTTTACCGGCGAACCAAACGTCGGATTTGGCCAGACTTAGATTTTTCCACATCCAATTGAATATACCTTCATTTTGATACCACACACGGCCCTCTGAAAACTCTTCCGAGGCAAATCGCAAATTTTCCGACACCCTTCTGCACGGAGGTTGTTCAAAACCTGTTTGCCGGAGAACCATACATTGAATCGGGTTCAGGTTCAAATTTTTCTCAATCGATTGAATGTACCTTCATTTTGATACCACACACGACCATCTGAGAACTTTTCCAAAGAAAATCTTGAGTTTTCCGAAACCCCTTTGCGCAAGGGGTTGTTCAAAATATGCTTACCGGCAAACCAAACGTCGGATTTGGCCAAATTTAGATTTTTTCGCATTCAATTGAATTTACCTTCATTTCGATACCACACACGGCCCTGTGAAGACTTTTCCGGAAAAAATCGGAAATTTTCCTAAACCCCTCTGCGCATGGGGGTGTTCAAAACATGTTTGCCGGAGAAGCACACATCGGATCTGAACGAAATGAGAATTTTTCGCAATCAATTGAATGTACCTTCATTTTGATACCATACACGGCCCCGTCAAAACTTTTCCAGGGAAAATCATGAATTTTCCGACACCCGATCTGAAGGGGTTTGTTCAAAACAAGTTTGCCGGAGAACCATACATCGGATCGGGCTGAAATCAGAACTGTACGTCATCAATTCCGATTATCTTAAATTTGATACCACTCATGGCTGTGTAAAAACTTTTCCAAAGAAAATTGCAAATTTGCCTTCATTTTCAAGAATGTTTTTACTGAGAACCAGACATCGGATCGAGCTAAAATCAACATTTTTGGCAACAGATATTATTTACCTTCATTTTGATACCGCACACGGCTTCGGCAAAAGAGTTTGACTTTTTATCAAATTTTGTTTTTTTCCCCGTACTAGTACCCGTCCGACAAAAAAAAATCGACAATCTTCGATCGGCGATTGCTCGAGAACCCACGATGCGATCGGGCTGATTGTTCGATTTTCGGAAAGCTAGCGATCACGTGAGCATTTTGATGCTACTCACGTTTTCCCAAAAAATATTCCAAAGAAAATCATACATTTTCCGAGAGGGTGATCAAGAATTTTTTCAGGAGAACCAGACATTGTATCGAGACGAAATGAGAATTTTCCGCAATCTGATAAATGTACCTTCATGTCGATACCTTACACGACCCTGTGGAAAATTTTCCAGGGAAAATCGCAAATTTTCCGACACCCCTCAGCACAAGGGGGTGTTCGCGAATTTTTTCTGAAGAACCACACATTGGATCGGGACGGAATGAGAAATTTCCGCAATCAAATGAATGTACCTTCATGTCGATACCTCACACGACCCTGTGGAACATTTTCCAGGGAAAATCATAAATTTTCCGACACTCGATCTGCAGGGGTTGGTTCAAAACATGTTTGCCGGAGAACCATATATCGGATCGGGCCAAACTCATATTTTTTCGCATTCAATTGAATGTACCTTCATGTTGATACCACACACGGCCCTGTGAAAACTTTTCCAGGGAAAATCATAAATTTTCCGACACCCCTCAGCACGGGGGGGTGCTCAAAACATGTTTGCCGGCAAACCAAACATCAGATTTGGTCAAACTTGGATTGTTTCGCATTCAATTGGATGTACCTTCATTTCGATACCACACACGGCCCTGTGAAAACTTATCCAAAGAAAATCGTGAGTTTTCCGACACCCCTATGCGCAAGGGGTTGTTCAAAACATGTTTACCTGCAAACCAAACACCGGATTTGGCCAAATTTGGATTTTTTCTCATTCAATTGAATGCACCTTCATTTTGATACCACACACGGCCCTCTGAAAACTTTTCCAGGGAAAATCATAAATTTTCCGACACCCCTCAGCACGGGGGGGTGTTCAAAACCTGTTTGCCGGAAAACCAAATATCGGATTTGGCCAAACTTGGATTTTTTCGCAATCAATTGAATGTACCTCCATTTTGATACCACACACGACTCTGTCAAAACTTTTCCAGGGAAAATCATGAATTTTCCGACACCCGATCTGAAGGGGTTTGTTCAAAACAAGTTTGCCGGAGAACCATACATCGGATCGGGCTGAAATCAGAACTGTACGTCATCAATTCCGATTATCTTCAATTTGATACCACTCATGGCTGTGTAAAAACTTTTCCAAAGAAAATTGCAAATTTGCCTTCATTTTCAAGAATGTTTTTACTGAGAACCAGACATCGGATCGAGCTAAAATCAACATTTTTGGCAACAGATATTATTTACCTTCATTTTGATACCGCACACGGCTTCGGCAAAAGAGTTTGACTTTTTATCAAATTTTGGTTTTTTCCCCGTACTAGTACCCGTCCGACAAAAAAAAAATCGACAATCTTCGATCGGCGATTGCTCGAGAACCCACGATGCGATCGGGCTGATAGTTCGATTTTCGGAAAGCTAGCGATCACGTGAGCATTTTGATGCTACTCACGTTTTCCCAAAAAATATTCCAAAGAAAATCATTAATTTTACGAGAGGGTGATCAAGAATTTTTTCAGGAGAACCAGACATTGTATCGAGACGAAATGAGAATTTTCCGCAATCTGATGAATGTACCTTCATGTCGATACCTTACACGACCCTGTGGAAAATTTTCCAGGGAAAATCGCAAATTTTCCGACACCCCTCAGCACAAGGGGGTGTTCGCGAATTTTTTCTGAAGAACCACACATTGAATTGGTACGAAATAAGAATTTTCCGCAATCAAATGAATGTACCTTCATGTCGATACCTCACATGACACTGTGGAACATAATCCAGGGAAAATCATAAATTTTCCGACACTCGATCTGCAGGGGTTGGTTCAAAACATGTTTGCCGGAGAACCACATATCGGATCGGGCCAAACTCATATTTTTTCGCATTCAATTGAATGTACCTTCATGTTGATACCACACACGGCCCTGTGAAAACTTTTCCAGGGAAAATCATAAATTTTCCGACACCCCTCAGCACGGGGGGGTGTTCAAAACATGTTTGCCGGCAAACCAAACATCAGATTTGGTCAAACTTGGATTGTTTCGCATTCAATTGGATGTACCTTCATTTCGATACCACACACGGCCCTGTGAAAACTTATCCAAAGAAAATCGTGAGTTTTCCGACACCCCTATGCGCAAGGGGTTGTTCAAAACATGTTTACCTGCAAACCAAACACCGGATTTGGCCAAATTTGGATTTTTTCTCATTCAATTGAATGCACCTTCATTTTGATACCACACACGGCCCTCTGAAAACTTTTCCAGGGAAAATCATAAATTTTCCGACACCCCTCAGCACGGGGGGGTGTTCAAAACCTGTTTGCCGGAAAACCAAATATCGGATTTGGCCAAACTTGGATTTTTTCGCAATCAATTGAATGTACCTCCATTTTGATACCACACACGACTCTGTCAAAACTTTTCCAGGGAAAATCATGAATTTTCCGACACCCGATCTGAAGGGGTTTGTTCAAAACAAGTTTGCCGGAGAACCATACATCGGATCGGGCTGAAATCAGAACTGTACGTCATCAATTCCGATTATCTTCAATTTGATACCACTCATGGCTGTGTAAAAACTTTTCCAAAGAAAATTGCAAATTTGCCTTCATTTTCAAGAATGTTTTTACTGAGAACCAGACATCGGATCGAGCTAAAATCAACATTTTTGGCAACAGATATTATTTACCTTCATTTTGATACCGCACACGGCTTCGGCAAAAGAGTTTGACTTTTTATCAAATTTTGGTTTTTTTCCCCGTACTAGTACCCGTCCGACAAAAAAAAATCGACAATCTTCGATCGGCGATTGCTCGAGAACCCACGATGCGATCGGGCTGATAGTTCGATTTTCGGAAAGCTAGCGATCACGTGAGCATTTTGATGCTACTCACGTTTTCCCAAAAAATATTCCAAAGAAAATCATTAATTTTACGAGAGGGTGATCAAGAATTTTTTCAGGAGAACCAGACATTGTATCGAGACGAAATGAGAATTTTCCGCAATCTGATGAATGTACCTTCATGTCGATACCTTACACGACCCTGTGGAAAATTTTCCAGGGAAAATCGCAAATTTTCCGACACCCCTCAGCACAAGGGGGTGTTCGCGAATTTTTTCTGAAGAACCACACATTGGATCGGGACGAAATGAGAAATTTCCGCAATCAAATGAATGTACCTTCATGTCGATACCTCACACGACCCTGTGGAACATAATCCAGGGAAAATCATAAATTTTCCGACACTCGATCTGCAGGGGTTGGTTCAAAACATGTTTGCCGGAGAACCACATATCGGATCGGGCCAAACTCATATTTTTTCGCATTCAATTGAATGTACCTTCATGTTGATACCACACACGGCCCTGTGAAAACTTTTCCAGGGAAAATCATAAATTTTCCGACACCCCTCAGCACGGGGGGGTGTTCAAAACATGTTTGCCGGCAAACCAAACATCAGATTTGGTCAAACTTGGATTGTTTCGCATTCAATTGAATGTACCTTCATTTCGATACCACACACGGCCCTGTGAAAACTTATCCAAAGAAAATCGTGAGTTTTCCGACACCCCTATGCGCAAGGGGTTGTTCAAAACATGTTTACCTGCAAACCAAACACCGGATTTGGCCAAACTTGGATTTTTTTCGCATTCAATTGAATGCACCTTCATTTTGATACCACACACGGCCCTCTGAAAACTTTTCCAGGGAAAATCATAAATTTTCCGACACCCCTCAGCACGGGGGGGTGTTCAAAACCTGTTTGCCGGCAAACCAAACATCGGATTTGGCCAAACTTGGATTTTTTCGCATTCAATTGAATGTACCTCCATTTTGATACCACACACGACTCTGTCAGAACTTTTCCAGGGGGAATCATGAATTTTCCGACACCTGATCCGAAGTTGTTTGTTCAAAACATGTTTGCCGGAGAACCATACATCTGATCGGGCTGAAATTAGAACTGTACGTCATCAATTTCGATTATCTTCAATTTGATACCACTCATGGCTGTGTAAAAACTTTTCCAAAGAAAATTGCAAATTTGCCTTCATTTTCAAGAATTTGTTTACGGTGAACCAGACATCGGATCGAGCTAAAATAAACATTTTTGGCAACAGATATTATTTACCTTCATTTTGATACCGCACACGGCTTCGGCAAAAGAGTTTGACTTTTTATCAAATTTTGGTTTTTTCCCCGTACTAGTACCCGTCCGACAAAAAAAAATCGACAATCTTCGATCGGCGATTGCTCGAGAACCCACGATGCGATCGGGCTGATTGTTCGATTTTCGGAAAGCTAGCGATCACGTGAGCATTTTGATGCTACTCACGTTTTCCCAAAAAATATTCCAAAGAAAATCATACATTTTCCGAGAGGGTGATCAAGAATTTTTTCAGGAGAACCAGACATTGTATCGAGACGAAATGAGAATTTTCCGCAATCTGATGAATGTACCTTCATGTCGATACCTTACACGACCCTGTGGAAAATTTTCCAGGGAAAATCGCAAATTTTCCGACACCCCTCAGCACAAGGGGGTGTTCGCGAATTTTTTCTGAAGAACCACACATTGGATCGGGACGAAATGAGAAATTCCGCAATCAAATGAATGTACCTTCATGTCGATACCTCACTCGACCCTTTGTGGAACATTTTCCAGGGAAAATCATAAATTTTCCGACACTCGATCTGCAGGGGTTGGTTCAAAACATGTTTGCCGGAGAACCATATATCGGATCGGGCCAAACTCATATTTTTTCGCATTCAATTGAATGTACCTTCATGTTGATACCACACACGGCCCTGTGAAAACTTTTCCAGGGAAAATCATAAATTTTCCGACACCCCTCAGCACGGGGGGGTGTTCAAAACATGTTTGCCGGCAAACCAAACATCAGATTTGGTCAAACTTGGATTGTTTCGCATTCAATTGAATGTACCTTCATTTCGATACCACACACGGCCCTGTGAAAACTTATCCAAAGAAAATCGTGAGTTTTCCGACACCCCTATGCGCAAGGGGTTGTTCAAAACATGTTTACCTGCAAACCAAACACCGGATTTGGCCAAACTTGGATTTTTTCGCATTCAATTGAATGCACCTTCATTTTGATACCACACACGGCCCTCTGAAAACTTTTCCAGGGAAAATCATACATTTTCCGACACCCCTCAGCACGGGGGGGTGTTCAAAACCTGTTTGCCGGCAAACCAAATATCGGATTTGGCCAAACTTGGATTTTTTCGCATTCAATTGAATGCACCTTCATTTTAATACCACACACGGCCCTCTGAAAACTTTTCCAGGGAAAATCATAAATTTTCCGACACCCCTCAGCACGGGGGGGTGTTCAAAACATGTTTGCCGGCAAACCAAATATCGGATTTGGCCAAACTTGGATTTTTTCGCATTCAATTGAATGTACCTCCATTTTGATACCACACACGACTCTGTCAAAACTTTTCCAGGGGAAATCATGAATTTTCCGACACCCGATCCGAAGGGGTTTGTTCAAAACATGTTTGCCGGAGAACCATACATCTGATCGGGCTGAAATTAGAACTGTACGTCATCAATTTCGATTATCTTCAATTTGATACCACTCATGACTGTGTAAAAACTTTTCCAAAGAAAATTGCAAATTTGCCTTCATTTTCAAGAATTTGTTTACGGTGAACCAGACATCGGATCGAGCTAAAATCAACATTTTTGGCAACAGATATTATTTACCTTCATTTTGATACCGCACACGGGTTCGGCAAAAGAGTTTGACTTTTTTTCAAATTTTGGTTTTTTCCCCGTACTAGTACCCGTCCGACAAAGAAAAATTTGACAATCTTCGATCGGCGATTGCTCGAGAACCCACCATGCGATCGGGCTGATTGTTCGATTTTCGGAAAGCTAGCGATCACGTGAGCATTTTGATGCTACTCACGATTTTCCAAAAAAAATTTCAATGAAAATCCTAAATTTTCCGAGGGGTTATTCAAGAATTTTTTTACGGAGAACCAGACATTGGATCGGGACGAAAAAAGAATTTTTCGCAATTAATTGAATGGACTTCCATGTCGATACCTTATACGGCTCTGTGAAAAAAATTTCAAAGAAAATCGTGAATTTTCTGACATCCGATCTGCAGGGGGTTGTTCAAAACATGTTTGCCGGAGAACTATACATTGGATTGGGCTAAAATTAGAAATTTATGCAATAAATTGCATGTATCTTCATTTTGATACCACACACGGCTGTATTTAAAACTTTCCAGAGAAAATCGCAAATTTTCTGACACTCGATCTGCAGGGGGTTGTTCAAAACATGTTTGCCGGAGAACTATACATTGAATTGGGCTAAAATTAAAAATTTATGCAATAAATTGAATGTATCTTCATTTTGATACCACACGAGGCTGTATTTAAAACTTTCCAGAGAAAATCGCAAATTTTCTGACATCCGATCTGCAGGGGGTTGTTCAAAACATGTTTGCCGGAGAACTATACATCGGATTGGGCTAAAATTAGAAATTTATGCAATAAATTGAATGTATCTTCATTTTGATACCACACACGGCTGTATTTAAAACTTTCCAGAGAAAATCGCAAATTTCCTGACACCCGATCTGCAGGGGGTTGTTCAAAACATGTTTGCCGGAGAACCAGACATCGGATCGAGCTAAAATCAACATTTTTGGCAACAGATATTATTCACCTTCATTTTGATACCGCACACGGCTTCGGCAAAAGAGTTTGACTTTTCATCAAATTTTGTTTTTTTCCCCGTACTAGTACCCGTCCGACAAAAAAAAATCGACAATCTTCGATCGGCGATTGCTCGAGAACCCACGATGCGATCGGGCTGATTGTTCGATTTTCGGAAAGCCAGCGATCACGTGAGCATTTTGATGCTACTCACGTTTTCCCAAAAAATATTCCAAAGAAAATCATAAATTTTCCGAGAGGGTGATCAAGAATTTTTTCAGGAGAACCAGACATTGTATCGAGACGAAATGAGAATTTTACGCAATCTGATTATTGTACGTTCATGTCGATACTTCACACGACCCTGTGGAAAATTTTCCAGGGAAAATCGCAAATTTTCCGACACCCCTCAGCACAAGGGGATGTTCGCGAATTTTTTCTGAAGAACCACACATTGGATCGGGACGAAATGAGAAATTTCCGCAATCAAATGAATGTACCTTCATGTCGATACCTCACACGACCCTGTGGAACATTTTCCAGGGAAAATCATAAATTTTCCGACACTCGATCTGCAGGGGTTGGTTCAAAACATGTTTGCCGGAGAACCATATATCGGATCGGGCCAAACTCATAATTTTTCGTATTCAATTGAATGTACCCTCATGTTGATACCACACACGGCCCTGTGAAAACTTTTCCAGGGAAAATCATAAATTTTCCGACAACCCTCAGCAAGGGAGGTTGTTCAAAACATGTTTGCCGGCAAACCAAACATCAGATTTGGTCAAACTTGGATTGTTTCGCATTCAATTGAATGTACCTTCATTTCGATACCACACACGGCCCTGTGAAAACTCATCCAAAGAAAATCGTGAGTTTTCCGACACCCCTATGCGCAAGGGGTTGTTCAAAACATGTTTACCTGCAAACCAAACACCGGATTTGGCCAAACTTGGATTTTTTCGCATTCGATTGAATGCACCTTCATTTTAATACCACACACGGCCCTCTGAAAACTTTTCCAGGGAAAATCATGAATTTTCCGACACTCCTCAGCACGGGGGGGTGTTCAAAACCTGTTTGCCGGCAAACCAAACATCGGATTCGGCCAAACTTGAATTTTTTCGCATTCAATTGAATGTACCTCCATTTTGATACCACACACGACTCTGTCAAAACTTTTCCAGGAGAAATCATGAATTTTCCGACACCCGATCCGAAGGGGTTTGTTCAAAACATGTTTGCCGGAGAACCATACATCTGATCGGGCTGAAATTAGAACTGTACGTCATCAATTTCGATTATCTTCAATTTGATACCACTCATGGCTGTGTAAAAACTTTTCCAAAGAAAATTGCAAATTTGCCTTCATTTTCAAGAATTTGTTTACGGTGAACCAGACATCGGATCGAGCTAAAATCAACATTTTTGGCAACAGATATTATTTACCTTCATTTTGATACCGCACACGGGTTCGGCAAAAGAGTTTGACTTTTTTTCAAATTTTGGTTTTTTCCCGTACTAGTACCCGTTCGACAAAGAAAAATTTGACAATCTTCGATCGGCGATTGCTCGAGAACCCACCATGCGATCGGGCTGATTGTTCGATTTTCGGAAAGCTAGCGATCACGTGAGCATTTTGATGCTACTCACGATTTTCCAAAAAAAATTTCAATGAAAATCCTAAATTTTCCGAGGGGTTATTCAAGAATTTTTTTACGGAGAACCAGACATTGGATCGGGACGAAATAAGAATTTTTCGCAATTAATTGAATGGACTTCCATGTCGATACCTTATACGGCTCTGTGAAAAAAATTTCGAAGAAAATCGTGAATTTTCTGACATCCGATCTGCAGGGGGTTGTTCAAAACATGTTTGCCGGAGAACTATACATTGGATTGGGCTAAAATTAGAAATTTATGCAATAAATTGAATGTATCTTCATTTTGATACCACACACGGCTGTATTTAAAACTTTCCAGAGAAAATCGCAAATTTTCTGACACTCGATCTGCAGGGGGTTGTTCAAAACATGTTTGCCGGAGAACTATACATTGGATTGGGCTAAAATTAGAAATTTATGCAATAAATTGCATGTATCTTCATTTTGATACCACACACGGCTGTATTTAAAACTTTCCAGAGAAAATCGCAAATTTTCTGACATCCGATCTGCAGGGGGTTGTTCAAAACATGTTTGCCGGAGAACTATACATTGGATTGGGCTAAAATTAGAAATTTATGCAATAAATTGAATGTATCTTCATTTTGATACCACACACGGCTGTATTTAAGACTTTCCAGAGAAAATCGCAAATTTTCTGACACCCGATCTGCAGGGGGTTGTTCAAAACATGTTTGCCGGAGAACCAGACATCGGATCGAGCTAAAATCAACATTTTTGGCAACAGATATTATTTACCTCCATTTTGATACCGCACACGGCTTCGGCAAAAGAGTTTGACTTTTTATCAAATTTTGGTTTTTTCTCCGTACTAGTACCCGTCCGACAAAAAAAAATCGACAATCTTCGATCGGCGATTGCTCGAGAACCCACGATGCGATCGGGCTGATTGTTCGATTTTCGGAAAGCTAGCGATCACGTGAGCATTTTGATGCTACTCACGTTTTCTCAAAAAATATTCCAAAGAAAATCATAAATTTTCCGAGAGGGTGATCAAGAATTTTTTCAGGAGAACCAGACATTGTATCGAGACGAAATGAGAATTTTCCGCAATCTGATGAATGTACCTTCATGTCGATACCTTACACGACCCTGTGGAAAATTTTCCAGGGAAAATCGCAAATTTTCCGACACCCCTCAGCACAAGGGGGTGTTCGCGAATTTTTTCTGAAGAACCACACATTGGATCGGGACAAAATGAGAAATTTCCGCAATCAAATGAATGTACCTTCATGTCGATACCTCACACGACCCTGTGGAACATTTTCCAGGGAAAATCATAAATTTTCCGACACTCGATCTGCAGGGGTTGGTTCAAAACATGTTTGCCGGAGAACCACATATCGGATCGGGCCAAACTCATATTTTTTCGCATTCAATTGAATGTACCTTCATGTTGATACCACACACGGCCCTGTGAAAACTTTTCCAGGGAAAATCATAAATTTTCCGACACCCCTCAGCACGGGGGGGTGTTCAAAACATGTTTGCCGGCAAACCAAACATCAGATTTGGTCAAACTTGGATTGTTTCGCATTCAATTGAATGTACCTTCATTTCGATACCACACACGGCCCTGTGAAAACTTATCCAAAGAAAATCGTGAGTTTTCCGACACCCCTATGCGCAAGGGGTTGTTCAAAACATGTTCACCTGCAAACCAAACACCGGATTTGGCCAAACTTGGATTTTTTCGCATTCAATTGAATGCACCTTCATTTTGATACCACACACGGCCCTCTGAATACTTTTCCAGGGAAAATCATAAATTTTCCGACACCCCTCAGCACGGGGGGGTGTTCAAAACCTGTTTGCCGGCAAACCAAATATCGGATTTGGCCAAACTTGGATTTTTTCGCATTCAATTGAATGTACCTCCATTTTGATACCACACACGACTCTGTCAAAACTTTTCCAGGGGAAATCATGAATTTTCCGACACCCGATCCGAAGGGGTTTGTTCAAAACATGTTTGCCGGAGAACCATACATCTGATCGGGCTGAAATTAGAACTGTACGTCATCAATTTCGATTATCTTCAATTTGATACCACTCATGGCTGTGTAAAAACTTTTCCAAAGAAAATTGCAAATTTGCCTTCATTTTCAAGAATTTGTTTACGGTGAACCAGACATCGGATCGAGCTAAAATCAACATTTTTGGCAACAGATATTATTTACCTTCATTTTGATACCGCACACGGGTTCGGCAAAAGAGTTTGACTTTTTTTCAAATTTTGGTTTTTTCCCCGTACTAGTACCCGTCCGACAAAGAAAAATTTGACAATCTTCGATCGGCGATTGCTCGAGAACCCACCATGCGATCGGGCTGATTGTTCGATTTTCGGAAAGCTAGCGATCACGTGAGCATTTTGATGCTACTCACGATTTTCCAAAAAAAATTTCAATGAAAATCCTAAATTTTCCGAGGGGTTATTCAAGAATTTTTTTACGGAGAACCAGACATTGGATCGGGACGAAATAAGAATTTTTCGCAATTAATTGAATGGACTTCCATGTCGATACCTTATACGGCTCTGTGAAAAAAATTTCAAAGAAAATCGTGAATTTTCTGACATCCGATCTGCAGGGGGTTGTTCAAAACATGTTTGCCGGAGAACTATACATTGGATTGGGCTAAAATTAGAAATTTATGCAATAAATTGAATGTATCTTCATTTTGATACCACACACGGCTGTATTTAAGACTTTCCAGAGAAAATCGCAAATTTTCTGACACCCGATCTGCAGGGGGTTGTTCAAAACATGTTTGCCGGAGAACCAGACATCGGATCGAGCTAAAATAAACATTTTTGGCAACACATATTTTTTACCTCCATTTTGATACCGCACACGGCTTCGGCAAAAGAGTTTGACTTTTTATCAAATTTTGGTTTTTTCTCCGTACTAGTACCCGTCCGACCAAAAAAATTCGACAATCTTCGATCGGCGATTGCTCGAGAACCCACTATGCGATCGGGTTGATTGTTCGATTTTCGGAAAGCTAGCGATCACGTGAGCATTTTGATGCTACTCACGATTTTCCAAAAAAAAATTCAATGAAAATCCTAAATTTTCCGAGGGGTTATTCAAGAATTTTTTTACGGAGAACCAGACATTGGATCGGGACGAAATAAGAATTTTTCGCAATTAATTGAATGGACTTTCATGTCGATACCTTATACGGCTCTGTGAGAAAAATTTCAAAGAAAATCGTGAATTTTCTGACATCCGATCTGCAGGGGGTTGTTCAAAACATGTTTGCCGGAGAACTATACATTGGATTGGGCTAAAATTAGAAATTTATGCAATAAATTGAATGTATCTTCATTTTGATACCACACACGGCTGTATTTAAAACTTTCCAGAGAAAATCGCAAATTTTCTGACACCCGATCTGCAGGGGGTTCTTCAAAACATGTTTGCCGGAGAACCAGACATCGGATCGAGCTAAAATCAACATTTTTGGCAACACATATTTTTTACCTTCATTTTGATACCGCACACGGCTTCGGCAAAAGAGTTTGACTTTTTATCAAATTTTGGTTTTTTCCCCGTACTAGTACCCGTCCGACAAAAAAAAATTGACAATCTTCGATCGGCGATTGCTCGAGAACCCACTATGCGATCGGGCTGATTGTTCGATTTTCGGAAAGCTAGCGATCACGTGAGCATTTTGATGCTACTCACGATTTTCCAAAAAAAAATTCAATGAAAATCCTAAATTTTCCGAGGGGTTATTCAAGAATTTTTTTACGGAGAACCAGACATTGGATCGGGACGAAATAAGAATTTTTCGCAATTAATTAAATGGACTTTCATGTCGATACCTTATACGGCTCTGTGAAAAAAATTTCAAAGAAAATCGTGAATTTTCTGACATCCGATCTGCAGGGGGTTGTTCAAAACATGTTTGCCGGAGAACTATACATTGGATTGGGCTAAAATTAGAAATTTATGCAATAAATTGAATGTATCTTCATTTTGATACCACACACGGCTGTATTTAAGACTTTCCAGAGAAAATCGCAAATTTTCTGACACCCGATCTGCAGGGGGTTGTTCAAAACATGTTTGCCGGAGAACCAGATATCGGATCGAGTTGAAATAGAGTTTTTCTGCAATCAATTGAATGGACCTCCATTTTGGTACTACACACGGCTTCGGCAAAAATAAAATGTTTTCTCTGTTTTATCCTCGCACGATGGAACTAACTGATAGAAAATAGATAATAATCCATAAAAAGATATAGTAAGTGCGTGTTGCTCGGTTGAATAAAAAAAAAGTGAGAAAAAAATCTCTCAAGTCCCTGAGCAGAAGAATAGTTATAATAGTGTGTGTGAGTTCAACTTCGCGGTCGCACGAGCAATCTGCACGCGCCAACTCATCTGACATGGCCGGACTTAATGTTGCCGGACATGACCCAACCACATGAAACTTGTCTTTCAAATAAAAACTGTGTTATTTTTTGTAACAATCGGTTTGTTGAATTTTGAGAAATTTATTGAAATTTCGAAAATACCTTCTCAATTGAATGAAATAGTAGGCGTAGACAGAATATATTTTCACAGGAGATATTTTGATTTTTGTCCAAGTCAAAACGTATATGGTGAAAATCGACCGAGTTCCAAAACTATGCAGGTGTATTATAGATGCCGAGTCAATTTCACTTTTAATAAAACCGTCTCACTCATCCTACAACGTATGTACTGCGTTTGCCATACTTTATGCCAGTCATCCTATTTGTTCATCCGTTAAATCCTTGATCTAATAATTCGTCCATTAATTCATTCATCAATCCACATGTATAGCATCCATCAAAATTAATAAGCTCTCGCATAAAAAATTCGAACGAATCGAGTTTTAATTTTAATCTCGTATTTTTGTGTAATCAGATCACATATTTAATTACTCTGCTTCAGATATGTTGGCTATAATTTTCTTCGTTATGTTTTTTCGTTTATTCTCTTGACAGTTTAACCGACCGTATTTTCTGTTTGATGATGTTCTAATTGAGTCAGTGTGCTTGATTAATGCGCATGCGTACTTGATCTTCATTAGACAGTAGTTACCGTATCAGATGAATAATGGTCTGCCATCAACCGGTATAGCGTTTATAGAACTTGGATCTGTTTCGATCTGATCGAGACCGGTATTGATATTCAGATGATGTTAACAGGTGATAGGAACACATGTGTATATAAAAGCCTTTATTGGTCCTTGACGCCATAGCTAACAGGATAATAGTCAATATGAAATACATAGAAAAATATTATAAAACATTATTAAATAACTGATACTGAAAAAATGATTTTTCTGTGATGTGTCGTTATTTTGGTTCGCACTCTTCATGTCAATCGAGCCTACAAATTAATTTGAAACTTGGCTCAGACCAGTGTCATCATCTGATTTGGTGCTGTAAGTTGCAATCGGTTGTACCACTTCGGAGAAAACTAATTTCTAAGATTTAAAAAAACCCATAAGAATAACTCGGAGGAGAAAATTGAGAAAAACTATTTCTTTCGAATAAATTCAAATTCAGACGAAATTTCAAGATGATATTGATAGACCCACATATTATTCCGAAGCTGTATGAATCAGATCAGCCGTTTTGATGAAAAACATTTGAATGTTTCCTTTTCACATCGATCAAAGCTTTTAAGAAACCCACTGAAAATTCAAGCAAACGGGTAAATTACCAAAATTACCAAACTGGTAAGCAACCAAACAAATTATAGTCTAGTGCGATTATAATGAAGACTAACCAAGCATAGACCCCATGTTGCATTTTCCTAGTCAATATATCAAAATCTACTCAACGATTGTTAATACTATAAAGTTCTCAATTGGAAAGTGAGTAATTTATGAAAGAATCTTTGATGTTGTTTGGCTTTTCCTTCCGATCTGAGGAACTCGCACAAATGCAACATAATAAAGCAGACAAAAGACCCGATTGGAAGCCTTTGCCGTCGCTGATCCACTTGATTTGAGCGGGAAAAAGTTTGCGAAAGAATATGATTTTTTGTTAAATGTTGCTAAAATCTTACAAATTCTTACAGTGAGGATTTTAAATGAGAAAGTTTTCTATATATTAACCACCTTAGTAATATTGCTGCATCGTGTACCAATTCACCATCAATACGTAGCTGTGTTTCTAATCGTAAATCTCGTCTCGAAAGATCAAAGTCACTGGAAATACCGCATCGCCCAGTAAATATACCGGTGATATTTAGCTTCGTGATATTGGCAGACGACTTTCTTCCCTCATGGACAGAAGTGTTACACGTCGACTGTAATTCAGACAATTTCGGATCGCCATATTTCATCCGTTGAGACGAGTTGGTCGCAACGAGACGTCCGGTTTCCTCTTTCTACGACCTCACGTAAAGAACAATTACCGTGTCTCTCTCTAACCCCGCCCGTTCTAGCTGTTTTATTCGTCTCGGTGAAAACGGATGTTGTCCAGATTTAGAGGGAAGCCGACGCTTGGCTGGACCTAGTCACATGATCTGCTAGCGTCGCGACGCAAAGCAAATCGAATAGAAGACCGTAGAACAGACGGAGAGTAAAGATGTTTATCCAATCGTACTCTTTTCCGTGGAAACCTATCTAGTTTTTATATGAGTGTTTGTTATGAGGATAATGGTGTACCTCGACGTAAAACGAAGATCGTAATTGTGTGTGGTCAGTCTAGTCGTTAAACCGTTCCGTTCCGCGGTCAGACATGCATTCAAGGCGGAAATGCAGTTAATGGGATACGTGGATTCAGGACGGGAATGCATTAATGTGAAACAGGATAAATGCTTTCAGGACAGACATGTATTTAAGACAGACATGAGGTATCTGTTTCAGGACAAATGTGTCTAGGTCGTACGTAAATGCATTTTGTACAGAGTAAAAGGTTCGTGAAAGTTATTTGATCAATTCAACAATGTTCCAGATAGAAAATGTGAGTCGATAACAAAAAATATATGATTTCAAAAATTGTTTTCAATTATTAATATTTGATAATATCATTTTTCAAGAACCGTCTGGTCTCGTACGAAATGCTTTTTTATCCTTTATATCAACTCCTTCTTTCTATTCTTTCTTCTCTTGTTTACTCCGTCTATTTCTTGGAGCTATCTATAAAACTAATTAACAGGACGGAAGTGGAACTGTGAGTGTAGTATTATAAGGAAGAAATCGCCGCACCAATTCTCCGAACAACTGTTTTACGCAGCAGAAGATGTCGGAACACGGGCGAATATTGATGCCAGTATGTGTGCTATAATTAGGATTGGCAATGAAAATAGACAGTCTTGTCATCGCGGCCGAGAATAAGTCTCGTAGGCGTCAACTCATTCACAGCGACGTACAAAGAGGAAGCCACACAATGCGTAGGATCATGTTGTGAACAGTTTCATGGCAACTTTTCAAATCTCATACAACAATTTGATTTTACTTCCAATTGAAGTTTCTGAGAGGGAATTTGCTCTCAGAGCCGGTTGTCCTAACTGATAGTTAGTGAATCAAGCAATAATGGGCGAGTTAACTTATCACTAAGGCTAAGGATGTTCATGCAATATCATATTGTTGATTTCACCGTTTATCACATGCTCATTAATGGATGATTCAGGCGTCCCCGATTCTGAAAATGCAAATTTTTTTATTTTGCATGAAACTGCATATTTGGGAACATTTGGGCTATAAATGCATATTTATGCATACTAGATCATTTCCAAGAGTTTTAGTTAATATTTTCATTATTTTCTGTACAATATTGCGAAGTACATTTTTATTTTTTTTTGGGTCGTGGTAGACCTATACATACTCTATAGATACTATGCATTATTAATTTTATTAAAAGCAACTTTTCAAGACAAAATTAACTGTTCGTAACTTCCCCAGTTGTGTGCTCATTACTATAATCTTATCGATAAATAACTTTGTACTATTTTGGTCCTCTGCCTCCGCTACAAGTTTCAATTAACTAATGTTTTCAAACAACAACTGTAGGTGATTATTAATTCCAACCATTTATTATTTGAGAATATCAACACGAGCAACTTTTCTAATCAATACAAAACAATAGGAAAAAAGTGATTCATAGAAACACCGGTGAAAACGGAAATGGAGAATGTCAACACATAATATAGCTAGTATATATACATATGTAGACATATTGATGTATTCAACCAGATTTTTAATTTAGTTGCGGTCAATTCGAACATATCCATACATTCTGTATACATGTAAACCGAGCTCAATTAGAAAACCATAGAAACGTGTGCTGCTACATACGTCATACATCGAGTGATTTGCAATCATTCTACTTTATAAGCATGATGTGCATCGACACGCAATGTGGTTCATTGAAATGCCATCGAGAGGTTAGATTTGTCGACATCAATCCGATATCACGGGAATAATACAATCTTTTTCATTGAATAGTTTCGAAATGGTTTTAGTATCTATTACTAGTACTGCTGTCTGATTATCTAAGGATTCTTAGGGTTGTTGACATGCATTTTGTCAATTTGTGTTTCGGAAGTGACTCTATTAAATGATTTTACTTCCTTGAGATTGATATTTGTCATTTTAGGCATACACGTTGACAATGAATATATGTATAGTTAGTTACAGTTACTACAGTTATTGCAGGAATCACCCACCAACGTGGGAGTATCTGATTCTCTTACTGGCAGTTAAAAGTTGTCGTACCCTGGCTGACTGGGAAGATGATATTGAAATAACAAACAATAATAAGTGTGTATTCAAATTCATTTAAAACTTATATAATCTCGATTCAAGTAGAATGTATAACAGTATTTTTTAATGAGAAATGTTTAAAACATATCCCAGTATAATTTCTATTTTCTTCATATTCTTTTGGATTCAACATTATAACTATTTTATTACTCCACTACACTAAACTACATGCGGACACTCTCAACCTTTCTAACCAAAACCAAATTTTGAAGTCCATTAAATCTATCAAAATTTGCATCCCCTTCACACCACGTGTAGTAATCAAATAAACCGATATCATATGCACAGTCTGCATGTTTTAAGCGATGGGCAATCTTTTTCCTTTACGCTTCGTAGAATTCCGTTAAACATTAAATTAATTCGGTCGACGCGTTGAAGACCCAATTTGTTTGTTGAATATTCATTAGTTCCAGCTATCAAATTTGTGCTCGGAATAACCAACTGAAGTCACTTGATTTATTCATCGACTTTTAACAAACAGAATGTGGAAGTTTCTTCTTTCTACCTCCTTTCTAGTCTCGCACCAACAGTTCTGCTGTGTCAGTGTCGGGATAGAAGACACCAAAGAGCAAGTCGTTCCATTGATTCCTTGGGGAGGAATTTATAATCTCGGCGGTTACCGTGATTGGTTCAGGGGGGGGGAGGGGGGCGTAATTATCCAGAACACCGTGCTCTACTTTCAGAATGATATTCAATGAAATTGAAATTCCTCCACTCTTTTCAATCTATTCTCTTCGCAAAAGTTTGACTTTCTTCTGTCAATATAGACTTTTGGTTGACTGTTTGAAGCGTCACATAGAAAGAGTTGAATTAGTTTTTTCTAACTACTAGGCGAGGATATCTGTTTGGGTGTGCTTCAAATTCCCGTGTTTGTTCGTAGAGGCTTCTTTTCTCATTTCAACACCATTCGAGTGTTTGTCAACCAATGCGGAGCCAGAGTCGTTCAAATTTACATTCCAATTTCTAGCTCATTATTTGTCTGGTGTCTAAGTTCGCTGCTTTCAAGTTGAAATAATAATAAAATGGGGTGGTAAGATCGCCCTTGTGGTGCCCCGTCCAAACGATCCTACTTTCATGCTTAGCCTCAATTGGGGAACAATGATTTTGTATCAAGTTTCGATGTTGTTAAGACATATCAACTTATATTTATATATATTTGTCCATGTTTTGACCTGTGGCAACTATTAACTGATTCACAATGGACATAGCAGTAACTTTAAACGGTAGACCTAAAGGCAGATTCACAACGCAACGCGTAGAGAAATGTTTGTCTTATGGGATGTCCGTGGTATATTATTATTAACTATACCTATATTATCACCGTACTTATTATCACTACCAGCTATTGTTAATTTGTATACTGTTGACAAGTGTACTATTTTCACTGCTTCAACATTCGATGTTGAAGCATATGCAACACTTGAATATAATATTGTTGTCAAACAGCAGTGGTTTGCTACGATTCAATCTGGAATAAAATCGAATGATTTTGAAATGATATCTTGGTGAAAATGTGAGTTCGAACCTTACAAACGAGAAACATGGATAAAGATGATCAAAATGGCAGCTAATCAATTTATCAATTTGTCCTTACTTTTTTTTTCCGAGTAGTTGAAGTGAAATTTGAAATGTGAATATGAACTCTGTATTCAATATAAATGAGGCGACTAGCTGTTACTGTTGAATTCTATCCTGCGCGCGCATGTTTGCTCTTTTTTAAAATAAGGAATCTTTCTAAATTTTCAACCTTCACCTTTCATTTGATCTTTCATTGTCTTTATTGCCATTTCGTTTCAATACATTTCATAATTTGAATACAGTCTTGTAGCAATTCCAGCCCGTTGCAAGAAGAATAATGCTTAGAAGTTGAATGACTTTATTTTGAGAATAGGCCTACGCATCATTGTGACATATAAGGTTTAAACTATTCATGAAGGGAAAATGAGGTAATGTGTGTTTCTGCATGCTAAATGATGATATCCACGGATAAAACGGATAATGACTTCTTCTTCGAGTTATTCTTGAGTTTAAAATGGAAGGGGCGGTCGCAAAAGATTTACGAAAAAAATCGTGTTCGAAATGGGCAAAAAAGTCGACCCAGGTATTGCGAAACCAGCCCCGACCTGTCAGCCGTGTACGAACAATAAATTTACAATAATCGATCGGCGACTGCCGGAGAACCCGCGATGCGATCGGGCTGATTTTTCGATTTTCTGGAAGCTTCCGATTGCCCCATCATTTTCACACCACTCACGGCTTCCGCAAAAAAAATTGATCAAAATGCACGGCATTCCCTATACCCGGGGTGATCGTCGTTCAAAACTCGATCGCCGGTGAACAGCTGATCAGATCGGGACGGGACCGGCACCGTTGGATGCACGTCGAGAAACACGTATTCGTACAGGCGGTTGAGCACGGGTTCGAGCCCCGTCTGCCGGCTGGCTTCGAATAACGGTTAACATGAAGACGCCGTAAGAGACGGACGGGCGGACTTTTTCGATAGAAAGACCAATCCGATCGCAACGATTCGAGCACACACGCGTAGCTGTGAACGATCCGCGTCTTTGAGTGGTCGAACGACGCCGATCAGACGCCGCGTTCGCAAATGGGGGCTCGAACCGAATGTCAATTTTACGGCTATACGGGAATAGCAATACCACCCGATTTGTGCGATTTTCAAAAATCGATTGCCGGAGAACCAATCATTGGATCGGACCGAAATAAAGATTTTATGCAATCAATCGAACGTACCTTCATTTTGATACTACACACAACATCGACAAAAAGAATTCAGAAAAAATCATAAATTTCCCTATACCCCTCTGCGCAAGGGGGTGTTCAAGAATTTTTTCACGGAGAACCAGATATTGGATCGAGCTGGAATAGAGTTTTTTCGCAATCAATTGAATGGACCTTCATTTTGATACTACACACGGCTTCGGCAAAAACCTTTGACTTTTTTTGAAATTTTGGTTTTTTTCCACGTACTAGTACCCGTATGACAACAATGAATCGACAATCTTCGATCGGCGATTGCTGGAGAACCCATGATGCGATCGGGCTGATTGTTCGATTTTCGGAAAGCTAGCGATCGCCCGAGCATTTTGATGCTACTCACGGCTTCAACAAAAAATTCCAGAGAAAATCATAAATTTTCCGAGGGGGTTTTCAAGATTTTTTTTTCCGGAGAACCAGACATTGGATCGGAACGAAATTGAAATTTTATGCAATCAAATGAACTTACCTTCATTTCGATACCACACACGACTCTGTGAAAAATTTTCCGAAGAAAATCGTAAATTTTCCTATACCCCTCTGCAGGAGGGGGTTTTCAAGATTTTTTTCCCGGAAAACCAGACATTGGATCGGAACGAAATAAAAAATTTTCGCAATCAATTGAATGAACCTTTATGTCGATACCGTACACAACTCTGAGAAAAATTTTCCAATAAAATCGTAAATTTTCCTATACCCCTCTGCAGGAGGGGGTTTTCAAGATTTTTTTTCTGGAAAACCAGAAATTGGATCGAGACGAAATAAGAATTTTTCGCAATCAATTGAATGAACCTTCATGTCGATACCACACACGACTCTGAGAACAATATTCCAAAGAAAATCGTAAATTTTCCTATACCCCTATGCAGGAGGGGGTTTTCAAGATTTTTTCTCCGGAAAACCAGACATTGGATCGGGACGAAATAAGAATTTTCCGCAATCAATTGAATGAACCTTCATGTCGATACCACACACGACTCTGTGAAAAATTTTCCAAAGAAAATCGTGAATTTTCCGACACCCGATCGGCAAGGGGTTGTTCAAAACATGTTTGCCGGAGAACTATACATTGGATCGGGTTGAAAATAGAATTTGATGCAATCGATTGAATGTACCTTCGTTTCGATACCACACACGACTCTGTGAAAACATTCCCAGAGAAAATCGTAGATTTTCCGACACCCCTCTACGCGAGGGGGTGTTCAAGAATTTTTTCGCGGAGAATCACCCATCGGATCGGGACGAAATAAGAATTTTCCGCAATCGATTGAATGTACCTTCATTTTGATACCACACACGATTCTGTGAAAAATTTTCCAAAGAAAATCGTGAATTTTCTGACACCCGATCTGCAGGGGGTTGTTCAAAACGTGTTTGCCGGAGAACCGAACATTGGATTGGGCCAAACTTAGATTGTTTCGCATTCAATTGAATGTACCTTCATTTTAATAGCACACACGACTCTGTGAAAAAAAATTCGGAGAAAATCGAGAATTTTCCGGCACCCGATCTGCAGGGGGTTGTTCAAAACATGTTTGCCGGAGCACCAATCATCGGATCGGGTTGAAATTGAGATTCACCGCAATCAATTGAATGTACCTTAATTTTGATACCACACACGACTCTGTGGAAAATTTTGCGGAGAAAATCGTGAATTTTCCGACCCCCGATCTGCAGGGGGTTGTTCAAAACATGTTTGACGGAGAACCATACATTGGATTGGGCCAAAGTTGGATTTTTTCGCATTCAATCAAATGTACCTCCATTTTGATACCACACACGACTCTGCGAAAACTTTTCCAGAGAAAATCGTAAATTTTCCGACCCCCGATCTGCAGGGGGTTGTTCAAAACATGTTTGACGGAGAACCATACATTTGATTGGGCCAATGTTAGATTTTTTTGCATTCAATCGAATGTACTTCCATTTTGATATCACACACGTTTCTATGAAAAGGAGGTCGGAAAATCATAGATTTTCCGACCCCCGATCTGCAGGGGGTTGTTCAAAACATGTTTGCCGGAGAACCATACATTGAATCAGGCTGAAATTAGAATTTTATGCAATCGATTGAATGTATCTTCATTTTGATACCACAAATGACTCTGACAAAAATTGTCCGAAGAAAATCGCAAATTTTCTGACCCCCGATCTGCAGGGGGTTTTTCGAAACATGTTAGCCGGAGAACCACACATCGGATCGGGCCAAACTCAGATTTTTTCGCATTCAATTGAATGTACCTCCATTTTGATACCACACACGACTCTGAGAAAAATTTTCAAAAAAAAATCGTAAATTTCCCGTCACCCGATCTGCAGGGGGTTTTTCAAAACATGTTTGTTGGAGAACCATACATTGGATCGGGCCAAAATTGGAATTTTTCGCATTCGATTGAATGTACCTTCATTTTGATACTACAAACGACTCTGTGAAAAATTTTCCGGAGAAAATCGTAAATTTTCCGACCCCCGATCTGCGGGGGGTTGTTCATAACATGTTTGCTGGAGAACCAAACATCGGAACGGGTTGAAATTGAGATTCACCGCAATCTATTGAATGTACCTTCATATTGATACCACACACGGCTGTGTGAAAAATTTTCCGGAGAAAATCGTAAATTTTCCGACACCCAATCTGCAGGGGGTTATTCAGAACATGTTTGTTGGAGAACCATACATTGGATCGGGTCAAAGTTGGAATGTTTCGCATTCGATTGAATGTACCTCCATTTTGATACTACAAACGACTCTGTGAAAAATTTTCCGGAGAAAATCGTAAATTTTCCGACCCCCGATCTGCGGGGGGTTGTTCAAAACATGTTTGCCGGAGAATCAGACATTGGATTGGACTAAAATTAGAATTTTTCGCATTCAATTGAATGTTCCTTCATTTTGATACCACACACAATTCTATGAAAAATTTTCCAGAGAAAATCGTAGATTTTCCGACCCCCGATCTGCAGGGGGTTGTTCAAAACATGTTTGCTGGAGAACCATACATTGGATCGGGTTGAAATTAGAATTTTATGCAATCGATTGAATGTATCTTCATTTTGATACCACACACGACTCTGACAAAAATTATCGAAAGAAAATCGCAAATTTTCTGACCCCCGATCTGCAGGGGGTTGTTCAAAACATGTTTGCCGAAGAACCAGACATCGAATCGGGCCAAAGTTGAAATTTTTCACAATTGATCGAATGTACCTTCATTTTGATTCCACACACGACTCTGTGAAAAATTTTCCAAAGAAAATCGCAAATTTTCCGACAGCCCTCTGCGCGAGGGTTTGTTCAAGAATTTTCGTCTGGAGAACCACACATTGGATGGGAACGAAATAAGAATTTTCCGCAATCAATTGAATGAACCTTCATGTCGATACCTTACACGACTCTGTGAAAAATTTTCCAAAGAAAATCGTAAATTTTCCGACACCCGATCTGCAGGGGGTTGTTCAAAACTTGTTTGCCGGAGAACTATACATTGGATCGGGCTCAGAACTACACAACATCGAATTAGATGATGAGTGACACTTGTGTGGGCCAAGTTTCAACTGAATTGGTTATCTCATTCAACCTTTATGTAGAGCGCCAAAAAAACGTTCCGTCTTATTCGAGTGCGGTGAAATTAATTGAGTCTCCGCTTGGCCCATCCAATGAGAAATCATGAAAGATTATTCTAATTATTTGCCGAAAGTATCAAAATATTGTCAAATGTATTTGATTAACCTTGGTATAGACTATTGAGTTTTGACGGTTGTTAAATGGGCTTTGAGTCGGGAATGGATTTCCCCGCAGGATTGTTCAGCTCATTATCCTGTAACTAAATTTAATCACGTGTTCCCTGAAATAGTTAATTAAAAGTGATTAAAACAGAAATGACAAAGTTTAATTGCGTGCCCGGCGCTTCCACCGAGGTGGTGGTGCGCCGGGAAACTCACGGGTGGAAGGGCCACACGCTTCCTGACTGAAAACTGGCGCTCTAGACTTCTTAATAATATATATTCTAATTTAAACTTTGTCTTTTGTGAAATATTGAAACTATTCTCAACTTTTCGGTATGTTTTAATTACAAGTATTCTTATCTGGATGGTTTGTAACAGATGCGAGCTTGATTTATTGTGTTTCAGAGTGGATGTATTTATATTCAGAGCCGTATTACGGCATAGGCCCAGGACTTATTGGCGTGCGTCAACTGTCTGAGGGGCATCACATTTTGTCAAATTTTCCAAGAATCTCTTTCATTATTTCTTGAATTTTCAGTCAACTAGTTCATCATATTTATATTTTCTCTTTTATTTGCTATACTATTGAATTTGGACATTGTTTTAACTTATGAATAATTCATTAGTCATTTTGTATTAGTATTTATTTATCAGTTGTTTATTAGTTCAATAGTTTATTAGTTTATTAGTTAGTTCCAACAAGCCATTCACGCACTGATCATATAAACTGTTGTCAAGCATATGGTATAGCTAATTACTCTTTCTACTAAACTCGTGCACTAAAGGAGGTTCCGAGCGGACGTCCCTTGGATCTCACATGCACTAGCGCTCGGGTGGTTCGTTCCTTCACCTTTCCTGTCATTATGAGACACCAATAGCCTTCCATCTCTATTGTCTCTTGTCATTTACATTTCAAAAGACTGGAGATAGATTGAATACAATCCGAGATGAGAGAATAGGAAAAGTATAGAAAAAGATTTCTAAAAATAAAATTGAGTCTTTTCTTATTTTTCTTTTGATTAATGTTTGCTTTTGTCGAGTCCGTTCACACCGAGAAGTAAAAAGCTAACTCCGTCTATTGGCTCCGAGTAAATCTGTGCGAATTTAAACGAGATTCTAGTGCATTAGCCTGGAATGGACGATAGTCGGGAAATAAGGGATGAAAAACTAAATAGCTTTATAATTCGGGGGATAAAAGAAAATCTGGATGAAAATGTCCGTGTAAATCTTGCATCCAGATTTAATCTCGATTTTCATATACGTCAGTTTAGTTTAGTTTTTTTTTAGCAATGTAGGCCTATATATACATTTTGATTATCGAACGTTAAATGCCTCCAGTGGTTTCATTCCACATTTACACGAGTAGTCGAGTGGCTAGCACCCTGAGCCGTCATTCAGAAGACCGGGGTTCGATTCCGCTATGGTCGACCATACTGACTAGGTTATTTCGTAGTTTCCCTGTGACGTAATAAAAAAATAAACATTCAGATAAGGTTACAAATATGTTTTAGAACTATGGAAACATAATAATACAATGGTAAATACCGTCTCGTCGTTGTCTGACATTCACTATCTGACCACTAGGTGGCAGCACTGAACGCCGCGCCTGCAGAATTCGAGTTATGCAAACCCGCTTTGCATAGTTGATTTCTGAGCATTGCCAGCAATTACGGGTAGAATGTAATTATTGTGAAATGAAAATATTTCAACTTCACAGTCGTGTTCTGTTACCCATATAGACACGTAGAGATATCCTGCTGGATTAGGTTACTCCTGAATCCTGTTCGAGGTTACATTCACGTTTGTTGTCTCTTCAGTTTCTAGTAGTTTGCTATAATTGTTTATCTCACCTGATTCAGGCAAGTAGCTCTTGTCGAAAGTATATTTTTTTATACGTATTTTTTTTTACTAAAGAGAGTTTTAATCTAATTCGTTTCGAAATGACATAAAAGTGTTAATTTAGAACCTCGAGAGTCCCAAATTGGTTATTCTTTTTGATATTACGCTGGCACCATTTCTTTGTTATTAATACTTTTTTGTTGCCTTTTTTTCCCTTGTGCCAGCCCACCTTTTTGACACAGATGTGATGATGATTATTGTTCGCTTAACGACACCACCAACAGCTAGGTTATACGGCGGTACGAATGTGCAGGTGATTATGAAACGATGAGGTGGTGACAAGTGAGAGGACGTTTACAAAACCCATGCCTTATGCGAGACTCGAACCCACGCCCAACTATGACTTCAGTTTCTGAAACTGTGCCTCAGCTGACTGAGCTACCGAGGGCGGCAGACACAGATGTGCTGACGCTACAACACCGGTGTACAAAGTTGGGCTTGGACCCTTCCACCCACGGCATTTCCTTCTATATCATTTCCAATTCCCATCCTCCCGTATTCACACGTACCCCGTAATAACTTATTCATTGATCGAGTCATTTAGCGAATTACCACCATAAAAACGGCGCGAAATCACACCTTCCGTTGGTTGCGTGAACCGTGTATCCATGACGCGCGAACTTGTGACGATGTCTGAGATGAGGGTGACATGAGAAAATAAAAACCATCCTGCATGATCCTGTCTTACGTCTTCTCTCCGTGATTCAGGGAAGCGTGTGATTAATAATTCTACGCCACGGGCAAGACAGTGGCGTACCGCCGGATGTATTCATCTACCCTATATACACGTTTATAAATATGTATATATATATATATATATATATATATATATATATATATATATATATATATATATATATATATATATATATATATATATATATATATATTTATATAGTATGATTGAAGTTGATTCCTTGATCCTTAATGATGTTATCAAATAAAATTCCGGTTGATCGAGTGAAGGTTTTATTTATTTCAAAAATGAATAAATAAAAATACCTAACGTTTCGATGTGTTCTCACACACCCTGGTCACAGGCACAAAATGAACTTGTAAGAAAATTCGATACCAATGCCAAAAAAATACTTAGAATAGAATTTCTACTATTATATTTCATATAAATTATCGCTCATCCTACCACGCATGTGCTGCGTTTTCCTAGTTTCAATCGAACTCAACCCGAACTATAAATAGTGAGCTAATATGTTCTGGGTAATGAACACTTCACACGTTTGTGTTGGAGACTGAGAAAGAACTAACCCCTGAGTTGTGTACGCTGTTATGTTAATAGAGTGCGCCACTTTTTAGCTGTAAAACCCACCTGCGTCGAGGGGAACTAATATAAGATACGACACCGCGAAACCTTCCGTAACATTTAATAAATAAACAGCATTAAGCTGTTGGAGCGCCCACAAACCAACGCACACCCCACATTTGCGTTTTAAGCTCCAACTTTTTCGAATAATTTAATAACCCTTGTAGGTTGGTATGGTGTATTTTTAATTATACTGAGTCGACTATTAGCCGAGTCGATAAAGCAGTCGACCTCTAGCTATGCCACTACTTTATCGGCTGTGCCTTTATGTGCCCGGGCTTTTATAGTCATGGAGGTTTTAAAGAATATGTGTTTTAATTTATTCGTTTTTCCTCCCTTGTTTACAACTGGCTATCACCTCATAGGAACATTAGTTCCACGTACATATTTGTGAACACATATTCATGATTCTAGGAGAACGCAATATATGTTCGTGTGAGGGAGTGAGCTTGTTATGCTATTTCCATTTCATCTGTGTAGATACTTAATTCTGTTGAATTGTTATTTAATTCGGATTTCATAGAATGTGTTGAGTAGAATATGTATTAAAGGTTTTATGGATCTCGACACAAATTCCGATAAAATAATGTCAATGTAACATACTCATTATGGTCATAAAAAATGATTGCCCTCCGTAGCTTAGTCAGCAAGTGCTGGAACGAAGAACTATTTTATATTCCTTGTATTGACAAAGGAATCATAGAGAACCCCCGTATGAGAGAACCCCCGTATAACCTAGCTGTTGGTGGGGTCGTTAAGCAACATTGGAAGCATTGATTTTCTTATTGATCTTATTTTGAATTTCATTCTTGTGTTCCATATTCAATGTATGTTATTATTCCCTAATCAGGATGTCTTTTGTTCCAGAATCGCGGCGGAGGCCTGGACATGAACGTCCAGCCGGCCTGGCAGGAGGGGATCACGGGGAAGGGTGTCGTGGTGACAATCCTGGACGACGGCCTGGAGAAAGATCATCCAGACTTGTTCCGGAACTACGTGAGTCAACACGCGCATGTCAGTCGCTCGGTCCGAGTCCGAGTCGGTCCGAGTCCGAGTCCGAGTCGGTCCGAGTCCGAGTCGGTCCGAGTTCCTGAAAAACTTAACGGTCAGAAAAATACTCGCATGCAGGAAATAAGGATGTCGAGGGACCATCAGGACTTGAAAACATTGGTCAAATTTTGTATTCATAAGATTTAACTAATCCAATAGCAGTTAGAGAATCGAAGTGATCCGAGTTAACAATTCATTTTTAACAAACTGAAATATTATGAATTAAATGGGTGAAAAGGGAAAGAAAGAACAGCAGCTTTCCGAAATGTTCAAGTATTCAACGAGATTTTGACAAATTACTTGACGTTTCGGCTATTGCGATGCCTTGGTCACCGTGGATTAGTGGGTAGCAGGGTGGGTTATTGGCTACCATTACTCTACAGTGACCAAGGCAACAGCCCAAACTTCAAAATCTCGTGTGTTCTATCAACGCGCTCTCCACCGTGATCATTTCAATCACAAACCTCGGTAAGCTGCTGTTCTTCCTTCCCCTTTTACCCAATTCATATATCCAGCTAGCCTCAGGCTATTTCCTAGTCACCATGAAATACTATGGATTCATTTGAGGGATTATGGGACTGTAACCGATGAAAGGTATAATGTATCTTCAGAAGAAGCAACTGGAAAATGCATCGAGGTGAACATAGAAATAACAAAATTATTGGTAATACGTTGTTTACTTATAAATATGTTTCCAGTATTATGTTTTTGTTATATCACCAGAGCTGATTACAGTCATCGCTTCTTTATTTCTGAGATGTACACATTTTAGTCTCGGTACTCAACATTCTCTGTCTCTATCTAATCTATAGTTCTTCCTTCTTCCTTTCAACATTTCCTTCTTCTTCTTTCTCCAATTATACATCTCCCATTCTCTCGTTCTCTCGCTCTCGCGCATACAAGGCATGAATACTGACGTACTGTTCAAGTACGTGAATCGTGATTCACCATCTTGGGAATACGACGGACGAATAGTAATCGTATACGGAATAGACGAACGTTACAGAGCGAAGCGCGAGAACGAAATAATAGCGTGGACTCCTTGGCCTCGCGCTAACTGACTATGTAACATATGAAATAATGTCTTTTAAAGGAAAAGTTTAAATGGGATACTAAAACATTTCGTTTCGAAAACTCATTTCACGTCTCATTTTCTCGGGGAAAACTTTCAGATGTAATTTCTTTCGAATTTAAAAGTATAACTGCTGATTTTCTGTAAAAACGAGTTCATATTTTCAGAGTGTTTTGACAGATAAATCGAACCGTTAGATACTTCATCAGTACTAAATTTTGTTCAATTTTTGTACAGTGCTGTTGCGAGTTGTATATATTGGGAAAAATATACATTTCAAGCAAATCATCAAGACAAATCAAACATAAACCGCATACAATTATGATAATCATTTATTCTATGGATAATGGATACATAGTATGTATGTTATAGAACAAATCAGGGTTTGAAATTGATAACAGAGTACATATTCAAGGAGTAAACTCGAAATTGAGGTTACAGTGATGAATACAAATTTCCATGGTACAGAGTTAAAATATTCGAGTACAGAATATGGTGTCATCCTCAATAAATAACTTCTTAGATCTTGCTTGAATTGTGGTGTGCCTCTTTTGTTTAATGAGTTGCGGAAGATGATTGTATATCATCGAGCACGTTGTTGAATCAAGCACAAACGAAAATTTTAACGGCACAATCAAGCACAAACGAAGCACAAACGACTGTCGTCAAAAATTGTCCCAATTTTCAAAAAGGGGGTGCTGGTGTCACGCACCTCTTTTTATCGTGAATCGAGTGAAAATGGCACGCGTCGGTTAAAACAGACTGGTTTTATTCCATACATACACAAATTCACTCTTCAACTAGATTAAATCAAGTTAATAGAAGTATCAAGTTTATTGAAAACTCTTTATTAACTTGCGTCTTCGTTGTCTCAACTCTGAACTTTCCTTGAAGATGGAAAATCTTGTTTCGAAACTGAGTGTGGAAAGTTCACGAGGGAAAGATTATAACTTCCATAATAAGATTACAAAAGAAAACATTTCCGACTTGATCCAATTTATTTATGCTCTTCATACTTCGTCATCTTCCATTATTTCACTTTTGTTTGTCCTAATATGATTTTCTTCTGATAAAATGTCCCTTATTAGCAGTGATGTCTCGAAAATGATCCTATTTTAATGTTTCTTTTGCGCATTCAAAAACTTGTATTGTGTTCATTCGTAATCTGTTAGATTTATAAGGGAAAATAATAGGTCTCGTTGAGTTATACAATATAATATATATAAATCTTTATTGAAAAAAGTCTGTCTTATATACATAAGATTGTTTAAAAAACACAGAATAAAAATCAATTAATTAAAGTATCAAAAATAACCATAATAAAATATTTGAAAGAGTGATAAAATAACAATTGGAGTGACAAGTAGTAATAATGAGTAACAAAACATAAGTTAATTAAATCTAGGAATAGTTATAATAAAAAATGGAAAAATAGAAAAATAATGATGATAACTTGAAAAAAGAAAGAAGTGAATAAATACGTCTAACAAAAATGAAAAAATTGAATGAATACGGCTAACAATATTTAAATAAACAACAAAGAAAAAAAAAGGGAAATGACAGGAAAAAATATTACAATACTAAAATGTATACAAATAATAATATGATATTATAAATAAATATATCACAATGTTGTATGGTACAATTAGTAAGTAATATTTCAATAGTAAATGATATTTTAAACACCAAGAGTCCGATTACCGATTCTGAATATGAACGTGAACAGAATCGAGTAATGTCTACGTCACGACTCGGAAAAAAGCTGGGTCCTGGAAGACAATACATTGATTATAATTTTTGAATTTGAGATGGAGATTACTAGTTTTCTCTAAAATGATGAATATCTTCATCTTTCGCTAAAATCTAGTTTCAGTTTTTTTATATCCTTTAAGCAACATTTTAAGCAACAAAGACATGAAGAATTATTAAATGGGCTCCAAAAAACTATCAAATGACCAACTCGTTTTATAGTATGGAAGAATTCCTGTGTTGAATCCATTAACTTTTTTTATCACTACTCAAATGTTCAAATGTTGAAACTATCTATGTTGCTATGGTTTTCTCTTTTACCAAAAATACTATGTTTTGACTTATTTTGATCAATTTGACTACGTATGGACTCATTCTTTATCACTATATGACCTGGTTTATTACCTCAATTGTTCAAGTTACAAACATTAACATGATGTACCAAAAACCATGAATAAATAAAAGAATAAGAAATAAATGTATAAAACCTCAACACAGAAGAACATAATGAACGTATGTTGGGGAGGGACTCAGTGAAGCGGTTCCCATTCCTTGCAAAGCAGTTATTTCTTGCTTGGAAGATATTCGCCTCGTGATATTTGCAAAAAGTGTAGCAGTCCAACTGTAGATCAGAGTTTATTTGAACCACGGGATCCGAGCCGGAGCTACATCGAGATCAAAAGTACAAGTCGATCATAAATTAAAGAAAACGTTTGAAATGCAAACCGCGAGACTCATGAATATCTTATAGGAGATAATGGGGAACTCGGAAATAATAATTGGACTGAGGATTTTCTTTTGTGATACAAAACAAAGAGTTAGGGTTGGATAGTCAAAGTCGAAGAAAATCAGTGTTACATCGGGAATACCTCAGGGAAGTGTACTTGCACCTCTTCTATTTGATGATATACGTACAGCTTTAATCAGAAATGAAATTCCTCTTCCTATACAAAATCGATCTCTTAAAACAACCATCAGAAAATATTTTGTATATGTTTTGTCATTTGATTATTGGTATTCAATTATATATTACTAAATTTGCTAGTTTTTAAGTTTCAACGTTGTTTATAAATTAGTCAACGTTGACATTCTTGCCGCCTCGGTGGCTAAGTCAATTATCGCTACCGGTAATAACTGAAGTCACCGTTGGACGTGGGTTTGAGTCCCGCATAAGGCATGGGTTTTTGTAAACGTCCTTACACCTATCATCACTTCATCGTTTCATTATCATCCGCTCATTCGTACCCCCGTATAACGTAGCTGTTGGTGGGGTCGTTAGGAAACATTAAAAAAAAAAAAATTACATTCTTTCATCATACTATTGTATTCTCCCGTTCAGTGGTTACTAGCCCCGATGTATTTTCCAGGATCCTCAAGCGAGCTACGACGTGAACAATCACGACGAGGATCCGATGCCGCGCTACGACCTCATAGACTCCAACCGTCACGGCACGCGGTGCGCGGGAGAAGTGGCGGCCACGGCCAACAACTCCATCTGCGCAGTCGGCGTAGCTTACGGCGCTAGCGTGGGAGGTACGTTCCGTCTTGGAGTATTAGATGAGCGGTAGCAAAGATCTGCGTTCAACTCTTACGGAGCTTTGCCAGTGTGTTTTTTTATTTTTTTTTATTTTTTTTTCTGTGGGCACAGGGTCACAGGTTGATCGGTCACAGGGTTTGACCGATCAACATGAAACTTTTTTATACAAAAACTTATCCAACTTAGAACCCTATAGTTCAACTTTAGAACCCTAAATTTGGAGAATCAAATTTTCAAGGTTGAATTTATGAAACGTTTTCAACTTCATGTGAAAAATATTCGAAATGGCACTTACGTCATTTTTCCTTTCCACCATCGACTTGCTAGTTTCTTCAGTAAGTTTTTCACTTAGCAACATGTTTTTTGTGTCTTGTCCCCTCAAATACGTACTAATGAGGTTCCAGGTGTATAGGTATCGTACCAATGGACATGCAGCCAATACTAACTCTAATACAGATTCTCTCCAGAGCTGTGAACGTGTGTGACTCGTTAGATCTTTCATTTTTGTAGGTGATTAACGTTCAAATTATATTGTAAATCGGATTATGGTGATCCTCGACGTTTACTAGGTTGCCTCGAACGATTCGAGCAAGCTATATTCTACAAGGAAAACGTCAATTCAGACAGAAGAAATGATGTGCAGAAGATCATTTGAATATATATTTTTTCCTTTGTGTTTTTATGGGTGAATAGATACAAGCAGGAAGGCAAACATTGGTTTGTCAAAAAAGTCAGAAAAATTATAATGTGAACCAAACTTCATACGTAGAAAAAACTATAGAGTGATTTGTATTTTGATAAAAGCACATTTTTGGTATTGTATTATATAGCTTGTTGCGTAGCTATATGACGCTCGTACATATAGGCCTACATATCCGGTGAGACTCAAGGTTTTGTGTCGTCATTGTAAACGTCTTCCAGCTATTGGAAACACGGGTTCAAAAGTATTCCCATTTTCTTTTCATTCGTTCAATTTTTCGTGACCGCTTACGTGCTTCATATTGGTAACGAACGTAATGTGACGGTTGCAGGAGTGCGCATGCTGGACGGTGACGTGACAGACGCCGTGGAAGCACGTTCGTTGAGTCTGAACCCGCAGCATATCGACATCTACTCTGCTTCCTGGGGCCCTGACGACGACGGGAAGACGGTGGACGGACCCGGTGAACTGGCCACGAGAGCGTTCAGCGAAGGTGTCACCAAGGTAAAACAAAAAACAAATATAGCCATCATCAGTTTAAAAAGGCTCGATAAATCTTGATACTGAATTGTTTTTTTTCGGATATCTATTGGATAACTACTTTTCACGCAATAATTGGATGACCATAAGCGAAGACTAACTTTGCTGTACAGTACTTATAAAAAAACATTTTTATTTGGTAACTGTACTCAAGAAGTTATTCAAACTAGCAATGAATTATTCATCGGAGTTCCATTTCATATTAAATAATAAGTATAGATTTGCTTTAATTGTGGAAGAGTAAAACGTTGAAGACAGTATTGTGCAAAAAAGCTTGGAAAACTCTTGTGAGAATTCACGGACCAACTTCGTCCACTCAATATGGCCGCCTTAATCGTATTGTATTAGGTTTGGTTGTTGGTATAATGATTTTTGAAAATGGACTCAATTGAACTAAAAAAACTGATTTGCCAGTGCCTTTATAGGCTATTGTCTGTGAAGACACTCATCTTGAGTCAATGTGATATTTATGGTGATTTGGCCTGAGATATTTCTTGTATGTTGGACTCAATCTCCGATACAGTCTTATTGAACGTGACTTTGAAGACTATTCATCCTATCAGTCAATTTAATGTTTTAAATATTCAACTAATCAACGATTCAGAAAAGAAACAGACTTGACAATTCAGAAAAAATTCCCATCTTTTCTACTGTTAACTGTACCTCAATCGACCACCTAATCCCTCCTCCAGGGTCGTTCTGGAAAGGCTCGATATTCATCTGGGCTTCGGGCAACGGTGGCCGCGACCACGACAACTGCAACTGCGACGGCTACACCAACTCGATCTGGACGCTCTCGATCAGCTCTGCGACGGAGAACGGCCTCGTCCCGTGGTACTCAGAAGCGTGCAGCTCGACGCTCGCCACGACGTACAGCAGCGGCTCGGCGGGAGAGAAGCAGGTGGTCACGACGGACTTGCACCACCAGTGCACGAGCAGCCACACCGGCACGTCTGCGTCGGCGCCGCTAGCCGCCGGGATATGCGCGCTGGCGCTCGAAGCCAACACCGCGTTGACGTGGAGGGACATGCAGCATATTGTTGTGAGAACGGCTAAACCGGCTAACCTGCAAGCACCCGACTGGGTGACGAATGGGGTCGGCAGAAATGGTAAGGGTTAGATTAGTAGAGAATGTTCTTATACTAAGTATATTTGGTTATGATAAAGAATATATTTCCAATTTTTTGTGACGTTATTTGTATGACATAATTTATCAAACGATTCATTTACACATTTCGTCCATTTGTATATCGATTACTTGAATCTATACTTGGTGTAAACACTTTTATTATAGTATTCTTTGTTCCTCTCTTTCTTGCCTTTTGAAAAAGTCCTAATAATTTTCAAGGTAAGCTGCTGGTCCAGTAGTAGAAAGTTTAATAAGGTAAAGTGCTTTACCTTTATTCACAGTTCAACCGCTGGCCTCTGTTTCTCCACTGAGATAATGCTGGTATCACTGACTTTGAACTGAGATGCTCAGATTGGTTAGTACAGTGCTGAACTGTCATTCACGATACAGGCTCGCCCATTCTGACAGGTTTCTTGGTTTTTCCCCGTTTGTTGGAAGTCACTTCTGGAATCCCTACTATCAGGCCTTTCCAAAGCCATGTAAAAAATTGAACAAAAAAATCGAATTCTCACTCAGTCTTTATCATCAGGATTGAAATTAAATTTAATAGGCTTAGGGCCTCATAATGATTTGATATTAAAATATGATGATGAAAATGAAATTATTCTAATATCTTATTTCAGTTATTTATGATATTTATAGTCCATATTTGAACTTGATTAACGATACTACGGTTGAATTACCTCTTTGAAGTTCTTTGATGAGCCTATCTCATCATATTGCATTCTTATGTATAAGCATACCAAAATATGACCGTATTGTAGCTATCTTATCATAGTTCGTTCTGATATGTTATTACAGCTATTATTTCTATAATCATCATCATTTTATTTTACTCATATTATTGATTCTATAGTTTTGTTCATTCACATATCACAATTCATTTTTTATACTTGGCTAAATGGAAGAGCAGAAATGATGATACAGTAATTGAGTAATTAATCATACAGTAAACCTTAATTTTGCTACAGTGAAACCTCTATCCATCGTTTTTCAAGGGACCAGAAAAATAAAACCATAAAACCATCCATGCAGGAAAACGATCCATCCAGGAAAATTTTACATTGGTTAGATGGGAGTAGGGTAGGATAAAATGAATGATAGAAGCAGGAAAACGATGGATGCGGGATTGATGCATAGAGGTTTCACTGTATTTTGTGTTCTCTACAAAAATAAAGACAATTGAAATTGAATTGAATTGAATTGTATAATTGTGCCTGTTCCGTAGTGAGCCACTCGTTTGGCTACGGCCTGATGGACGCGTCTGCGATGGTCCGCCTGGCTCGCACGTGGAGAACGGTTCCCGAGCAGCACAAGTGCGAGGTGTCGGCCCCGCACGCGGACAAGCTGATCCCCGCCAAGAGCCAGGTCACGTTGAAGCTGATGGTGCGAGAATGTGCGGGCGTCAACTTCCTCGAGCACGTGCAGGCCAAGATCAGTCTGGCCAGCTCGCGGCGCGGCGACCTGCAGATCCATCTGACGTCGCCGGCCGGAACCAGGAGCACGCTGCTGGCCAAACGGCCGCACGATATCTCCAGAGCTGGCTTCCAGGCGTGGCCGTTCATGTCCGTACACACGTGGGGTGAACGACCGTTCGGGGTTTGGCTCCTCGAGATACACAACGAAGGAAGATTCTTGGGTAAGTAGTTTTATTCATTTAGAAACATTTTTGTGTATTAATAACCATTGTTAGGCATATCAAGATACAGTATAAAATGATTATAATGATAAGATACGTGTGGAATATGGATAAACTTGCTTGTCTAACTAAGTGCTTTTATGATCTTATCTTTAACTGTATAATATTGGGTGTGGATTTTGTCTCGAAATGGTTTCTTTGTATGTAATCGTAAATAGTGTTCGAGGAATAGAATTACTATACCTACTCCGAAGAGTGATGCATAGATGTACGGGTGACTGTTGTGTTATTAATTATTACATAGAGGGATAGTAGGAAGTTCTTTAGCGTAGTTCAACTTTCAAGTATATTATTTTGCTGAAAAAATAATATTACTTTCATATAATATTATTTTGAGATCACAAGATTTAATAATATTTGAAAATGTATGTAAAATTTCATTCCCTTCATCCGTCAACAGGACTAATTGTACGTAGTTGTCTAGCTTTGTGTGTGGAATAATACATAGTTTATGGGTTTCCCTAGGGCGAGCCAGTTTACAAGAATGGGCGTTAGTATTTTACGGCTCATCTGCCAGCCCAGACGGTCTCGATGTAGCTCCGACTTGGATCCCGTTGCCTCCTTTTGCCCCGCGCCCCGCTCGTCCCACTTCGAAACCAATCTTCCAACCTCCGTTTGTCGTCCAAGTAGCTCCGCCGCGCAAAAACAAGAACGCTAAACACAAAAACAATCCGAAATCTGCGGTCAAACCGACCACATTCCCAGCTCTCAATTTCTATCCGATCACGCCTAAATCATATTCCACAAACGCTTTCAATTTCACTCCGAAACTTTTTACTTCCATAACGAATAAACCTTTGAATCCTGTAACTAATTTATCGAATTCCATTACGCCTAGATTATCTATCGTGGACTCGAAAGTCTCGACTCAGACCACTCCGGTGCGATCTCCGAAAACCGTGATCCCGTCGACAATGTTGACTCTGATTCGTTCCACCCACAGTCCTCCTCTCGCGCACATTCCTTCGATATTCCTGGGACCAATACCTTCCAACGTACCGCAGATGCCTGCGATATTCAAACACTACACGAAAGTGCAGCACATTTACCCGATGTCCTCGTACGATATCGAGCGAGACAGGATGGTGGTGGGGACAGGCTCGTTAAGTTCGGATCCCATTAACTTTGTGGCTAACAAAGCTTTGACCGAGCGCCAGGATTACGAGCAATCTGACTTCCGACGTCGGCCAGGCAAGATTGCTCGACCATCCTTACTAATGACTGTTCTGCTTCTTGCTTGCTTGCTTGCGCATGCCATGCATGTATGTGTTACAGTAGCAGAGTATCTAACTAGTACCTGTGGTGTTGTTTACAACTTACGGGCGGTATTACCAACGTGGGAGTAGCTCTCACTGGCAGTTTGAAGTTGTTATCACTATGGTCACCAATGATATTTGTTTTCACTAATTGTCAGATAAAGGCTAACTAGACTTGGTAATACCGGGCCTTAACGAAAAAGTAGTTTCAAGATTGTATAATTTCAATTTGTGTTTTATTCAGGCCCCTTTGTATGAACTTATAAATGATAATCAGTGAATCATGCAATAATTGGCCGATTAACTACTTATCATCCTCGGCTAATCATGTTAATTTGATACTGCCAACTAAAATTAACTATTAATTAGGCCTACTTGAATTTGTAGTTCATACAACCCCTGAATATGATTACATCTATCCACTGTTCACAATTTCCTCTAGTTATTTGGTTGAATATTAAAGCATACTATATATACACTATTTTCTAATGTACAGTGGAACCTCTATGTATCGTTACCGATTACTATCGTTTTCGAACTTTTATCGTTAATTTGGCCCAGAACAAGGTCCCATAATAAATGTGGAATTTTCCTGCATGCGTGATTTTGTCATGGTCACTGAAAAGCAATCGATAGAGATTTCACTGTATTGTATTTATTTATACGGCTACAGTATATATTTTGGATATGAATTTGAATTAATATAGTTATATGCTTCATTACTGAGTAGTGAGTGACTAATGATTAGTGTAATCACAGCTACTGATATATATATTGGTATGTATACGTATCTTACAATAGCTGAACTATTACGTACTACTTTCTATCTTCTAAGTCACATTTATAATTGGCAATTGCACATGTATGTAACTAACGAGTAAATGTTGAATGAGGCAGCTGGAACTCATGGCGAATAAATTGTGTAGCATGAATTATTGACAATAGATTATGTAGATTAACAGATGTTATGGAAACTCATATTACCGTAGTCTGTGTGACTCGCTAACCCCAAATAAAATCATATGTCTTCACTCTTTTTTCTTAGGTTTCTCCACGTTTATTTTTGGATGAATGTAATTTTTATTTTGTATTCAGTATGCTCTTTTTTCTCAAGTTTTTCTGCTATTCACAAGAATTAGCCTACTCTAGATATTGTATGTTGGCATGATAAAACATGTGAATTACTTCACACTATTTAATAACGTGGATTGATTTCTCTCGGTAGTATAATTCAGTATACAGTCATTATTGGAAAGTAGGTCTTGATTTAAAGAATGCTAATTTGTGATGGACAATATGAGATGAATGATGGATGATGATAAAGAGTGAGAGAAATAAGTGATATGAGAATGAATTACGAGGTGGATATGGATCGGAGGAAACTCCAACCTTGTTTCCTCCGATCTGTACCTACCTCATTCATCTCATATCGTTCATCACAAATTAATATTCTTCAAATCAGTATACAGTCAGCTTTTCGTAGATCCAACAGAGTTCCCGACTTGGAAATGTTTAAACATCGTGAAGTTGAATAGTTGTAAGTTAATCAATGTCTGGTGAGTTTCTTGTAGAAAGTGGCAATATTGACCCTTGCTACCGTAACATTACTTTCACTCTATTGTAGCTAGTTAAACTGAGTTTGTATTTCTTTTTGTCTCTATTAAATAAAAAATTATTGAAAATAATAATGGGCACTGCATAGCACAAATCACTATGGTACCAGTAGGGCATACTGAGTAAAGATACATTGTTGTATTGAATAACTGTGCCAAATTCTTTAGACCTGCCAATAAAGCTACATAACTTGGAGCAGGTATCTAACAGTCAAATCTGTTTTTCAGTCACACTTTCTGAATGGAAATTGGGACTCCATGGCACTGAGACGTCTCCCAATGATGATCAAAGTGCCCCGTCGGTGAAAGACGTCAGCTTGCCTCCTGCCAAGGCTCCGACTAGTCTGCGGCCCAAGTGGAACGGGCCTAGTGGTCTGGACGACCTGACGGCACACAACGAAGTAGAACGAACGACCACGGAGGACGATTCAAAGACAAACGCGGGCAATTGCCTGTCGTCAGCAGGATCACAGTGTTTAGGTTTGTGCCTTTTAGTCCTTTTCATTATGTCACAATATTCATTTACCAACAGATCACTAGCCAAGTATAGATGGAAGAAACCTAAAAGAACTTTATCAATAGTTCAACAAGTATCATAATGTTTTAAAGTACGTAGATTCCTAGGCAACAATTATTATGAATTAAATGGAAAAACATTGTTAAATATTAAAATGGAAGTGCAATTTTTAGCGTGTTGAATAATTTAGGTTCATGTTTTCCTAGACTTATTTCGTATTTGATAATGTAGACATTTTTATAATGCTCTGTGGGCCATTGGTTGCTCATCTTGTACTTCTATGTTTGTATGTTTGTTATATCAATATTCTCAAAAACGGAACCGATAATTAATTTAGATGGAGTAGGCCAGGTATACCAAGTTAAAGTACATCGAAATATTGAATCAATAAAATAGCGAACCCAAAGAGATCATTCTCGGGATGATATTCGTTTGGTTTGCCTTCACAGCCTCAATTCTGGCAACTTTTCTAACGACATTCTATTGCTCAACAATGGTGAATCCAAGCCAATAGAAATCAGTGTCTTAATTTTCATCGAACGCGTTCCGTGACTTTTGTTTTCTCGAAATCCAACGGTTTATATGTTGTGAACTTGTTCAAGTAAGTGCCAAGGTGTGAGAGCCAAAACATTCCTTACTCAAATATTTGAATGGACAATACAGTTTTACGAAAAGTAAACTTCGACCTTCGAAATCCTGTGATTTCTTATATAAATATAATATACGTCCATCTTAATATATTGTACAGTCACGTCCAAGCAAATACCTTTTTTTTATCAACATCGATCAATATTCAATACTAACTAGAACAACAATTCTAATGAATGAAGCAATAGCCGGTTATTGGTGCTATGAATTAGTATTTGCATTGATTAATAAACTTCAGTATACTCCTGCAAATATTTCATTGATCATGAACATTCAGACATTCAAATCTACCTGATACTACAGTTCTGCTGAACTGATGTTGCTGGACCATCAACAGCTTATCATGATCAACATCACACATTAATAATCATGAATGTTTGAATAATCAAGTGCAATTAAAATACAGGTGATGCCAAAACAAGTTGGCCTACTGTAGTATCAAGTAATGAGGTAATTAATATTATTATGTTTCATAAAATATCGATTAACCAAGCTAGAATACCCTAGCTCGCTAATAAGCTAGGGTATACCGTAACCTAATTGTATGTAAATAATAGAGATACAGAGAGGATGTACCAATTTTACAACCAGTATTATAATAAACGGCTAATCGTCGTAAGGTTACAAAAGAATTCAACTTGGTGAGCCAAGTTTCTTTTTCATTTGGCTGCTTTTCTAGCGGTGTAACGGTTGTCAGTGAACGTACTGGTTACGAGTGAAGAGTTTCAACTGTGTTTGAATGAATGAGAAGTCAAGTCTATTACCACTGGCATTGATTAGGTTTTTGTGCAACAAGCTCGAGTAGTGATTCGAAATTAAACGCAGAGATGACCGAACGAGAGAACGAGCACAGAAAGTTTTGTCATTCAGATCGGAGCGAAAGAGAGAATGGAAATAAATTCTCGAGCAGAACGTAATTTAAGAACGGGCCGGCGTTCGAAACGAACTCGAACCCTCGCGTAGTCGTTTTCTGCGGAGTTAGGTACGTTTGATTTTTTCTAAATTATATATTGGTCAACTTATGAATCAAGTGACAAAACGAAACGGAAATTAAATTGACATTTTTAGAATTACGGTCGTGATTAACAAGAGTTCATGGTGTGAACGCGTGTAAAGCCATGCTTCTAACGCTAAAGTGTTCAGGCAAACGACGTCACGCATTCGCTTTGGTCAGTGGCGCTCTGAATGCAGTACGCGTAATTATTGAATAAATAATATCCTCACTGGATCGAGTGGCAGAGCCCTGGTTAACCAATCTAACAGGCCGTGGCAGTGTTACGCCTGGTAATGCTGCTAGATGCACTGTTAACACCATCTGCTAGAGCACTGTTGCGAGCGAATGCTGCTAGGAGCGCTGTTATCTGCTAGAGCACTGTTGCGAGCGAATGCTGCTAGGAGCGCTGTGATCAGCCAACCTTTTGATTGTTGATGGTCATAGGCTCTGTCATACGGCATTGCCTAGAGACTACTTTATCTATGGCGTCATCCATCATGATTCTGTATTGGCGTTAACCGACCTTATTTCTTTGAACTATAATAAAAAAAAAATTGAATTGAATTGATGTTTTGAGAACAATGTTCGTGAAAGTTGATGTCGTTTAAGTTTACGCCCACAACAGGCACTTGCAGCCTATCAATACTTTCACATGTGAATAGGGTTCAGTGGTAGTAGATATTCCGTTTAGGCTCGTACAGTATATATATATATCAATTTACCAGTTCGTGTAATTGTTGGAATTGACATAAACCCGAATGAAAGTTGAAACTGTTGAATTGTATGAAAGTGCAAATGAAAAATGTAAATAATGAATGATCGTACAATAATATATGTATATTATCAATTACCATAATCGAAACAGCTGACGCAGGAAAGTGAAAATAGGACTGAATGAAACTAATAGAGATTAAAGTGGTCATTTCGTTGAACTGTTTCGTATTTCCGTTGACTGATGTATTATGTACAGACCGTACGTAGACGATATGATGAAATAGTTTTTTAGTTGGTATTTTGAAAAGTGGTATTACCATACCTCTGTTGGGAGTTGAACTCGGGTCTCTGCCCAGTAGGAGTTTGCCCCACCATGTTTCAATACCCATTGAAGGTATTGCAGTTCTTTTACCAAGTCAAACATGTTCTGGATGCTTAGTTTCAGTATGGTAGTTTGCTGAACTAAATGAACTGAATAACTCAAATGAATAAATAAAACCAGTTGTTAAAATATCTATATCGTGGTTCCTTATCTATCAGTGGATATGGTACAAAAGGATGTAAAATATTGTTTGAACTAATTTTTATTTCAACATTTGGTACAGGCTATCAAGCCTATTTATCTTGACGTTTAGCATCGTTGAGCCTATATTTGGTTCCCAGAAATGTATTCATGAAGATATTCTTTCTTTTTTTTAGTGCGTCATTTTATTTAAAAAATTGAAGCTATAATAATCTCAAACGATATATCGGGCAGTTGAACGAAATGACAACTTTCATAAAAAAAATGTTCCTTTGTAATGAAATTAATTATTAGTATATTAGGTTCAAAGAGTGTGGTACACAACAGAGAAAGATATTCTGAGCCATTATGTATATAATTAATTATAATTATTATTATTATTATCATTATTATTATTATTAGTGATCATTATAACAGTAGTGATCATAAATAGGTTTATAATTTCTCCTGGAAATTTGAAGACAATGTTCTTAATGAAATAACTTAGCTCTCAAGCTTAAGCTTAAAGAGAAACATTTTGTATGCAATATTGTTTAATTTTTTTTAATGATTTACTATGTTATGATAGGTTCAAGAGTGGTTTCAGAACCTGTCAGTTAACTCAATCCCGCTCAAACTTCTCAGCTTGGATAACAATGTCATAATAATCAATATTCAGAGTACTGGTACGTAGGCCTACTTACTGCTCGTACGAAACCGGACCTGTTTTGTAATAACATAACTTGAAATTAGAAGTGAATCTGGTAGCATAGACGAGAGGTATACTACCAAGACACTCCATGCTTATGGTAAACAAAAGTGAAAACTCTCTCCACACCTCCATTCCCCTCGCTAATATCTTCAATCAGTATTGCGTTCCAAATTCCAGAAACCACGATAAGCGGGCATGACAATAGTTCAACACGATCCATAACCTAGCCCTCTTGACGCGCTTCTTAGCGTTCAGAACTAAAATACTCAGTCATAGCAGACATGACCTTGGAACTGTCTTGGTAGTATATCTATCATCTCAGTAGGAAAAGTAATTGATATTAATTTCAATAAAGAGTAGGCCTAACTTGAGTTCAAGAATGTATTGGTTGAATATTTCAGGCAATGATGATTAGAAAAGTAGGCCTACAGTAGTAACATATCATAACCAATTTACCGCCCCAGTGGCTAAGTCAATTACCGCTAGCGGTAGTAACTGAAGTCACCGTTGGGCGTGGGTTCGAGTCCCGCATAAGGCATGGGTTTTTGTAAACGTCCTTTCATCTATCATCTCTTCATCGTTTCATTATCATCCGCTCATTCGTACCCCCGTATAACCTAGCTGTTGGTGGGGTCGTTGAGCAAAATTAAAAAAAATAAAAAATCATCATTTGTTTTGCTTGATTCACTTTTTTTTTTTGAACCCAATTTGACACAGTTTCAGGAAAAATACAGTTGTAAATGAGACAAATAAATCCCAATACTGATTGATGAGGAAGTGTTTCAATATTGCATTATAAAATGTTTCTCTTTGAAACTTGGTTATCCACTCTTCAACTTAACTGCAAGGAATGCCAGCTCTATTATTTACTTATTGAAGTTATATTGTAATTACTTTTGTCTTGATGTAAAAGACATATCTTAATGTTGCAAAATACAAAATAATTATTACAGTATTTGTATACTATTATTACGAAGGAAATAGGTAACTATATAGGAAGGAAAAATAAAATATTGAATATTGAAAATTAAACTGTGAATTGATATGTATTTGTGGTGTTCTTGTAGCTATTGTAGACTTCATAATAATTTTATTTCTGTGTTTATTATTGTTTGTGTGTGCTTCCACTTTTTAGCCTTCATTACGAGTATCAGTTCTCAATGATTCAGAGCCGAACTTGATTCCAGGTTCTTGAAAATAAAATTGAAAACCGACGAAAGTAGCAATAATACATAATATTTTCACACTGACAAAAGAGAAATGTACACCCTCTGCGACAACCCCTTGAGCTAACTTCCAAGGACTAGCTTCCTCCGAGTGTTTACGACGTGGATTGGTCAATGTTTACTATTAGATCTGGTTCAGTGATCGGCAACTCTGAGCACGCGGGCCACCCTGACGAACATTTTTAGATCGCACGCTAAACAAATGCACGCAGAGTTTTGAAAAAAAAATCAAACAAATAGAACCAAAGTGCATATTACAGAGTTCTAGATCTTCAATGAAAGTATACTAGGAAAACGCAGCAAATACGCTGTGAGTTCTTTGAAAATTTGAATTTACCTTACATTATCCCCGAATTTGTACCTCTGTTTTTATTCTCATGGGGCTAGGAGCTTATGTCAAGTGGTTGTCATAGTAATCACATTAGTAGAATTCAAAATGCAATTGAAATAATGAAGTGATTATTCCATGAAACAAATTTGGTCATGCAGTGTCATTGAATTTATTTTCAACATCATATGATAATGTCTCAGTATGCTGTACGTTCTGTACATGCATGTCGTGAGGAGCGTACGCGACGGGATCCGTGAGGACTGATACTCGAAGTGAACTGTCTACGTGCTGTGCTTGATGTGGGCAACCTCAACTTGGGGCATACAAACTAGTATCGGGTGCTTTTAAATGTGCACGAATCATAGCAATTCTTAACCCTTGGGATCAATATTTTAAAATTTAGTTTTCATTTATAGCTGGATACTCAGATTCACATTCTGGTTGTTAATTAAAAAGTTTTGTTTTGGTGATACTGAAACTTGAGTGTTCTTGGTTTTTTGGTAGTCACCATGGTCACCAAGCTTATGATCACCCAAACTTCATGAATCACTGCATCTAGAAATGTGTAGTACTTGGATGATCATTAACAATCATTAACAGTTGGTCTAATATTTACTGAACTAATTCTAATCAATGATTGAGAGGTATTGAATGCTGAATCATCTCCTAAAACTAGACAACATCAGCAGGAAACATTTTCTTCTCTGTCTAAACTTTCAATAGATTAAACGGTATATTTGCCGTCAGTAAAGTTGGCAGCCGTTAGCTTTGTTGGCGACAAATACAATACCTAATATTGTTCAACTCTATCCTTCAATAAGCATTTCACTTTCATCTCATTTTATGTTGTATTTTGAGTCCATCTCACTATTTTGTTCTCATGCTACGAAACGTCACTGCCTTAACAATCAACTGAATACTGTAATGAACGAGTCAAACTCACATGAACTAGCCGTGAATGCAAGCATGTAATAACCATCTATAGAATGGAAGAGAAAAGTATATGTGGACGTTGAATGTGAAATTGTAAATGTAATTATTTTGCGCAAAGGGCCTAAATAACTTGATATGTATCGATGTAATAAATCATTCTAAACTATACTAGAGATGATAACATTTGAATAGACAATGTGAATTTGACTGGTGTGATAAAAATCAGACACATTATTCAGTTGATATAATCATTACACATTGCAACTAATAATGTGTACCTTATCCGTAAAAACGTGTGTAACTGTGATGCCAAGAATTGCACAGCCCCTTTGTTCGGAGATGAGTGAATCACACAGGGTGGCGGTGGTTCGGTGTGCTACTCCGAGGGTTGGTCATCCTGGGCGACGACTCAGCTTGTAACCATATGTGGTGAGTCGTCACTCAACAGACCTATCAGCTATATCTATTGGCTAACTACTAATTCACTGCGGTTATTGGTTGGTATGTCCACTTGCTTTGCTTTCTTTCATGCATTCAGCCTGTTTATCCATCTGACAATGAGAAGAACTACCTCTGACAAATGACTAATATATTTGGATCACTAATACAGAGCCATTAAAGTGTATTGGCATTGAACTGACAGAGAAATAATTTGTCCTGGTTTTTTCCGTGTACCAGCAAAATAATTAACAATGGTCGTGGCATGCAGGAATTCCACTGAATAGTAAATACCAATTGTAAGCACTTGGAGCTTACCAGAGTTGATGTTCAAATCAATGGGTGCCATGTCATCGGGTAGTTTTAATTTTCTCGAGTCTTGCTGTTGGAATAATATTAACATTTTAGCTGGCCAGAAATTGTTACACAATTGTATGGGATTTCAAGTGAATCTGAGTTAACAGAACAGCAAGACTACGGTAATGAAAATTCCAACTATCTGATGGCATGCTCGTCAGTGTGAACAATAACTTTGGCAAGTTTCAACATTTTACAATTTTTGTTGGAATTGTTGTTTGCCACAAGCGTTCTGAATATTATGACAGTACACATACAAAACGGGACTAAATATTTTGATTTCACTTTTTTATTCAGTTCATCATCAAGTTACTTCAATGGTGCGATATTAGTCATGCAAAATATACCGGTACTTATTTGTCAGAAGTAGTTTTTCTCATTTCTAGATGGATGAATATAGCCTTGTGCATAAACGTGCACAAACTCATACTTGTAGAAATGCACCAAACCTGATCCTGCATTTAACCATTGGACACCGCAGCTCTCTCGTATCTCATCAAAAAAGTTATTCGTTCAGTTCGGTTGTTATCTCGATGGTCAGTATGGGCACCGAGGCTTATTAGAGTATCAACCAAACTTGATGATTTACTGACATCTAGATATTTGTTGCTCTTTCCCACAGAAAATCATTAACCACTATGAGCTACTTAGCCGCCCCAGTGGCTCAGTCAACTATTGCTAGCGGTAGAAACTGAAGTCACCGATGGGCGTGGGTTCGAGTCCCGCATAGGGCATGGGTTTTTGTAAATTTCCTTTCACCTATCATCACTTCATTATCAACCTCTCATTCGTACCCCCGTATAACCTAGCTGTTGGTGGGGTCAGTGAGCGGCATTGAAAAAAAAATTGGCTACTTGGTGGTGTCGTGCAATAGACCAATATTGATTTTTTCTAAATTATAATGTGATTTATAGCGACACCTTATAATCGAGAATGCCGTTTTCAGTTATTTGTGGTTCAAAATATGTCTTAAATTAGATTTGGGGTCAATTTCATAATAGGTTCGGTGAGAACATTTATCTTCATTGAGAAAGTGCTATTCAAAATTGAGCCTCAACGAATTTCCAATACGTACCGTAGTTCTTGTTCTGATCTGTGGTTTCTTGTGTGTCTAATCTCTGTAGTGTGTCTCTTTCTTTTCTGGTTGTTTGTTTTCCCGTAACTCCCCGCGGCACCCTGTTGATGGTTACTATCTTGAGGCCAAAGAATAAACCACTTCATAATTTGAAAAAATAGTTTACGCGCTTTTCAACGTGGATATACAACATGTGGGGAGAAGAGTTAAAGAGAACAGCAGGTTACCTAATTGATATTTCTAAATGAAAGCGTAGTGGAATTACCGGTGTAGATCAACAAGAAAATAACAATAAATGCAAATGAAACTATGTTTCTACTTGTTGCCGTGGTTTCCTGGCCAGTGTTATCAAAGTCGCAAGCCAAATTATTGTTACATTTTGTGTCATTCCAATGCAGTTTAAACAACGGTATATCTCATTATTAAAATATGAAGTTCGGTTAGCTGCTGTTTTCTGTGTCCGCTTCTGTGCATCTGTAAACTTATAGGTATTTTCTGTGCACACCAAGACATTTAACATTTGAGATAAATATTGTTCTATAACCTCTTTATTCTGTCATCTCACTGCGTATCTTTTACCAGTTTCCAGTATTTCATTACAAATTGTGTGATACGATGCAAGGCTAAATGTAGGCCTACAATTGCATTGCCAGCTCCTGTAATGCTTCAAAATTCCAGCATGGGTACTTTCTGGAATTCTTCAATTCGAATGAATTATAACGCCAATAATAGATTCATTTGAGATGTTAATTAGATGGTTTCTCTGTGGAATGTTATGAACTTTTAGTATACAAATATTTCCCTTGTCAAAAGTTGCATGTTTGTACCTAGTGAGTGTTATTAATTTATGATGTGTTGACTTTAATCAGACTAGATAATGCAGTAGTGAAATATATACAGTCTATAATCTATACCAAATCTAAATACAATCTATAAGTAATTGCTATGAGTTACTCGACCCTGATGCATTACTTCATTTTGAAAATATTAATGGTTTCAGTTTAATTCACTACTAACGACTTTGTGTATTGTTCCGTAATGTAGGCATGCATTACAATTACCGTAATATTCCAATAAAAACAGAGAAACACGAACAACTTATTCGTATAACAAACCACATGACAAATATGGGAATGACTATATTAGAAAAGTTTTTACAAAAATACTTTTTAGTAAAATAAACATCTCTAGTCAATCTTTTCATGCACACGGGCCTGGTTCCGAGTACCCTAATCAACTTCATTCGGGAGAAAAACGAAATATCGCTTGTCTAGCTTTGCGCGTTTGTCATCATTTGGAAAACAGTTTTCACTTTTCACTATTTTCACAATATGTCACATATGAAATATAATTACTGACTTGCAGATACCTCACCAGTACGCTATCAAGCATACGTTACATAAACATACGTTGTCATATTTAAAAATAACACCCTTCTGTTACAGAATGCTTACCCGGTCTACGTTTGCACGATAACATCTGTGTCCGAAATTGCCCGGGACAAACGTATGCGTTGAACGATACCCGCACCAGGTCGTGCCTCGCTTGTCATTACACATGTGCCAATTGTACAGGACCCAACGATTACCAATGCAGCAGCTGTTTCGGCGACGCTGTTCTCAAAGAGGATAGAACTCAGGTATTTTGTTATCCGAAAACGTTTTTACCGACGATGGAAAATACAAAATGGTTTTTCTATATGTTCCTAGCATTTTCTATCAACGTCGTACTACTAGTAGTATACGCGGTTTATTTCATCGTAGTGAAATGTCGAGAAAGAACTAAAAGCAATACGAATCGGTATCGCTATAGTAAAATGGGAAACGGTAATTCGCTTCCAGATGACATTTGTGATTTGCCAGATAGTGAGGAAGAATATTCGTAATGTTTCCACTAAAATAAAACTAAAATTCAATTGAGGTAAAACTTTTATTGATGATAGTTGATGTTTTTTTCACTTGAATTCAATCAAAATCTTCAGAAAGCAACGCTTATAGTTTCCTGGATGAAAAAGGAACGTAAACAGAATATTTCAAGTTTTAGTACCGTATTCTATTTTCATGTCAGTACAACCTAACAGTCCTTTATATGTAAGCTATTCTGTTTCCATACGAGCAGATGACTTGAATTGGTAGCCATCAATAGTATATTGTATTTATAAATATGATAGGTATAGGCCTACTTACCTACATAATATTATAGATTCATCAATTAAAAGTCATCAACGTGTTTATTGTGTCGAAACAGGTAGCAGGTTTTCCCAATGTTTGATGTCTTGAAAGTTCTAATTTATGTTCATGTGTCAGTTAATAGGACCAATATAGAAATATGAAAGTTAAAATCTCAATTCCAATCTTGATTTAATAATAATAGACAATATTTGCATTTTGCATATTCTGTTACCTATTTGTATAAAATTATTTTATTACAAAATAAATGCTTTTAAAAATGTGAAATGAATGATTATACAATTGACCCACTAACCCCCTCCCTGAACTGTGGCACACCCTCCCCAAGTGTGACCCAAGTGTGTATTTTAGTACGGTCCTGCTTTTAAATATGACATAGTAGCAGTATGAAGCACGTTTGTCGCTCTGGCGCTATTGTTGGTACCGCTACTTCACATGCTCGAGGTCCATGGTTAACTTCCGACGCAGTAATTTCTTGGCGGAAGCAAACTAACAGTTACTTGACCAACCAGAACTAGAACTTAACGAAAGTAACACGTTCCTATCTCAAGAACTTTAATGGGAACACATTCCTTTTACTAAGCAGTAACTCTTACCGAAATCACGTTCCTTTTTATCGGTAACAAGCAACAAAATTTACGTTCATATTGAAGTTCCGGTTGAACAGATTGTACTTCAAGAATGCATATGCAACGTGGAAAAGATCGCCTATTTGTATAGCAGAAGGAACAATTTGTCATCGACTGTTTGTCTCGCCCGCTATTGATAATTCCCAATCCGTGCCATCATTCTGTATCTCATTATTTCCAGACGTAATTCACAGTATTTCCCTGTCTACTATTTATCATAGGATCTTTTCGTACATTGCCAGGGCTCGAATTAACCGAGCGGGAAAGTGTGAGGGGTTTGAGAAAAATGTCAATCTGCGCACCCAGCTAATGGATTCCAAGAAAACAAGATGCCTATTCTACTTCAGTGTTCCATCTCGAACCTGCTAGTCCTCGAGGTAAGATCATTTAATTATTATTAGAAATTAGCGTTGTGGTAGTGTTTTATAATGATTGAATATATATTTTTTTCTTAATGCTGCTCAACGACCCCACCAACAGCTAGGTTATGCGGGGGTACGAATGAGCGGGTGATAATGAAACGATGAAGTGATGATAGGTGAAACGACGTTTACAAAAACCCATGGCTTATCCGGGACTCGAACCCACGCCCAACGGTCTATTCAGTCACTACCGCTAGCGACAATTGATTTGGCCACCGGGGCAGCGATTGAATAATTATTGAGTTGACTATGATACATTACTGTTCCAAAATGGAGAAACCCACGCAAATCTTTTGCTTTGTAACATTTTAAAACCCATGAAAATACTCCTACAAATTGAAACAAAAAACTTCGCGTAGGTAACATTCAAACAGACTTCATTTTTTGCGTAACTTTTGATTTTTTTTTCTGAGGAACTGTAACGGTAACTTGTTCCTTCTTCGATCGAGTAACGGGAATTGGACCTAGTTCCTCTATTTGAGGAACTTACCCAACACTGGAAACCAGAGAGTACGGTACGTAGTTCAAATTACTGGTACATGAGGAATAGACTGGCCAATAAGAGCTTCTACTCAAGGCATTATCAAGTGAAGAAGAAGTCATAGAAATAAATAAGAAATTCATAGTCCATGTAACTGTATAGACCGAATTACCGTATTCGATTGCTGCCCTCGGTAGCTCAGCCAGCTGAGGCACCGCTGCAGAAACTGATGTCACCGTTGGGCATGGGTTCGAGTTCCGCATAAGGCGTAGGTTTTTGTAAACATCCTTTCATTTATCATAACTCCGTAGTTTCACAATCAACTGCTCATTCGTACCCCCGTTTAACCAAGCTGTTGGTGGGGTCGTTAAGCAAACAATAATCATCATCAGCGGCCATGCGATCGCCAGTATGGTAAAACACTCCCAGGCTCAAATTTGCTCGTTGTATACCACAAGATATGGCTTGTTACAAACATTGTAGTACTGTGGTTACGGTGACCAGTCGTCCCAGTTTTCCGGGATTGCCCCTGTTATGAGCTTCCTGTTCCGGCGACCAGAGAATGGTTCTCGGGATCAACAAATATACATTTTTATTCAAATTGATCAAATATAAATAACTGGGTATTTTTCACCCTCTGAAATTCTCATAATTCATTACTTTTTTATATAAAAAAAATGTTGAATCAATTTTTAAATCACACTTCAAATTCAAATAACTGTCTTTCTATCATTAACGCTACATCCTCAGAGTATCAAGTTGTATGTAATTACTATACAGAAAAAAATATATTCTCGATTCTATATTCATGACCATTAAAACACACACAAAATAATACTAGAAGACAAGGCCCAATTCACAAAAATATCCCTGCTGGGCTGTTTAAAGAGAACATTCTAACAAAAATGTTCAATTATTACATGAATATGGACAAAAGATGACTTGAATAAAAGATATTATTGTAACCATACATCGCATTAAATAGCAGCAAATGTTTTCCCACAGGCAGATAGCTAAATAGTAAATACCATGAAAGGGAGTTATGAGGGTTGTCGAGTACACCAAGACATTGCTATTTTATTTTCATTCACCTTTTATTAACATCAAAACTTGATACATAATCATTGTTCTCCAATCAAGGCTATGGATGAAAGTAGGATCGTTTAGACAAGGTACCACAAGGTTGAACTTACCACCCGATTTCAATCATTTTAAATAAAAACAATGAACTTTGACAACTGGTCTGCACTGTCTATCACCATACTCTTTACTCTAAGATAGAAGTATTTCAGTTTCCAAAAGTCAAGAACGCATAACATGAGGAGAAAACATTTTTGTGATATAACGAGCATTGGTATTAAGACTAAACCAATTAAACACATGAAATAATATATAGCATGTAGGCATACATATATATACATATATTTGTACTGGGTCAACGATGCACTGTAGGCCTACTAATGACTACGATCTATTGGCATCGGTGAATGATACGGTACACGAGATAAAATGTTATAGAGCCCAATTTCATTTTTTTGGGATAACTCGTGGGAAGAAGTTGGTCATGACCTGTTTTAAGTAACCATCCCAGTATTGACCTGAATACCAGGGGAAACCATGAAAACCACCTGTCGGGTTGAACGACCTTGGCGGGAATCGAACCTCGGTCTTCTGACTGACTGACTACAAACTCAATGCTTTAGCACAAGTGTGTGATGTCATGGTCATGACATTTTGAGAACAGGATTTAAAATTTAAATTAGCCCAAGGATAATTGCTATAAACAATACAATTTTGAGACAGTACATACATAGATACCTAGCTGTCTACCTATACAATCCATGTACATAAATAATAGGCCTAATTATCTATCCCAGTTCCAACAGTGTCAGGTCAGGGGTAGTAGACAATCCTGATGCACCAACTCCTTCCTCTTCTTCAAGTAAAAACAGAAATGTGCTCACAGGAGGTTTACAACCCCAAAATGTCATCAGTTTTAAGTCGAATGAAATAACGGTCGATATTTTGGCAGCAAGTTATGTGCACTGTGTTTTGTAAAATCAAAGTCGAGCCGTTGTAAGGCAATTTTGGCTGTTGCCGGCCGATCACAGAACTGACTCAATCGCTTGACAAGTTGGTTGATAGTATTATAAAGGCACGCTTTCGGATATATTTCCGGATAGACTAATGCATTCGGACACAGCGGGAAACAACCACAGAAAACCGCTTCTAGCATTGCAACTCCATAAAATTCATGTTTAGCCGTTGATACCACAACATGAGCTTGTTTCAAGATCCTGTAATATTCTCCTTTCGATTCTATGAAGCCAAAATGCTGAATGTGTTTGGAGAGAGTACGTTTAGCTTCTTCGAAGATTGGAGGTATGTCCGAGAACATTTCGCCAAGAACGGAAACAATAAAACTTTTCCCCATAGCTGCTAATGTGGTAAGAACCAAGAAAAACGTTTCGGGGTCCTTATCATGTTCCCAACGATGTGGCCACACAATATGAAGAGAAGAATTATTTTCAATGACTAGGCCTAGGCCTATTTCGATAACAGGGAATTTGATTGGAAAATATAAAACCTTACATTTTACTTCTATGCATTCTCTAATGTTTTGGGGTCTGAAATCGGGCTGAAGTTTGAGAAAGGTATTGATAGCATTAAGGAACGAACTCCGATTAAAGTTAGAATTGAATACGATAATGTCAGCTACAAGACATGTTGTTATCTGATTGTATCCATACTGGAAGTCTCGAGACTTTTCTTTCTTAATGGGATAGACCAACTGGTTTTCATGGAAATACACAATCTTCTTCAGAGTTGAGAGATCTGGTCTCAGTGCAATCAACTCAGCCAGATTTAATACTGAACTTGTGAACAACACTTTGAAGTTCGGATTACGTTCAATAGTTTGTGATAAATAGAGTGCACCCGTTCTTGCTCTCCAGTGCCACTTTTTGGCAGGCAATGTTACTAAATAAACATCATCACTCTTTTCTTCACTCAAATTTTGGACAAGCGTATCGATAAGTTGTTGATGAGAACCACCATAAAAGGGTTCTATCATCAACACTGTCGACTTCATTTCTTACATAGCAGACGCTTGACGGCCTACCACCAGCTACGAATGTGAAGCTAGCCCTATCTCAAAGAAGTGAACGAGGCAACAGTGTACAAAACACGTACAAGGGTACCACAAAGACGGATGTACGCTGGAGACAGAAACTGAGTAAAAACAGTAGATGCACACAAGGTGCATTTCATTTCATATAAATATGCCTATATCGCTCATCCAACAACGCATATGTTGTTTTTTCCCCATGGTCATATAATAAATGAGTATAATAATTATAATTACAATTGAATTCAATCAAGACCCGAGCAATATATATTTCAATTTTCTCCTCAAAGGTTGGTACAGCTAGGTACAGCTGACTGCGGCCATTTTTGCTGATGACCGCCTGTAATGAATTGGGAGATGTCGTCAGGGAATTCTCAATAATAATCATTGACCTCTCGTAAGTATATTACAGTTAACTCTGTGTCATGTTCGAATGATGATTAAATGAAGTAATTCTTTCTGAATAGATTGTTGTAATATTCAAGTATCTTGGGACATAGCATGACGTTGAAATTCCCCGAGCTCCTTGCAACATAGCCCTACTTTTTCTCCTCGTGGTCGCAGTGCTCGCGGATTAATTTAAATAGATTAGGCACCGATAATGATGAACATAATATGCAAATAAGTTACGAAATAGCTGTATCTCATCAACTTCTTGGATGTAGTGTGCGGTACAATTGATTAAAACGCCTAATGCACAATTAAATGTGCCTAGGTAGGTGGAGGCCTAGAAGTTGGGAGGAGGAATAGGCATAGGCCTACCCTAGCGGCATTTTAATCGGGTGGATTTTAAAAGTGGGCAGATCCTATTAGGCCCCTACCATATAACTTGGTTGAATTTGTAATATTTGCTACCAAGTTACTAGGTTATAATTTTCATTTTTGCCACAAAGTAGGCCTATCTTTGTAGCTATTCTCATCCCTGCTAGGCCTAGGGTAGGGCCTACCACGGTTGTACTAGGCCTGCGGTAGTGGGCTACTTGGCCATGCAAAATTGTTTTGTGAAATATCGTGCTGCATCCAATTTCATTATATTTCCATGAGTAATTTGTCGTTAACAAACCCACCTTTTTTCATATTAAAAACCCACAATTCTTTGAATAACCAACAAATTGAATACCTCCCCCATAAAACAAAGAAATAAACATTTTTTTTGTACGGACTGAATGTCGTAGGCATATGGTAGGTGCCAGCCAATATGATGATTTTTTTTTCAATAATATTGAAACTGTAGGCCTACATAAAATCACTGTTTCCCAATTAAGGCTAAAAATGAAAGGTAGGATTGTTTGGACAGGGCACTACAAGGGCAATCTTCATGCAATTATGCAGGTTTCTAAAACAACCTCCGACAATTTTCTTTCCTCATGATGAATCTGTCTGGCCACAAACCATCTTAGTAGCTCTGCAGATGTTATGAAGTGATTTACAATAAGTTTCAACTGAAATGGTTTCATGCACGCTTTACGATGAAACTGTCCCATTTTACAGCTGCCTGCCGCAACCGCAGAAGGTGATGCAGCACTTGATGCGGACGAGCACGTCTTCCTCCCGGACCTCAGCCGGTTCCGAGATGTTTCAAATGTTTGCGACGCGTGACACTGTCGACACACGTACACCAAGAGGGTAGCAACATTGCGCCGCCGTGTCATTGCATGCTACGCCAAGATCTAGGAGACAGCCCGGTCAGAGGTGCGTACTTCACACCATCTCCATGTAAAACCTAATGAAGGCCCTGATTATTAATTTGTACGAATAATTTATTCAAGTATACAACTCTCGCTTGTAGCTACTTTACCAGCAGGCCTGCTACCTGTATAGCCCAGACTGAGCAAATAAAGAAGAACTGTGGCATTAGGCCTATTTTAGAAACTGAAGTCAAGTCGGATTTGGGTTCGAGTCCTGCACATGGCATGGGTTTTTGTACACATCATTCATTCATCGTCTGCTTATTTGTCTTCCAAATAACTTAGGGGGGTCAGTAGGGCATATAGAGTTGTTGAGCAAACAATCATTATCAATCATCGTACAAGCCACTAAATCCTTCATACATCCTACCAGTCTTAGCACTCTGTAAGTAAGCTGAAATCTATCAATACAGTCCAAGATCAGTTCATATTTCTAAATTGAACTATTTTCAAAGCTTATAGGCCTACCTTCAGTGTAGGCCTATAGTTGATCTGTTAAGTTGAAAAGGTGTGGGCGTATCTACCAGTAAGCCTGTTTTTTAGAAACATTGTAGAATCACTTTTTTGTCTGTCGTCTCATATTTGTGAATGGAACTAACATTTATTTGAGAGAGATTCATTTTCGACAGCAAATACTTTTTGCAACAAATGCGTTCATGGCTGTGTAGTGGTTATAATACCAACTGTTTCTTATTGTTGCAGGTTTTCCAAACCCGTGACACGCGTGCGCTACTACAATCACATCGTGCAGTTGACGGCTACAATACCAGGTTTGTGTTTATTTTTACTTTTAATTGCATGAAAGTAAAATCAAAGTGTCTACTTCTGCGGGTGCATTCCTGTACAAGATGAGCCCAGTCCTAACTTGAACCAGAGTTCATTGGGGCTGTGTAGGCCTACCAGCTGTTAGTAAAGGATGATACCGTTTTTTAAACTCTTTCTTTTTGGTTTCATCTTTTGAAACTGTTTTGAATTTGGCGTGTAGCACCCCTTGTAACTCCTAAAGGAGTAAGCACACACAATGTGTAGGAATTTCAAGTTATTTACTGTTAGTTTTGTAGGCTAGACCTCGATATCAATTGCCAGTTGATTCTGTGAAGCCTACCAAGTCCATGTTGTTCTTGAAGGACAAGCATCTTATGTGAATGATGTCTGTTTCAGGAAGCAAGCCTTGAACAAGGAGGTGGTACTCGCTGACGAGACTGCACGAGCTACTAATGGAACGTGAATGAAGACGGAGACAGCTGTGATTTCACCCCTCGAGAGCAGCACGAGGTTTCTCGGGCCATCAAGTTCATCACCTTATCAGGTATGTGGAAGAGTCTGATTTGAAACTTATAACTCTATATGTAGAGGTGTTTGTTTTCCCAAGTCGCGGAATGTCTCGTATGATGATGAAACGATAGGAGCGTGTTTTCTTGAATTCTCAGTTGATTGGTATAATTTCAAGTCGCAAAAATACACTAACTGTACCTAAATTCGCTTATAACACGGAAATCAACCTGGCATTGCGAAGTATGCCACTACAGTAAACCCTCGTTAATCCGAAATCGAAGGGACCTAAAAAAAATGATTTCGGTTTATAAAAATTCGGATTAATCAAAAAGTAATTTTTCCCGCTCAGAATATAGTTAATAATAATTTCGTATTGCGCGCTAGAGGAAGTTATGTCACCGGCTGAGACTACGTGATAGATCCGTTGCTAAGGGCCTCGCTGATCGTGTGTACTCGGCTATCTCCGTGACGCGTGATCCTCATATGGCCCGTTTCTATTGGCGCTTGGCCGTCCCGAGTCGGACGAACGAGTGTTCCGAGCTCAGACTTCGTCAAGGTCGACTGCATTCGGTACACAAAGCATAGAACAGCTGAGCATGCTTCCACTCATTCTTACGCATCAAATAAGAAGGATGGAAATTGGGAAAATAGTGATAACTTCACGGAATTCACTCGGATTATTTCGAATTATCCAATCTGAAATCAGTGTTGAAGCAATTGAACGAACGAAATATCAGTCCGAATTACGGTTTAACCGAAATTCGGATTAACCATATTAAATTATTAATTAACATTGAAATGCCTATACCTTCAGCTGGGGACCGATTTCAAGTTCAAAATACGTCAAATTTCGGATTAACCGAGTTTGGATCAACGAGGGTTTACTGTACCATTTTTTAAACTCTTTCTTTTTGGTTTCATCTTTTGAAACTGTTTTGAATTTGGCGTGTAGCACCCCTTGTAACTCCTAAAGGAGTAAGCACACACAATGTGTAGGAATTTCAAGTTATTTACTGTTAGTTTTGTAGGCCAGACCTCGATATCAATTGCCAGTTGATTCTGTGAAGCCTACCAAGTCCATGTTGTTCTTGAAGGACATGCATCTTATGTGAATGATGTCTGTTACAGAAAGCAACCCTTGAACAAGGAGGTGGTACTCGCTGACGAGACTGCACGAGCTACTAATGGAACGTGAATGAAGACGGAGACAGCTGTGATTTCACCCCTCGAGAGCAGCACGAGGTTTCTCGGGCCATCAAGTTCATCACCTTATCAGGTATGTGGAAGAGTCTGATTTGAAACTTATAACTCTATATGTAGAGGTGTTTGTTTTCCCAAGTCGCAGAATGTCTCGTATGATGATGAAACGATAGGAGCGTGTTATCTTGAATTCTCAGTTTGGTATAATTTCAAGTCGCAAAAATACACTAAATATACCCAAATTCACTTATAACACGGAAATCAACCTGGCATTGCGAAGTATGCCACTACAGTAAACCCTCGTTAATCCGAAATCGAAGGGACCTAAAAAAAATGATTATGGTAAATTATAAAAATTCGGATTAATCAAAAAGTAATTTTTCCCGCTCAGAATATAGTTAATTTCGTATTGCGCGCTAGAGGAATTTATGTCACCGGCTGAGACTACGTGATAGATCCGTTGCTAAGGACCTCGCTGATCGTGTGTACTCGGCTATCTCCGTACACAAAGCATGGAACAGCTGAGCATGCTTCCACTCATTCTTAGGCGTCAAATAAAAAGGATGGAAATTGGGAAAATAGTGATAACTTCACGGAATTCACTCGGATTATTTCGAATTATTCAATCCGAAATCAGTGTTGAAGCAATTGAAGGAACGAAATATCAGTCCGAATTACGGTTTAACCGAAATTCGGATCAACCATATTAATTAACATTGAAATGCCTATACCTTCAGCTGGGGACTGATTTCAAGTTCGTATACGTCAAATTTCGGATTAACCGAGTTTGGATTAACGAGGGTTTACTGTAGGCCTACCATTTTTTAAACTCTTTCTTTTTGGTTTCATCTTTTGCAACTGTTTTGAATTTGGCGTGTAGCACCCCTTGTAACTCTAAAGGGGTTAGCACACACAATGTGTAGGAATTTCAAGTTATTTACTGTTAGTTTTGTAGGCCAGACCTCGGTATCAATTGCCAGTTGATTCTGTGAAGCCTACCAAGTCCATGTTGTTCTTGAAGGACATGCATCTTATGTGAATGATGTCTGTTCCAGGAAGCAAGCCTTGAACAAGGAGGTGGTACTCGCTGACGAGACTGCACGAGCTACTAATGGAACGTGAATGAAGACGGAGACAGCTGTGATTTCACCCCTCAAGAGCAGCACGAGGTTTCTCGAGCCATCAAGTTCATCACCTTATCAGGTATGTGGAAGAGTCTGATTTGAAACTTATAACTCTATATGTAGAGGTGTTTGTTTTCCCAAGTCGCGGAATGTCTCGTATGATGATGAAACGATAGGAGCGTGTTTTCTTGAATTCTCAGTTGATTGGTATAATTTCAAGTCGCAAAAATACACTAAATATACCCAAATTCGCTTATAACACGGAAATCAACCTGGCATTGCGAAGTATGCCACTATAATACTCGTAATGTTGAATGTTTCTTCTATTTGCCGCGTAAGAATAAGTCGATGCCCGTTGAGCTGTTAGCTTCTTTTGTGTCATCCGAGTGATTGCGGTCTGACCTTGACGAGCACAAGTCTGTAGAGCTCGGAACACTTTCGTCAGACTCGGGACAGCCGAGTGCCAATCGAAGCGGGTCAAATGACGATTGCGCGTCGTCGAAGCTAGCCGAGTGCACACGATCAGCAAGGACCCTCGACAGTTTCTTACACATAGTTTCGGCCGGTAGCATAGCTTTGTCTCGCGTGCAATACGAAATTATCTAAATTCTTTAAAGCGGGTAGGCCTAGTGATGATTTTTGTGAAAAGATGTGAGAAGTGAAAAGATCTTTTCTTGTTAATCTGAATTTTCATAAATTGAAATATTTTTTTTTGTCCTTTCCAGTTCGGATTAAAGAAGGACTGTAATCCTCTTTTTCCTTTTAAACCTTCGTAAATATTATTTCCGCTTGACATTCGGACAAAAAACCATAACACCGCCAAACACTGAAATTTGCAAATATAGCTGCAAAGAACACGAAATCGTAGCATTGTTTTCAAACACCTCTATCTAAAGGCCCAAGTTATAATAATAGCCTACCTTACGTAGGCCCGGTTTTACGAATCTTAGTTAAGTACTAATCCACTAACTATTTGTTAAAGGTACGAAAATATCATATGTAACCAATGGTGATAACAAGTTAATCCGCTAACCATTGCTTAATCCACTAACTATCGATTCGTAATACCGGCCCTTATAAGTCTGAGTGTCGGTGGGCCTAATGTTGGTCATAGCAAGGACTTGATTACGATCTTGAGGCCTCGTTCCCACACGTTAGGACTGTCGTAGGGACCATATATTGTGTCCCTTGATATACTGTCCCTCAATGTGGTTAAACTGTACCTCAAAACGCGTTTTGTGAGGAGGTTTTTCTGTGCTTTGATTTTGTGACCTCGATAGCACGTAGTACATTAAACTCCCGTCAGGTGGCGTCGTGGATGTGTTAGGCATCTTATATGACATCGGCGTTATTTTGGTTGCATACTTACAGGATGTTTTAGAATTTCACACGGAAGCAAGTTTGATTTCAACTCGTCCTATCACTGTAGCAGAGTTTCAACTCCGCTCGTAAGAGAATGAATATTACCGGTAATTGAAATGTCTTGGCAACAAATATAAGTAGTAATAAATAATTGTATAGAGAACCTATGTACACATTATACAATACAGTTAAATAATGAACATATACAATAAAATAGTGGTGGTGTAGAGAATAGTGAATATTGGTAACATGTTACCGGTATTAGGAAACAGATTTCGTTTTGAACCATAATTCATTTTATCTACACAGAATTAGGTAATACGTACAGTCAATTCACTGATTCCTGTAGAAACTCAATCACAATATAATAAGTTATTATAGTAGGCCTAATATTCATCTATTAGTAGGGTGACCATATTCAAAAAAGGAAAATCCGGGACAACGCTAAGACATGGGTATAGTCAAAATCATTTGTTCCAAATTTTATTAGGGAGGAGAGGGGTCGAGGGCTCAACAGCTCCGCAGGGTAATTTTTGGGAATTTGTAGTCTTCTAGTCATTTTCTGGATGTATTTTCTAGTCATATAAAATCAAGAATATATTTTTTTCTATTGTAATCGCATACAACTTTATACTCTGAGGGTGGATTGCAAGAACGAAGTTTAAACCCCGGCCTACTTTAGACGCCATCTAAGTACAAAATAGTACAAAATACACAGTTAGGCCTATTTATATTTCTTCCGTTTTTGAAAATCGGGGATAATTATTCACCCAACGATTGGGAAGTCTGTTCTTTTGAAACCGGGAACTGAAACCGGGACAAATACGTGTCCCGAAATAACTTTTTGGGACACCAGGACAAAAGATGAAAATCCGGGACAATCCCGGTTTTCCGGGACGGATGGTCACCCTATTGAGACTTGATTTTGGGCCTACATCAATCTGTTGAGAGCGGTGAAGTGATTTTTTTTTTTTTTTTCATTGATTCAAATGAAAGCGTTTTAACAATAAAGGGTACTCTTGTGAGGTTCCACGAAACCCTCATGGGGTTCATCTGTGGAGATATATAATATTAATTCACATTAAATATAATTCAATAGAAGAAAACAATATATAGTTTCTGATAATAAATAATAATAACAGTACAATGAAGCACATTGACAAGAAGCATGTAGCAAATGAACAAAATAGGATTAACCAACAAAATTATATTTGAATTTCATTGTTGCTGAGTAGAAAAATGTGATTGACAAATTAAGTGAGTACTTGAGGAAGTGAATAAAAACAACCAACTATACAAAGTTCAAGAGCTTGGATGGATGGGAACAGGGAACACCAAGATTAAAGATTCGGTGGTGTTCTGGTCTGGTCCTGCACAAGGCGGCAGACGCGAACGTGGGTGCGGTTTCGTCATTAGGAGTCGGTTGGCAGGGACAGTATTGGATTTCTGGCCCATCAGCGACCTACGGTTGAAGGGTAGATGTTCAACATGTCATTTCTAGCAGTACATGCTCCGACGGAAGACAAGGATGATGACGTGAAAGACGCATTCTACGACCAATTGGAGACGGCGTATGGGAAGATGCCTCGGCATGACGTGAGGATTGTGCTGGGGGCGTTAACGCCAAGTTAGGCCAGGAGGCTTATCTTGACAGTCTGCACGTTATTTCAAACGACAACGGTCTCCGTCGGGCAGGGTTTGCAGCTTCTTGCAAGTTAAGTCCACCTTCTTCCCACACAGAAGGATCCATAAAGAGACGTGGCTGTCAAATGATGGAGTAACTAGAAACCAAATTGACCATATTCTCATTGACGGTAAGCATGGTCACGCGATGATCGATGTGGGGAGCATGAGGGGTGTTGATGCTGACACTGTATGGTGACAGCTAAGCTCCGAGTAAGACTCTCGAAGGAGCGCGTCAACAAAGTACGGAGGGAGCCCCCATTGAACTTGGATAACCTGCAAATAGAGGACCAGCTGCAGAGGTACCAATGCGCGGTGTCTAACAGATTCGAGGGTTTGGGACGTCTCACTGACGACATTGAGGAAGTTTGGCAGAGTGCTAAGGACGCCTTGGAAGATGCTGCCGAACAAACCTTAGGTCACAGGCCTAGGCGTCAACAAAACCGGTGGCTTGACGGGGAGTGCGAGCAAGCATTGGGGCCAGGCTGAAGATGCTAGCCCATAGATCCCAGGAGGCGACGGAGGAGTTTCGGACAGCGCGGAGGGAGGCAAAGAGGATGTTGAAACGGAAGAAGAGGCTCTGGTGGATTGATAAAATGAGGTTGCTCGAGGGTAATAGAAGAATGGATCAGGTGCGCGAATTCTACCGTGAGGTAAATACCATACGAGCTGGGTTTCGCCCTAGGTCATTGGATATGGTACGCAATGCGGAAGGACAGTTGCTGGCATCACCTGCTGACGTCATTGAACGTTGGAAGGAGTATTTCCTGGGCCTACTCCATGTAGAAGGCGAAGCGGTACTTGAAGAGCAAACCTTTCTGACTGCAGAACCACTGATAGAAGAACCGACCTTGGCCGAGGTTAAGAAGGCGTTAACCTCTCTCAAAAACAGGACGGTTTGCCATCGGAACTCTGGAAGTACGGGGGCGAGTGCCTGACGGCTTGGCTGCACCTACTTATTCTTAAGATCTGGAGGGAGGAATGCATGCCTAGGGACCGGAGATCATGTATCATCTGCCCGATACATAAGAAAGGAAGTAAGCTCGATTGCAAGAACTATAGGGGGATTTCCTTGCTTAGCACATTCTACAAAGTGTTTTCTATTGTACTCTTGAACCGACTGACACCTCTGGCAGAAGAGGTGATTACCAGTGCGGTTTCCGGGCAGCTAGGAGCACTGTGGACCAAATTTTCGCTTTGCGTCAGATACTCGAGAAGTGTTGGGAGTTCAATGTTGCGGTTCACCAACTCTTTGTGGATTTCCGACAGGCTTACGATAGTGTAAGTAGAGTGGCACTCTGGAGCGTCATGGAGGAATTTGGTTTTCCGGGAAAGCTTACGGTATATCCCTATCCCGCATGTGCGTGGAGAACTCTTGCGCCAAGGTACGAGTGGGTGGACATCTATCGAGTGAGTTGAGGCAAGGGGATCCGCTGTCCTGTTTGTTCTCCAACCTCGCTCTAGAATGGCGTGTTCGCCGATGTCAGCCGCTACTTCAACCGGGCCAAAGCTACTGATAGCAGACGCTGATGATGTTGACGCTGTCGGCAGAACTACCCTTGATGTACGTTGTATGTTCTCGGCTTTTGAAAGGTCAGCACAGCAAGTGGATCTGCGCGTTAACGAGGACAAGACCAACAATATGGCAGCGAGCCGAGAGGGGCGACTACGTGTTGGTCAAAATGTTTATATGAACGACCACAATTTTGAAAGAGTGGAATCGTTTAAATATCTGGGCACGACCATCACGTCCGACAACACAGTGAGATCTGAGATCAACGCCAGGATTCAAGCTGCCAGCAGATGCCTCTTCAGCCTTATGACGCTATTTAAGTCACGTGACCTCTCGAGAGCTACAAAAGTTTGGGTCTACCGCACGTTGGTTCGCCCTGTGGCGAGACATGGACCATGACCAAGGCAGAGGAGAGAGCCCTCCTGGTCTTTGAGAGAAGAGTCCTGAGGAAAGTGTTTGGCCCGACTGTGGACGCTGGGACCGGTCAGTGGCGAGTCTATGGCCTGGAGAACATAGTGCGGTGAGTGAAGGCCCAGAGGTTGAGGTGGGCTGGCCATGTTGTCCGAGCACCAGACGATCGGCTGATACATCGAGCTGGCTCAAGACCACTCGGAAGACCACGTACCAGATGGCAGAGTAACATCGAGAAGGACCTGCAGACTCTGGGAGTACAGAACTGGATTTTAGAGGCCCAGCTCCGAGACTCTTGGAGGCAAATAGTTGTCGCGGCTAAGACCCACCCAGGGTTGTAAAGGCCGATCTAGAAGAAGTATTATACAATAATACATGGTAAAAATAAAAACAATTCATATATAACACATTCACAAGTATGAAAACAAATATAAACCGATTAAATTAGGTCAGATAGTAACAAGAGACGAGAGAAACTCATAAAGATGATGATGTGAAGGTGGATTAATAATATACAGGTATACAGAATTATACAATTGATAATTCAATCAATAAAGCCATTTACATATTTATGATAATTAAATGGGCAACTTACGAAGTGGAAAGAAATCAGAATAACAAATTTATATATTGAACATTTGAAATTAAGATTGCTCATAACATAATCGAAAGTAACCATTTTTTGACACATAATTTTAGCTCGTTGTAGTTGTTGAGATTTTTCAAATTATTACGAAGTTGATTGAGATTGAAAGGGACAATCTATTCCAACCTTCTCTTGCCATATTTGTTAATCCAAGAAATAATCTGAAATGACTCAATTAAGGCTTATCTTGTGTTAACAGGGTGAACATTCATTACTAGCTAATCCTCTTTGAAATAGTATAAAACAATTAACCTATAAGTATACAATTTAATGAATTTAGTGATCGGAAGTACATCGCAGTGAAAATAATATTCATTAATCATTTATGTTGGAAGTCTAGATTTTGTTTAATATGAAGAGGTAACATTGATTTAATAATTCTATCTTGAAGTCTTAGAATGTTCTCCAGATGATAATGAGGGCATTCCCCCAAGCCAACAGACCATACAACATTAGGGATGTTACCAACGCATCATAAACAGTTTTTAGTAATTGAAATCGTAAAATACTTCTAAGATCATAAATGCGAGAAGCTACGGAACGTAGCCTGTTACATAATTGGTCGATGTGCGGCTGCCAGGAGAATGAACTGTCGATGGTTATACCCAAATAAACAAGTGTATCTACTATTTCTATACCGGTTTTACAATCACAAATATAGACACGTGTACTGCATTTCATGTTGTCAAGACATTAGGTCTGGTTTCAATAATAGATGGATTGCACTTTATTACTTCTACTTCTAGTATTTATTCACATGTTTTGGCTATGTTCGGCATCAATATCGTGAATTAAATTCAGTCAATTCATTGTAAATTAGGTGAATTATTTTTATTTTATGAGTAATGTCAAGTTTGTATTGAAGTGTGAATAAAACTGACAGGTGTTTTTCTTGGTTTCCCTCAGTCGTTCAAGTCAAAACTGGGGTGGTTGTCTCGTTAGCAACGGGCACCAATGGCTCTCCAAAATCATTCAAACTTTCATTGAATGTGAACACTTGATAGATACATATCATTACTGATTGAAGAAAATAATTTCATACATGTTTTATTCATGTAATAAATAGGAATAATGACATAACCATGTTGTCCATATTCACGGCTTTCTAGACTTGAGTTTTCGATTACAGTATGTCACGAATATAAGTATGGTACCGTAGTTTATAAATTGTTATAGGTTCAATTTGTAATACTTACTCATAATCACTGGTTGGAAAATGTAGCTCGTACTTGTGGGAGCCATGGGTTTGTATCGCTTGGTATGTGAAAGGGAAGGAGTTTAATCATAGATTTAGTTATTGACGAGAATACTTGAATCTAACGAACATTTATTGATCAAGAAAGGTGAGAATGCTAAGTAGGCATTCGAACAATGAAAGGTTATATATGCGAACACGTGCATCGTATTGGTTATTCAACCGTTCTAGTACTTTCTAATCAAACAACCTGTTAACATATCGCAGTCTTGCTACGCTAAGTGACAGCTGTCACTCAAGGTCATTGTTGTTGTAACATGTGGGATGACAGGTTATGCATATCTCGCTCATCTTGTGTTGCGTGGGCCTAGTTAACATTCACATTTATTGTAAAGAAATAAGTTTGTAACTAATAAGGCTTCAATTGTTTCTTGCAGATCTCGTGTCTTCGTCCAAGCGCCTCCACGCACGTCTTGAACACCAGTGCGGCGAGGATCAAGACTTCCTCCGCAACATAACTGCGGCAAGAAGCAGGACTTCCTCCGCAACATGACATCAACACAACGTAATATGCTAAATAATAACACCACTTCAATACATCACTTCATTTATTCATATTTATTCTCAAAGATTAAAAACAAGTGAAAGCTTTTTCATTAAATCTTTAGCTGATGGCATTATTTCAATTTTTAGATAATAGATAATGAAAGACTTGAGCCTGACCAGCTTTTTCATTAAATCTCTAGCTGATGGCATTATTTCAATTTTTAGATAATAGATAATGAAAGACTTGAGCCTGACCAGCCTTTGAACCTGATTGATTTTTTTTATTTGATTCACTATAGGTAATTTTAAAGTAATTTAGTAAAAGTTGAGACAATTTTGTTGTTTGAGTTGAGAATTGAATCATATTAGTTGAGTTTTACTTATTAGTTCTAGTAGAGTATTGACGCAATGTGTATGTGACTTGGGTGAAAGCAGTACCGTGTTCGCAGTGTCACAGTTCTCCGAGAGTTCTGTGACACGTGTCGTGTGGACTCGGTCTTGTTCAGTCATGTGCTAGAACTAATACGTAGAACGCAACTATTGTGATTCAAGTCTCGACTCAAACAATAAAGTTGTCTCATCATCCATGAAGTGTGAATGCGAGTGTGTTGACCCAGGCATGTCGTTAAACTGCTAAGGGCGAGGCGGAGGAAAACTAAGATGGTTTGTGGGTGATGTCTCAGCTCGCCCCTTCATGGCTGCGAATATCCAGCAATATTGTTGGACGTGGGTTTGAGGCGCAACACCCCAAACATCCGTTTCCCACACGCCGCCCTCCCCCCCGTTAAGGGGGGGCGTATCCCTGCCACATACATGGGTACATTGATTAGTAGTTATTAATATCATCAATTATTATGACTTAGCAATATTTTTTACATTTGTATTCATGGGACTTAGCAATATTTTTTATATTTGTCTAATTGGGACTTAGCAATATTTTTTATATTTCTGTTCTTGGGACTTAGCAGTTTTTTTTTATATTGTCTATTTCTGTATCTCTGTATTTGTTTTGTTATATTTGTCTGTCTCTCTATATGTATGTTTTTGTTTTATTATATTTATGTCTCTATATATATATATATAGTGTGTCTTATTATATATTGTCTGTATTTATCTAGCAATGTTTTTTTATATTATATATATGTGTTGATTTGTTTTCTACATTTATATTATGTATTTATCTTCTTTGTTGATTAATAAATAATTATTTTCTGTATTCTATGGTTTTCTTCACATTGCTCCTTACATCCTCCTATTTCTATTTTGTTGTCAGTTTTATTATGCAATATTGGCGATCATATTTTACTGTATTGGCAGTATTTTTATTTATGTAGAATAGACATTCATTTGTGTTTAGATACTCTTTATTGGCACAATTTTGTACATATTTTACAGTAGCATATTTGAGCTCTATTCACTCATTTTCGGCAGTGCAGTCGGATGTAGTACTTCGCCACCAGTCAGCATGGTCTTCCTGCAACAGTAATAATTACATTGATATTTGGGATTGCATGAAATAAATCTAGTAATAGATTGCCAATTCAACCGAGCTGTCGCGGTGCATGGCACCGCGACAGCTCGGTTGAATTAGGATATAAACCATGCAGGCCTAACCTGGAAAGCATGAGTAGTTGTATTGGTAATGTCATTCACCATTTTTAGAATCGTCTGATGGTTGGAAGCGGCACTATTCATTTTCGAAACATTGACTATGGGACATCCAATAATGCTGTCAGGGAGATTTCCTTGCGGCATTGCGCATGGGGCTTATTGGTTTGATAACTTATGAGAAAACTGAATTTCTTAAATTTTCACCAGATTCATTATCAAAGAAATTATTGAGAATGAGTAAAGCGGGCCTTACATGACGCAGATCCACGAGCAGACAAAGATCGGCCATATTCTAATATTAGCCAATCGGATTGGCTTATAGTATTACAATATGGCCGATCCGCGTCTGCTCGCGATTGCGGATCAACCCGCTTAATGAATGTAATAGGAGGGTCTCAAGGTGTACATATGTATACAGCTGTCATCACGTTTCATATAATAGTCTGGGCCTGATGTTGAACTGCATCTAATATTTCCTTCATGGGAATAGTCTACGAAATAAACCAACCGAATAGAAGGATAGATCTTTAACTTTGTTAACTTGAGTGCCGTTAAAACATCAACTCGATTTAACTTTTTAAAGGAATTCAATATCGTTCTTATTAGCGCAGAAACAGATAACGCTTTGCTCGCTCATGCTGCTTAATTTTCTCATCTAGTAAACTCGACCTGAGTAGGCCTATAGACTCTTTGATTAATAGAGCATGTTTTATTTCCATTCTTTTCTGTGAATATCTACTCTCTCGGCCCTCTTCACTTCAGACTCCTGCAGTCCTGTTTGTTTTATAATGAAGTTATTATATGTTTTATAACCGATAGTGTTTATAATACGAATGTTAAGGTGATGTGTCCGATAGTGCTGTCGGGAACATTTATCTGGACTTTATAATACCGGGCCCAAGTACCCTTTGGTGGGTGGTTTTGGGAGGAAATACGCTGTTATTTACGTCAAACCCCTAATTTCTTAGGGTAACAAGGTATAAAATGAACCCTTACCGTGAGGGTTTTCTTGTACGGTCTGTGCGGGACAAGCTCCTCGTCCATCCGGCCAGCACAAGACTTTCTGTGCGTCTGTCTAGACACCGTATCGTGGGATGTCTCGGAATCTGCCAATTTGGAAAGACACATTATTACTCCGTGCAGTGAAAAAAAAGAGATTCCCCTGTGATTAATCTTGCTACCCTGCAAGCCTTTTTTCGGGTGGGGGGATGTAAAAATTGAATTTTCAATTGGTGGGGGTTGAAAGAGGATAAATAGTTCCAGCCACATTGAACACTTCCCCATAGGATCAGTTTTCCACTAATGTGGGCAACTCCCTTCTGACTAGAAACACATTCTATTCCGGCTACCCTGCACATCACGTTCATTATTGTTCTACCCTTCTTTCATCTCCCTTTACAACTACCGCTCTGTCATGTCTTCTCTATTCGGTTCTCCCCATCGCCCTGAAAGAATTACACAACCGATCCGTTTTTCCAATTCGCGCATCATCTCTATTATTCTTATCCTTCATTCACTACCTGTAACCCTCTGCACTCTTACCTACCCTAGATGGATCCGCATACTCTATCAAAGGACGCACTAACATAAAGTAGGTAATCTCCATACCTGTCCCCCTAAGCTGCCTCATCGCAAAGTTGTAGTTCTCCACTGATTCAAGTGGCATACACTACATCTACCCAGTAGTGTAGTGCTGCAGGATCTACCCGGGTAGCTTCTACAATCCTCCGAATTGACTTCCCTATATAGCACACAATCATCCGCGAACAACCTTATTCTCGAGTTAACGGCAGTAAGTGAAGTTTGAAATCGTTTTCCATCTGCACCTGGAGACTTCCGCTTCCTCAGTATGTTCCTCCCCTCAATAATTTCGCCCTCCTCCATATTTCCGGCCACATTGAGCACTTTCCCATACAATGTATTTAGAGCTACTGCCTTCTCCTCATCTGATTTCCACTCATTCCCCAACTGATCGACTAAATTGGCAGCTCCCTGCCACCTTTATACATCGTGTCCTGTTCTTTAAACATACCCCCCACAAAGGTTTCTATTTCACACCACTTATCGAACTTTTCCTCACAGGAAGCTTATACCCCAGACTTTCTTCCAACGCTTCTAGTTTCAACCGGAACTAATGCTAAACCAACTATAGGAACCCGATGGGCTACGTCTGGATATTTGCACCCCCCGGCCTTCTAGCCACCTCCCTTGTTGACTGCCTCCTACCTTACAGTTGGCATGTTTAAATCCCTTCTATAATCAAGTTATCCCTAGCACTCGGTCTATCCTCTGCCCCCCGGAGGCCTATATCATCAAGTATGTAGTGTTAAGAGCCTGGCTACCTGCGAGTATTTTCACCCCCATCATCTCTACTTCCTCTTCCTTCCAGAGCACTGTCCCCTGAATACCACTTTTAACTGCTACCATTACCCCCTCCCTCCGTGCCTATCTCTTCTGTGTAAATGTGTCCATCTCTAGTTAATTCAAAATCCCTCCCCTAACCATGTAGGCCTATCCACTAACAGCGACCTAAAATTATAGTCAGCAGGATCTGCAGCACCTTATTAGTAGGCCTAGGGAGATTATTTTTTGGATGCAACTGGGTGGTCAGTGAAACTAGGCTACCTCGCGCCTATTCTGTTAGCGATGAACTTTCCGGAGATAGTTATGACTCCACGGATATTAGCCAAGCATCGAACTTGCCACCGTGCATTTTAGCGCAACTCTGAGGGTTGATAATAGTAATACCAAACACTATATACTTAATGGTAATACAGTTAAATGACACAATAGTCTCCTAGGCCTGCCACGTGCAAAGTCCACGGTCGCTTTCTACCCCATTAATACGATGGGTGAAATTTGAAAAATTGTAAAACACACAGAAGTGGATTTTACAAACAATATGGAATGCTCATTAACCGTATTGATATTTTCATTTAAATAGACGAATTGAATATTTATACATGAAACACTTACGTCTGTTCTCGGCGGGACATCTGGGAAGAATGGCGGATGCTCCGAGTCTCCGACCAAAGACAGGCTCCGATGCTCAGCCTTTCAGTGTTGCCAATCGTAGTACGAAAAATTCCGCTACATTACGTGCACAACAAGATAAATAATTATGTTCAATATATTCTTTCATTTGTACCGGTAAATGCTAAATAGGCATTCCGTATGTATAGACCTACACTTTCAGTGAATTGTTCCTGATATTTAATATATTATTTTGTACGTAATTATTTCACGTCTATTTGCTGATATTCCGCTAGAATGACATGCCACTAACCAATTCCGTCTTTAGATTCTATTGTTTTCAATTATATTAGTCCATGAGTAATGGTATTACATGGCCTCTGTTCCTGCTTTTAACTTTGTATGGGTTGAAATTTGATGTGTTTTTATTAAAGGAAAAGTAGGCCTAATGCAATGATAGCTATCGTTACGTGGATGATTGTTTTGTTGCCAGTCCGACGTGTTTTGTTGCAGTACTTCGGCAGCTAGCTTCACACAGTCAGCTCTTCGATTTCTCTGTTGACATTATTGCTGCATGCAAAAAGTGCCAGTGGAAAGTTAGTTTAATTTAATCGCAGATGTTAGGATATAATGGAGGATATATTTTCGAAGGACGATAGTTTCGACGGTGAAAAGATTGGGAAAACAAGGCATCTGTCAGAAGACAGCACGAAAGATGACGGCCCACCGTCCAAGTTCGTGCGTTTCGAGAGTGGAAATGATGATAATGATTCCGATGAAAACAGAGACAGTGATCTTGGCTTAAGAACAGATTCTGACGATGACGATGAAAATGATAACTCTAATTTAAATCAGGCTGCAAGTGCACTTGAGGACATGTTAAACGATACCAATGCCAGTAACTTTGAAGCGTCTAGGCCCTCAACTGATGATAATGCCGATATTGGTCTATCATTGGGGTCTGACATGGGCCTCCAAAAATCAGTCACAATACCTTCAAGTGAGTCGTCCATGAATGAAAAGAAAAGAGAAAAAAGCAGAAAAGAGCTTGAAGAAGAAGAGCGAGAGAAAATGCAGGTTCTAGTGTCCAACTTTACTGAAGAACAACTTGACAGATATGAAATGTACCGACGGTCTGCGTTTCCAAAAGCTGCAATTAAAAGGGTGAGATTTTAAGTATATGCCATGTGTCGTATTATATAGGTCTATTCATAGGGTTACCATTTTACCCGGACATGTCCTCAAAAACGCAGTACGATGGGGATAGGCCTACGTCTATAATTTGGCAACTGCGCAATGATTACATATACAAATCATCCAGATGTAAGCTGCCTGCGTTATTGTGAATTACTGCACAATTTAACCTCTGAGTTCAGGATAGTTTGCTGGGTTTTACTTCATAAGAAACTGTTTCAGACAACTGAACAAGCGTAGACGTAATCAGGATGACACTAAACTCGAACAAAGCATAAAGACCGCATAGGCCTATAGAGCATATCGGGTGGCTGAAAAAGCACTCTGTCTACACAATTTGTAAAGTAGTCCATGTTAGATTCGAATGAATTTTGCGATTAATTGTTCTATAGGGGGGGGGGTTGCTTGATCAAAGTTGAATAAAGAAACCTTCCATTTGGTGATTATGATGCTAATTGTACACATTCATTTTAGTTGAGCAGTACTGTATTCAAAGGATTTAATTTACGTACCGGTAACTTGAAATATTTCAAAGAATTCATTTGTCAACTTTATATTGTGATGGGTATGTATTGGACCTTGGCTGACGATCAATCAATGTAGGCCCTTATGTTTGTTCAATTCATGACAGTGTATACGTAGGCGTCAATCTCTGTTTTCGAGTGGTTTGTTTGTGACTAAGCCTTTTTTAGAGCTCCCCTATTTCTAGTTCTGGTGTAATGTAGGCATAAGATCCATCTTTAGGAAAGTAAAATTTAAATATTCCTTGTTACTAGGTAGGTATGTATTACTGTCAGACATTCCTTGATGGTAGGTATTATACCAGTAGCCTCAGGACTGTTATGCTTTTGTAACCTGGATTTTTGCAGCTTACTTCTTATTTGTCTGTCTCTATCCTATTGATGTGGTCGTTGCTGCCCCCATTGTGAACGGGCATTTTGAGTATGGCGTAATGAGCCAAAATAAGATGGACTACCGTATAGTGTTTAGGAGGGCTTACTCACCTTTTTCTTGTGTTGTTAACACACCATCTCTTGTGTCAACAGTTGATGCAAACCATCACGGGTTGTTCGGTATCACAGAACGTTGTGATCGCGATGTCAGGCATTGCCAAAGTCTTCATTGGGGAGGTCGTAGAAGAAGCGTTGGACGTGATGGAAAGGGGAGGAGAGAGCGGCCCGCTACAACCAAAACATCTGAGAGAAGCTGTACGAAGACTTCGCCTCAGGGGAGCTTTTCCACATGGTCATCCACAACGGATATTATAGGCGTATTGTGTTTGATTTGTTTCGTCAGATAAAATGTAGGGAGGGGACACTGTGTGGGGAACAAGAAAGTTATACGTTTCTAAGGGAGTGCACTACGCTGTTCGGAAAATGACCTGATCAAATGATTAAGTTGCATTTTGATAGTTTAACTGCCCAATTATATACAGTGACGCTGTCAGTGCTTACTAAGATACAGCATATTTGAACAGTTTTGTATTCTAACACCTCATTTTTCAATCAGTTGATAACATCCCAGCTATAGTATGAGAGACGAGATGAGTAATTTGTTAACTAGGCTGTATCAGACTGATGGATAATTACCGAGGGTATTGTCCTTCTAGTTAATCTGTGCTAGATCAGAGTACCGAGAGTCCATTTCTAGATTTTTTTTGTGTCCGTTCAACACAAACCTTGCCTAATCGCAACCACCAAATGTACTAATAGTGGAGGGTTAAATTGGGTTTTTAAGGTGATATTTGAATTGTACATAAATTTACAGTCTCATTCGACACCAACGTTACATTACCTTAATGGTTTCTGATAGCATGACTGAATTCTGGTCTGACGTAATGAACTTCTGTGGAAAGACGTTCAGATAAATTACTCTAAAAGTAGAATGAGAAATCAAGCAAACATCATGAACAATTGATAGTGTCAACTACGTTGGTATGTATAGTGTAATTTATTGTACTTTTGTAAAAATCTAGGTCAAGACCAGTAAAATTTTACCATATTTCACAGCTGTTATATATATGCTACGGTACTGTCAAGTTCTACAGTTAAGATTGTTAGAAAAAAGGACAAATAAAACTTTTATTAACTATTACTGTTTTATTGAATCTTGCTGCTCAGTGTTACGGCTACCGTACACACAGAAGCGTCAGAAGTTTCGTGGGTGCAAGTATGCCTATAGTAACTCGTAGATTTGAAAGAATGTCAATTTTAGAATTGAAGATATTTACAGTCTTAATTAGAGCCTTATGGAGACATTTTATTTTTTTTAAACACATAATAAATACATTCTAATTAGTTGTAATAATAAAGTCACACTAAACTTTCATTCCCATTTGGTTAACTCTTTGGCTCTTCTTTCTCTGGCTCCGTGGTTGCTGCCACCATCAAGTCGTACAGTTGTTGTATTTGATCATCTCGCATGCAATCTACTAGTTGCTCGTCAATCTGAGAACCAAGTTTCTTCGAGTCCTTGATGCCTCTGATGCCTAGTTGTTCCGCTAATGTAACTGCATACCGCTGGAACAGTCATTGTGACAACTTTGTTTATAATATGTACCGGTAAATTAAAAAAGCTTTATATATATATATACTGTAAGCCTATCTCTATATTTATAGGACATCACAACCCTAGAACTAGATTTTAATTAGTAATGACAATTACCGGTATTCATAGAAAACTTTCTGAAATTGAAAAGATGTGTTTGTCCTAAAGACCATGAGTATTCTAGAAACAGAGTCAAGTAATGTCTATGCCATGACTCAGAAAAAGGGCCGGGTGATGATATAAAATATATCAATTTTAATTTCTGAAATTATGATGAGGATTTCTAGTTTTCTCTCCAAGTAAGAAGATGAATATTGTCATTATTGGTTAATGAAGTCCTTTAAGATAATACTTGGGGTCTATGTAGTACTTGTAAATTTACAAGAGAAGATCAACTACCAACTATTTTGTTCAAGTATCTGTTTTGCCATAAAGCCTAACTAACGATTTTTGACGAATTGCATTTTTTATCTTGTACATATAAACGTTACGCATATTTATAATTTATCACTGTAGAGATATGCCCTAGCTAGAAAAGAAAATTCACGGGACATTTTCACGACCGGAATTATATAGGAAATCGTATTTCGAACTTTTTCGGCTACGTGGCAAAACAGCGGCAATTTTACGAGGTTAGTACTGTAATGTAACTGTGGTTATGCCAGACAATTACAAAACTCCGCTGCATGAGCGCTCGGAGTGGAAGATACGGCGTACGCCACAGGCATGATCTTCTAACCACGGACAGATAAGTGTTTTACTTTTACATGGTTGCTTACCCATCCATTTTGAAAACTTCACATCTCAGTTAGGCCTATATCGAGATGAAACACTGCATTTTCAATTCAGCATATTGAACTTCATAACTAGCAATGTGTTTTTTCAATCGCTAGTTTCAAAATTTAACCTTCCGACACCCCGGTCACGCACTTGTCTAACGTTTGTCCCAATCAAGATACGAAGTTGAAGAGTGTCATTGGAAAGGTAATAGAAATCTACAGGTGACTAGTTACGGTGTTACACAACACTGTGGATAGAGAGTACACCTCACTGAGGTCAAAGGCCAATTACTCGTTTGTATACTCGTTTCAAAATATGATATAATTCATCAACATAGATGTAGGCCTACAGAAAGTTTTGTGTTGGTCGGACAAGCAGTTTTCAAGATATGAATGTTTCAGTTGTAAGCTACGATTCAGGTTCGAAAGCGTGAACTTGTATAGAAGAGTAGCTCTACACACGGTCATCTGTATTTGCAAATAGTTTTGCAATATCAATAACTGACGTATAGGCTACTTACAATGATCTACGAGAAACGACTTAATAGTGGAAGACAATTTTCACTCATATGCTATTCTAGAGTATCGGCATTGAGTTTGCAGTAAAGGCCTACCGGTACCTTCGACTAAGTCCAGTGCCTGGTAGCCCGGTACTGTATCGCAGGCTTGCTGATCCGTTTTAGGGTTATGTTACTTTGGGTTTTTAGGGTTATTAGAGATGGTTAGGTGACATTTGTGTCGAATGACAACAAGACCTTAATTTTAAAGTTCCTACCGGTAATTCACCCTATGGAGCCTAGCAAACCTAGAATTATCGCCTGACGTAACCCTATAACAGATCGGCATGACTTGGGCCATTGATTTTGTAGTGCTTAGGCCAACGATACATTTACGGCACCTACACAAAAACACTCTAGCTTGATCAAGAGCATCTAATTCGTTTTTTAAAATCATGAATATGCATTCTTACCGTCCATTCATTCATAAAAACTGAAACCTCAGCGGCATTCGATTTCTTGTGCCGCTTGAATTCATCTCTGGCATAGCTATTTCCCAGAGGTTGCAGCTCTGGTGGCAACCCACGATGAAGTTTCATTATAGTTTTGTAAAGTCTACGTACTCGCTGTAGATGATTGAGTTCCATTTGTCACTGAAATTTGGGATGGAGCCTTTTACGAGATTCCTAACCTATAAACGATGATTACGAGACCTTCGAGACTCGAACCACAGAGTCCAAGTCAACTCACAGGACACCGCCATCTCGATGAATATCGCGTTTGAATTTATTTTTGGGCCTCATTGCCGCGGTCTAAAATGTGAATATATATCTGAGTAGAAAATTCAATGTCTAAAATACTAACTATTTTTACAATAATGATAATTAGCGGATTACCGTGTTACTAGGCCTACCCTTGTTAGCAATGCACTTTTTGCTCCTTAGTCTATAATATTAATTATATAATAATATTAGATCAATGCTTTAATTTTTCGTAATACGCGCTTTTAGTTAACTACAACCAGGCAATAAGATTTCGTTATGGGAGACTTTTCTTATCAATTTAATCACATATTATCAATAAAGCGTGGACTTGAGCCAGCGTCAGGCCAACAACCTAAACAGACAACATTTGTAAATCAGTTATCAGTTATTCTTTGAACTTTTTGGTAGTTATTAATGTCCCAGACAGTATACAAGAATTAAAAGTGTTGCTGGTATACTCAGTATGGCATCTAGTCACCAAATTACGGTTTCTATCGGAGTGTTATTATTATTAGGTAATGCCATGATTATGTTGAGTATATTAGTTGTACCATGGAAATGTATATTTCTTAATCACTGTTCTATTAGTTACAGTTATTGATGAAAGTTGGTGCTGTCAAGATCGCCAAGGGTGCAGGATTCAAAGTGGGGTGTGTTTGTGTGGAATCGGTTGTGAGTACAGATATTCCGATCAGCTTGAGTGCCGTAAAGCATTGAAAGGTATGGGCAAACATTTCAAAATTATATGAAAAAATATGGAATTATGTATTGATTGTTGTTAGTGCGAGTATTATTAGTGTATCAATATTTATTATCTTTTCTAAATACTTACAACATCCCAAGGAAGGTATTATTAAGAAATATTGTACACTCGGTTTTGATAAATTCCGTAGGTAGGCCTATTTTACAGCACCATTTATATTCTTTCAAATATTTTTAATACCATCCTTCCATTTTCATACTTTTTTTATATTCCCTTAATTAAGATTAGATTTCATGATTTTTTTGTAATCAATTCTGTATCACTTTTGTAAAACCATTGTACTTAAATGTATTGATCTTATTGCGCTGTACCATCTTGGTATCCCGCTTTGCGGACAGCCGTCAATAAATGTCATTCTCTCTATAAATATTATTACTACTTACTAGTGGAAGTTGTTCAACCTAATTCGAATTTCTTGTAATACCTATAATAATAATGGTTTGTGTGCCAACATTATAATCATATAGGCCTCATGGAATATAATACAGATTGTTATAGACCGTTAGATTGTTAGGTAACATACGAAATGTTAGAAATCAGGTATTTTTAGAAAAACCAGAAGCAGTTGCGAAGCTTTTTGTCAAAATTTGATGTCCCATTGTGTTCTCCAAGCACCAGTTAGCCCTCCACCTAGCCCGACAAACGTGATATCTCCCTGGAGTATTAGGTCTACTATTAATATGAATATTTTAAAAGCAGAATTTATTTATTTTTATATCTCAATTTTTTATGCAATACATTTTCTTTATTTAGATAATGATACCAACAAGTATTTTATTTCAGACCAGACAGACATGGTTATCACGCGTCTTCTTATAATTGGTTTGAACTTCGATTTGTGAATGGGAGATGAATCAATCAATCATGGTTGATATACTGTGAACTTGGAAAATATTATCCAATGCAATATAGGAAGTAAATGAAACTATAAATAAAAACTATAGATAGAACTATCATGAGAAACTTTTTTTTTATAGTTGAAATAGTTTAAGAAATTAAAATGCGTGCTAGTTTTATGGAAGCCAGATTCATGATGTAACGACCCCGTCAACTGTTAACGGCAAGCTACGAAACCTTCCTTTGCGGGACTCGAAACCAAGCCTGACTTGAAGGGTATGCATGGAGCTGAATGAGCTACGAGGGTGGCTGTAGCGTGGTTGGATGAGCGAACTTTCTCATTCTTGCCGACAAAGACTATTCTAAAAAGAAGCCACGTTGAGATACACGAATCTGGTTGTAACTTTAAATTTAGATGCACAATGTTCGAAACGAAGAAATTTTATCAATTAATATTATTATTTATAAATATAATAATGTAATTATAATGATATTGAATATTACTGGAATATTGTTAATTACAACCAAAATACCAGAAACCATATAAAAACTATCTTATATTAATACATCCTCCATATAGGCCTAACTGAAAGAGGCTATTCACATTTTTTGGGGTATATTAATGCAAGGTTTACACATCATAGAATTCAATGAGGCAATGAAATATTGTATAGAAAGCCCAGATGATAGGAGAGAAATTACTAAGGATACGAAATGACCCTCGGTCAATGACAAGAAAGTTGACAAAATATTAGGCCTATAAACCACAGTCCTGTGTATTTTTCTTTGACCTGTGGAGGGCAAAAAAAGAGAAACAAATCGAATACGGTGAAATTGAGTGTGGTTCGCTCATTCAGTTATTTTAGTAGCTCTATTATCATCCCGTACCTAGCTTTATGTTTCTGTTTTATTTGCTTGAAGAAACGTCACGTGTAATATTTTACTAATTCAATATTCAGCTATTCCATTGTCAGTACGTGTATTAATATCACAAATTAGACCATTATGATTGATTACCAAGTCAAATAAGTAGCAGGAAGTTGCAAATCGCAACCCTCCCAGCTAGATGCTAATTCAACCAAAATCAATATTAATCAAGCACAATAATTCTGATGACATAATCAGATCTTCAAAGGTCATTAAAAACCTGAATAACGACGACATCCATTTCACTTATTTTTACTTATTATAACATTGATTTTGTATCAAGTTTCGATGTTACTAAATATATATATGCCGGTATATATATATTTTGGAGAAGACTAGAAATCATCATCTCAATTTCAGAAATTTTGGTCTCTGGTTTTCCCGAATAGTTTTGGTCTTCCAGATACACGGTTTTACCAAATACACGAATGTAGATATCTACCACTGAGCTAAGACTCTAATACGCAATGCTCACTTCTTTCCACTAACAGAAGATATAAAGTTTATCATTAGGCCTATACAATGTCAAAAAATGTAAAAACGAGTGATCTAGGTCCTAAGTCTAAATTGGTATAATTATATGCCCGCCTCATCACGCTCTATTAATTGAAGTTCGTCGCCAATTATTACCTCGTCCACGCATTTGCTTCGTGGACTAAGTTTAGTTGTAAAAACACGAAAAACCACGTCAGGATGGAATGAATTTTGAATTGTTCTTCATTTCTCAACTTATCACTGTAATTTCTACAATACGTTGAATGAGCTATCTACGTTATTACCTAACTTGAGGGGGGGGGGGGATAAGATCGCCCTTGTGGTGCCCAAACTTTCATCTTTTGCCTTCACGAGGGAAACAATGGCTTTGTGTCAAGTAACAACAGAAAAGGATGGACTCATCCGATGCTACTTGACTATTGTGATGTTCCCAGGACGCCGCAGTGACGTGTGCCAGCGAGGTCCGTGCAATAACGGCGGATCGTGTATCCACAGCGTGTCGCAGGACTCTGGGTTCAAGTGTCGATGCGAGGGCACAGGCTTCTACGGGCAACGCTGCGAGAAGGGTAAGGTTGAGCGCACTTGACCTATGAACTTTAAGTCGAGATCATTTGCTCTTATCATCGATTGATAGTTGTTTCAATTATTATTGTGATTCGTTATATACTGTTGCTCGGACAGCTAAGGCACCGCCAAGATGTATTGAGGGTTGCGTTGTTTTGCCTGTCTGCTATGGTGGATTAAATCCATCCCACCAATGCTACAAATATATGTCCAAATCTATGGAAATATCGATCGTGAGTCATCTAGTAGTGACACAAGGAACTGACTTGGTTTACCAAATTACGTTCTTGATATTTCTTCTCATGTTATTGATTATGTAGAATGAAATAACGATGTAGTTCACAATTGATGGGCTTTATTAACACAACTTGTATCCCTGTTCTTGCAGCTTGTCCGAGACCGGGCATGAATAAAGTGGAGAACTTCCCTTACGAATGCATCGTCATCTAGTTCATATTATATCGCATCTTATTATAATTACATCATCATAAAATTATATGTGTTATACAGCATTTTCAGAACGACAATCAGGTCTATTATATGAAGCTGTAATTACAGATTAGAACTTGAGACAATTATTGTTTTCAGCTTTTTCAAATGATTGTTGTACAATATTTACACACAATGTCAATAATGTGATCCTAGATTGATAATAACTATTAAAGATTATTTTTTAGTTCCCCATCTTTTTTGTATTGCTGTAGTCTTGTTACTTGTTATTCAATTCATCTGTTACTTGAAATAAGTTCATATGCTCATGAATATTAAGGCTATTGGCGTTATGTTGACTGAGATGTATAGTGTTGCATAGTATGTAGATCTCTCTCTCATTATCAAACATTAAAACTCTCAAACATTATCATTATGAAATCTGTGTTTTTTTACTATTTCAGAATATATATTGAATAAATAACCAGAATACTATCTTATGTGTGAATAGACACAAACTCCCATTCCATGTAAATATACTAAATTTATATTTAATATGCATTTGATTTATTTTTCATCTTTTTTAAACCTCGTGCAAGCACGTATACTATAGGCCTACATATTAGAGTTGTACAAATCATACATATTGTTGAATGTTCTGCCATTTTTCTGTTGGCTATACAATTGAATACTCAAGTAGGCCTATTCGATCTCGAAGTTTCTAATGTTTTTTTGAAATTTCTTTTGAAATAAATAGTAATAATTGCCTCCCAATTAGGGTTGATGATGAAGAGGTAGGGTCGTTAGGACGGGGCACGACAAGGGCGATCTTGCAACCCCTTAACTCATTCAACAAACTGTGAAGAGTGAAGAAAAACGTTCAGGGATACCGGATGTCAATCTATTGGGTCTTCGACATTTCTCTATTTTTCCTTCGTCTTTCCTTTCAAATCCTCCATTCTTTCCAATTTATCATATAATATGAAGATGAGCAAGAAATCTGAAACTCTATACACCTTGGATCATATAAGATATACTTCATTCGATACCAACGAATCTAGGGAGCCGTGGATCTATCACTGAAACATCCACCTGCTATTATTTCAATGCATTCGATGAGTATGAACATGTATTACATTATTTTCTTCGAAACGGCTGGTCCGAATTGGATACAAATGTTTAATTATGTCTATCACTTCCGTGTTCACATTTGAGAACAATTTGAATTATATTGGTGAGATTTTATTTTTCCATTATCCTCTCAGCCTGATCTTATGGGGTTCTTAGAAACTTTGAGATGATGTTTCTAAAAAATATTCAACAGATTTGACCCAAACACTGTTCAGTTCTAAGTTGGATGAGTTTGTCTAGTCAAACCCTGCGACCTGTGCAGTGCGCACAAACAAATAAAAAAACACACAGACAAAGCTCCGCAAGAGTTGAGTGGAAATCTTCGCTAACGCTCATCTAATAATATAATTGATATGTGATATTTGATCGATTTGATTTAGGCGTATTAGTTCAATCCATATAGGCTAATAGTTATATCACACGATTTCTGATGAATTGAGTTTTTATTCAGAATGTAGAGTGAAGTTAAATTGTTGATTAGACAAAATAGCACCAATAAGTTCAACACAATTTTTTCGAACTGCAATTGAGGCCTGTATTCGCTAAATAAGAAAGTTGCCAGTTCCTAGCGCGCAGGTGGTTATAGTTCCGTCTTGTTCTCTTCTTGGGAATAGAAGCAAAAGACCAATGAAAGTAGGGGGCAACCGGGTCTGGTTCTCCGAAAAAAAAATCTTGAACACCCCCTCCCGCAGAGGAGTGTCGGAAAATTTGCGAATTCTCTGAAAATGTTTTTACACAGCCGTGTGTGGTATCAAAATGAAGATACATTCAATTGATTGCATGACATTCTAGTTGACGATTTTTTTTGGAAATTTTTCACAGAGCCTGGTGAGGTATCGACATGAGGGTCCATTTGATTGATGGCGGGAAATTCTTATTTCGTCCCAATCCAATGTCTGGTTCTCCGGCAAAAAAATTTGAACACCCCCTCGCGCAGAGGGGTGTCGGAAAATTTACGATTTTCTTTGAAAACTTTTTCACGGAGTCGTGTGTGGTATCTACATAAAGGTACATTCAATTGATTGCGGAAAATTCTTATTTCGTTCCGATCCGATGTCTGGTTCTCCGTAAAACGAATTCGTGAACAACCCCTTGCGCATATGGGTGTCGGGAAATTTATGATTTTCTTTGGAAAATTTTTCTCAGGGTTGTGTGTGGTAACGACATGAAGCTACATTCATAACATTGCAGAAATTTCTTATTACGTTCCGATCCGACATTTGGTTTGCCGGTAAACATGTTTTGAACAACCCAATGTGTATGAGGGTCGGAAAATTTATGATTTTCCTCGGAGAAGCTCTAAGACGGTTGAGTGTGGTATCGAAATGAAGCTACATTCATTAGATTGCGAAAATTTCAAACCTCAACCCGATCCGACATTTGGTTTGCCGGTAAACATGTTTTGAACAACCCAATGTGTATGGGGGTCGGAAAATGTATGATTTTTCTCGGAAAAGCTCCAAGACGGTCGAGTGTGGTATCGAAATGAAGCTACATTCAATTGATTGCGAAAATTTTAAATCTCACCCTGATCCGACATTTGGTTTGCCGACAAACATGTTTTGAACAACCCAATGTGTATAGGGGGTCGGAAAATTATGATTTTCCTCGGAAAAGCTTTCATAGGGTTGTGTGTGGTATCGAAATGAAGCTACATTCAATTGATTGCGAAAATTTTAAATCTCACCCTGATCCGACATCTAGTTTGCCGGTAAACATGTTTTGAACAACCCAATGTGTATGGGAGTCGGAAAATTTATGATTTTCCTCGGAAAAGCTCTAAGACGGTCGTGTGTGGTATCGAAATGGAGCTACATTCAATTGATTGCGAAAATTTTAAACCTCAACCCGATCCGACATTTGGTTTGCCGGTAAACATGTTTTGAACAACCCAATGTGTATAGGGGGTTGGAAAATTTATGATTTTCCTCGGAAAAGCTCTAAGACGGTCGAATGTGGTATCGAAATGAAGCTACATTCAATTGATTGCGGAAATTTCAAACCTCAACTCGATTCGACATTTGGTTTGCCGGTAAACATGTTTTGAACAACCCAATGTGTATAGGGGGTCGGAAAATTATGATTTTCCTCGGAAAAGCTTTCAGAGGGTTGTGTGTGGTATCGGAATGAAGCTACATTCATTAGATTGCGAAAATTTCAAACCTCAACCCGATCCGACATTTGGTTTGCCGGTAAACATGTTTTGAACAACCCAATGTGTATGGGGGTCGGAAAATTATGATTTTCCTCGGAAAAGCTTTCAGAGGGTTGTGTGTGGTATCGGAATGAAGCTACATTCATTAGATTGCGAAAATTTCAAACCTCAACCCGATCCGACATTTGGTTTGCCGGTAAACATGTTTTGAACAACCCAATGTGTATGGGGGTCGGAAAATTATGATTTTCCTCGGAAAAGCTTTCAGAGGGTCGTGTGTGGTATCGAAATGAAGCCACATTCAATTGATTACGAAAATTTCAAACCTCAACCCGATCCGACATTTGGTTTGCCGGTAAACATGTTTTGAACAACCCAATGTGTATGGGGGTCGGAAAATTATGATTTTCCTCGGAAAAGCTTCTAGACGGTCGTGTGTGGTATCGAAATGAAGCCACATTCAATTGATTACGAACATTTCAAACCTCAACCCGATCCGACATTTGGTTTGCCGGTAAACATGTTTTGAACAACCCAATGTGTATGGGGGTCGGAAAATTTATGATTTTCCTCGGAAAAGCTCTAAGACGGTCGAGTGTGGTATCGAAATAAAGCTACATTCAATTGATTGCGAAAATTTCAAACCTCAACCCGATCCGACATTTGGTTTGCCGGTAAACATGTTTTGAACAACCCAATGTGTATGGGGGTCTGAAAATTTACGATTTTGCTCGGAAAAGCTTTCAGAGGGTCGTGTGTGGTATCGAAATGAAGCTACATTCAATTGATTGCGAAAATTTCAAACTTCAATTTGAGCCGACATTTGGTTTGCCGGTAAACATGTTTTGAACAACCCAATGTGTATGGGGGTCGGAAAATTTACGATTTTCCTCGAAAAAGCTTCCAGAGGGTCGTGTGTGGTATCAAAATGAAGGTCAATTCATTAGATTGCATAAATTTTTTATTTCGTTCCGATCCAATGTATAGTTCTCCGGCAATCATGTTTTGAACACCCCCATGCGCAGGGGGAGGGGAGGGAAATTATGATTTTCCCCGGAAAAGCTTCCAGAGGGTCGTGTGTGGTATCAATATGTAGGTACATTCATACCATTGCATCAATTTCTTATTTCCTTCCGATCCAATGTATAGTTCTCCGGCAATCATGTTTTGATCACCCCCATGCGCAGGGGAGGTGGGGGGGAATTTGCGATTTTCCCCGGAAAATCTTCCACAGGGTCATGCGTGGTATCAAAATGAAGGTACATGCATTAGATTGCGATTTTTTTTTATTTCGTCTCGATCTGATGTCTGGTTCTCCTGAAAAAAATTCCTGAATACCCTTCCGGAAAATTTGTGATTTTCTTTGGAAATTTTTTTGGAAAATTGTGAGTGGCATCAAGATGCTCACGTGATCGCTAGCTTTCAGAGAATCTAACAATCGACCCGATCGCGTCATGGGTTCTCGAGCAATCCCCGATCGAAGATTGTCGATTTTTTTTGTCGGACGGGTACTAGTATGGGGAAAAAATCAAAATTTGAAAAAAAGTCAAAGTCTTTTGCCGGTGCCGTGTTTGGTATCAAAATGAAGGTACAGAATATCTGTTGTCGAAAATGTTGATTTAAGCTCGATCCGATGTATGGTTCTCTGTAAAAAAAATCTAGAAAATGAAGCCAAATTTGGAATTTTCTTTGGAAAAGTTTTTACACAACCGTGTGTGGTATCAAATTCAAGATAATCGAAATTGATGACGTCCAGTTCTAATTTCAGCCCGATCCGACGTATGGTTCAGCAGCAAACATGTTTTGAACGAACCCCGTCAGATCGGGTGTCGGAAAATTCATGATTTTCCCCGGAAAAGTTTCGACGGGGCCATGTGTGGTATCAAAATGAAGGTTCATTCATTAAATTGCATAAACTTTTTATTTCGTTCCGATCGCATGTATAGTTCTCCGGCAATCATGTTTTGAACACCCCCATGCGCAGGGGAGGGGGGGGGGAATTTTCGATTTTCCCCGGAAAAGTTTCCAGATGGCCGTGTGTGGTACCAAAATGAAGGTCCATTCATGAGATTGCATAAACTTTTTATTTCGTTCCGATCCAATGTATAGTTCTCCGGCAATCATGTTTTGAACACCCCCATGCGCAGGGGGAGGGGGGGAAATTTATGATTTTTCCCGGAAAAGCTTCCAGAGGGTCGTGTGTGATATCAAAATGAAGGTCCATTCATTAGATTGCATAAAATTTTTATTTCGTTCCGATCCAATGTATAGTTCTCCGGCAATCATGTTTTGAACACCCCCATGCGCAGGGGGAGGGGGGGAAATTTATGATTTTTCCCGGAAAAGCTTCCAGAGGGTCGTGTGTGATATCAAAATGAAGGTTCATTCATTAGATTGCATAAAATTTTTATTTCGTTCCGATCCAATGTATAGTTCTCCGGCAATCATGTTTTGAACACCCCCATGCGCAGGGGGAGGGGGGGAAATTTATGATTTTCCCCGGAAAAGTTTCCAGATGGCCGTGTGTGGTATCAAAATGAAGGTCCATTCATTAGATTGCATAAAATTTTTATTTCGTTCCGATCCAATGTATAGTTCTCCGGCAAACAGGTTTTGAACCACCCCATGTGTAGGAGGGAGTCGGAAAATTTACGATTTTCTCCGGAAAATCTTCCACATGGTCATGTGTGGTATCGATATGTAGGTTCATTCATCACATTGCGAAAAAATTTTATTTCGTCTCGATCCGATGTCTGGTTCTCCCAAAAAAAAATCGCGACCGACCCCATGTGTAGAAAGGGGTCGGAAAATTTACGATTTTCTCCGGAAAATACTCCACATGGTCATGTGTGGTATCAATATGTAGGTCCATTCATTAGATTGCGAAAAGTTTTTATTTCGTCTCGATCCGATGTCTGGTTCTCCCCAAAAATATTCGCGACTGACCCCATGTGTAAGAGGGGGTCGGAAAATTTACGATTTTCTTTGGAAAATGCCCCACATGCTCATGTGTGGTATCGATATGTAGGTACATTCATCACATTGCGAAAATTTTCTATATCGTCTCGATCCGATGTCTGGTTCTCCCAAAAAAAATTCGCGACTGACCCCATGTGTAGGAGGGGGTCGGAAAATTTACGATTTTCTTTGGAAAATGCCCCACATGGTCATGTGTGGTATCGATATGTAGGTACATTCATCACATTGCGAGAATTTTCTTATTTCGTCTCGATCCGATGTCTGGTTCTCCCGAAAAAAAATCGCGACCGACCCCATGTGTAGGAGGGGGTCGGAAAATTTACAATTTTCTCCGGAAAATGCTCCACATGGTCATGTGTGGTATCAATATGAAGGTCCATTCATGAGATTGCAAAATTTTTTTATTTCGTTCCGATCCGATGTGTGGTTCTCCCCAAAAAAAATCGCGACTGACCCCATGTGTAGGAGGGGGTCGGAAAATTTACCATTTTCTTCGGAAAATGCTCCACATGGTCATGTGTGGTATCAATATGGAGGTACGTTCATCAGATTGCGATAATTTTTTATTTCGTCTCGATCCAATGTCTGGTTCTCCCTAAAAAAATTCGAAAACCACCCCATGTGTAGGAGGGGGGCGGGAAAATTTACAATTTTCTTTGGAAAATGCCCCACATGGTCATGTGTGGTATCGATATGTAGGTACATTCATCACATTGCGAAAATTTTTCATCGCGTCTCGATCCGATGTCTGGTTCTCCCAAAACAAATTCGCGACTGACCCCATGTGTAGAAGGGGGTCGGAAAATTTACGATTTTCTTCGGAAAATGCCCCACATGGTCATGTGTGGTATCGATATGTAGGTACATTCATCACATTGCGAAAACTTTTCATCTCGTCGGGATCCGATGTTTGGTTCTCCCAAAAAAAAATCGCGACTGACCCCATGTGTAGGAGGGGGGTGGGAAAATTTACCATTTTCTTCGGAAAATGCTCCACATGGTCATGTGTGGTATCAATATGGAGGTACGTTCATCAGATTGCGATAATTTTCTTTTTCGTCTCGACGTAATGTCTGGTTCTCCCTAAAAAAATTCGAGAACCACCCCATGTGTAGGAGGGGGGCGGGAAAATTTACAATTTTCTTTGGAAAATGCACCGCATGGTCATGTGTGGTATCAATATGAAGGTACATTCATCAGATTGCGGAAATTTTTTATCTAGTCTCGATCCGATGTCTGGTTCTCCCTAAAAAAAATCGCGACTGACCCCATGTGTAGGAGGGGGTCGGAAAATTTACAATTTTCTCCGGAAAATGCTCCACATGGTCATGTGTGGTATCAATATGTGGGTACATTCATTAGATTGCGGAAAAATTCCGTTTCGTCTCGATCCAATGTCTGGTTCTCCTGAAAAAAATTCCTGAATACCCTTCCGGAAAATTTGTGATTTTCTTTGGAATTTTTTTTGGAAAATTGTGAGTGGCATCAAAATGCTCACGTGATCGCTGGCTTTCAGAAAATCCAACAATCGGCCCGATCGCGTCATAGGTTCTCGAGCAATCCCCGATCGAAGATTTTTCTGTCGGACGGGTACTAGTATGGGGAAAAAATCAAAATTTGAGAAAAAGTCAAAGTCTTTTGCCGGTGCCGTGTTTGGTATCAAAATGAAGGTACAGAATATCTGTTGTCGAAAATGTTGATTTGAGCTCGATCCGATGTCTGGTTCTCTGTGAAAAAATTCCTGAAAATGGAGCCAAATTTGGAATTTTCTTTGGAAAAGTTTTTACACGCTCGTGTGGGGTATCAAAATGCAGATAATCGAAATTGATGACGTCCAGTTTCAATTTCAGCCCGATCCGATGTATGGTTCAGCAGCAAACATGTTTTGAACGAACCCCGTCACATCGGGTGTCGGAAAATTTATGATTTTCCCTGGAAAAGTTTCGATGGGGCCGTGTGTGAAATCAAAATGAAGGTCCATTCATTAGATTGCATAAACTTTTCATTTTGTCACGATCCGATGTATAGTTCTCCGGCAATCATGTTTTGAACACCCCCATGCGCAGGGGGAGGGGGGGAAATTTATGATTTTTCCCGGAAAAGCTTCCAGAGGGTCGTGTGTGATATCAAAATGAAGGTTCATTCATTAGATTGCATAAACTTTTTATTTCGTTCCGATCCAATGTATAGTTCTCCGGCAATCATGTTTTGAACACCCCCATGCGCAGGGGGAGGGGGGGAAATTTATGATTTTCCCCGGAAAAGTTTCCAGATGGCCGTGTGTGGTATCAAAATGAAGGTCCATTCATTAGATTGCATAAAATTTTTATTTCGTTCCGATCCAATGTATAGTTCTCCGGCAAACAGGTTTTGAACCACCCCATGTGTAGGAGGGAGTCGGAAAATTTACGATTTTCTCCGGAAAATCTTCCACATGGTCATGTGTGGTATCGATATGTAGGTACATTCATCACATTGCGAAAAATTTTTATTTCGTCTCGATCCGATGTCTGGTTCTCCCAAAAAAAATCGCGACCGACCCCATGTGTAGAAAGGGGTCGGAAAATTTACGATTTTCTCCGGAAAATGCTCCACATGGTCATGTGTGGTATCAATATGTAGGTTCATTCATTAGATTGCGGAAAGTTTTTATTTCGTCTCGATCCGATGTCTGGTTCTCCCAAAAAAAAATCGCGACTGACCCCATGTGTGGGAGGGGGTCGGAAAATTTACGATTTCCTTTGAAAAATGCCCCACATGGTCATGTGTGGTATCGATATGTAGGTACATTCATCACATTGCGAAAATTTTCTATATCGTCTCGATCCGATGTCTGGTTCTCCCAAAAAAAATTCGCGACTGACCCCATGTGTAGGAGGGGGTCGGAAAATTTACGATTTCTTTTTGGAAAATGCCCCACATGGTCATGTGTGGTATCGATATGTAGGTACATTCATCACATTGCGAACATTTTTTATCTCGTCTCGATCCGATGTCTGGTTCTCCCAAAAAAATATCGCGAACGATGCCATGTGTAGGAGGGGGTCGAAAAATTTACGATTTTCTCTGGAAAATCCTCCACATGGTCATGTGTGGTATCAATATGAAGGTACATTCATTAGATTGCGAAAATTTCTTATTTCGTCTCGATCCGATGTCTGGTTCTCCCAAAAAAAAATCGCGACCGACCCCATGTGTAGGAGGGGGTCGGAAAATTCACAATTTTCTCCGGAAAATGCTCCACATGGTCATGTGTCGTATCAATATGAAGGTCCATTCATTAGATTGCAAAATGTTTTTATTTCGTTCTGATCCGATGTGTGGTTCTCCCAAAAAAAAATCGCGAACGACCCCACGTGTAGGAGGGGGGCGGGAAAATTTACCATTTTCTCCGGAAAATGCTCCACATGGTCATGTGTGGTATCAATATGGAGGTACGTCCATCAGATTGCGGAAATTTTCTTATTTCGTCTCGATCCAATGTCTGGTTCCCCCTAAAAAAATCGAGAACCACCCCATGTGTAGGAGGGGGGCGGGAAAATTTACAATTTTCTTTGGAAAATGCTCCACATGGTCATGTGTGGTAATAATATGAAGTACATCCATCAGATTGCGGAATTTGTTTTATCTCGTCTCGATCCGATGTCTGGTTCTCCCTAAAAAAAATCGCGAACGACCCCATGTGTAGGAGGGGGTCGGAAAATTTACAATTTTCTCCGGAAAATGCTCCACATGGTCATGTGTGGTATCAATATGTAGGTACATTCATCAGATTGCGAAAAATTTTGTTTCGTCTCGATCCAATGTCTGGTTCTCCTGAAAAAAATTCCTGAATACCCTTCCGGAAAATTTGTGATTTTCTCTGGAATTTTTTTTGGAAAATTGTGAGTGGCATCAAAATGCTCACGTGATCGCTAGCTTTCAGAAAATCCAACAATCGGCCCGATCGCGTCATGGGTTCTCGAGCAATCCCCGATCGAAGATTGTCGATTTTTTTTTGTCGTACGGGTACTAGTATGGGGAAAAAATCAAAATTTGAAAAAAAGTCAAAGTCTTTTGCCGGAGCCGTGTTTGGTATCAAAATGAAAGTACAGAATATCTGTTGCCAAAAATGTTGATTTTAGCTCGATCCGATGTCTGGTTCTCTGTAAAAAAATTCCTGAAAATGAAGCTAAATTTGGAATTTTCTTTGGAAAAGTTTTTACACGCTCGTGTGGGGTATCAAATTTAAGATAATCGAAATTGATGACGTCCAGTTTCAATTTCAGCCCGATCCGATGTATGGTTCAGCGGCAAACATGTTTTGAACGAACCCCGTCAGATCGGGTGGAAAAGTTTCGATGGAGCCGTGTGTGGTATCAAAATGAAGGTCCATTCATTAGATTGCATAAACCTTCTTATTTCGTTACGATCCGATGTATAGTTCTCCGGCAATCATGTTTTGAACACCCCCATGCGCAGTGGGAGGGGGGGAAATTTATGATTTTTCACTGGAAAGTTTTAAATATAGCCGTGTGTGGTATCAAAATGAAGATACATTCAATTTATTGCATACATTTCTGATTTTAGCCCAATCCAATGTATAGTTCTCCGGCAAACATGTTTTGAACAACCCCCTGCAGATCGGATGTCAGAAAATTCACGATTTTCTTTGAATTTTGTTTCACAGAGCCGTATAAGGTATCGACATGAAAGTCCATTCAATTAATTGCGAAAAATTCTTATTTCGTCCCGATCCAATGTCTGGTTCTCCGTGAAAAATTCTTGAATAACCCCTCGGAAAATTTAGGATTTTCATTGAATTTTTTTTCGGAAAATCGTGAGTAGCATCAAAATGCTCACGTGATCGCTAGCTTTCCGAAAATCGAACAATCAGCCCGATCGCATGGTGGGTTCTCGAGCAATCGCCGATCGAAGATTGTCAATTTTTTTTTGTCGGACGGGTACTAGTACGGGGAAAAAACCAAAATTTGAAAAAAAGTCAAACTCTTTTGCCGAAGCCGTGTGCGGTATCAAAATGAAGGTAAATAATATCTGTTGCCAAAAATGTTGATTTTAGCTCGATCCGATGTCTGGTTCACCGTAAACAAATTCTTGAAAATGAAGGCAAATTTGCAATTTTCTTTGGAAAAGTTTTTACACAGCCATGAGTGGTATCAAATTGAAGATAATCGAAATTGATGACGTACAGTTCTAATTTCAGCCCGATCAGATGTATGGTTCTCCGGCAAACATGTTTTGAACAAACCCCTTCAGATCGGGTGTCGGAAAATTCATGATTTCCCCTGGAAAAGTTTTGACAGAGTCGTGTGTGGTATCAAAATGGAGGTACATTCAATTGAATGCGAAAAAATCCAAGTTTGGCCAAATCCGATGTTTGGTTTGCCGGCAAACAGGTTTTGAACACCCCCCCGTGCTGAGGGGTGTCGGAAAATTTATGATTTTCCCTGGAAAAGTTTTCAGAGGGCCGTGTGTGGTATCAAAATGAAGGTGCATTCAATTGAATGCGAAAAAATCCAAGTTTGGCCAAATCCGGTGTTTGGTTTGCAGGTAAACATGTTTTGAACAACCCCTTGCGCATAGGGGTGTCGGAAAACTCACGATTTTCTTTGGATAAGTTTTCACAGGGCCGTGTGTGGTATCGAAATGGAGGTACATTCAATTGAATGCGAAACAATCCAAGTTTGACCAAATCTGATGTTTGGTTTGCCGGCAAACATGTTTTGAACACCCCCCCGTGCTGAGGGGTGTCGGAAAATTTATGATTTTCCCTGGAAAAGTTTTCACAGGGCCGTGTGTGGTAACAACATGAAGGTACATTCAATTGAATGCGAAAAAATATGAGTTTGGCCCGATCCGATATGTGGTTCTCCGGCAAACATGTTTTGAACCAACCCCTGCAGATCGAGTGTCGGAAAATTTATGATTTTCCCTGGAAAATGTTCCACAGGGTCGTGTGAGGTATCGACATGAAGGTACATTCATTTGATTGCGGAAATTTCTCATTTCGTCCCGATCCAATGTGTGGTTCTTCAGAAAAAATTCGCGAACACCCCCTTGTGCTGAGGGGAGTCGGAAAATTTGCGATTTTCCCTGGAAAATTTTCCACAGGGTCGTGTAAGGTATCGACATGAAGGTACATTCATCAGATTGCGGAAAATTCTCATTTCGTCTCGATACAATGTCTGGTTCTCCTGAAAAAATTCTTGATCACCCTCTCGGAAAATTTATGATTTTCTTTGGAATATTTTTTGGGAAAACGTGAGTAGCATCAAAATGCTCACGTGATCGCTAGCTTTCCGAAAATCGAACAATCAGCCCGATCGCATCGTGGGTTCTCGAGCAATCGCCGATCGAAGATTGTCGATTTTTTTTTGTCGGACGGGTACTAGTACGGGGAAAAAAACAAAATTTGATAAAAAGTCAAACTCTTTTGCCGAAGCCGTGTGCGGTATCAAAATGAAGGTAAATAATATCTGTTGCCAAAAATGTTGATTTTAGCTCGATCCGATGTCTGGTTCTCCGGCAAACATGTTTTGAACAACCCCCTGCAGATCGGGTGTCAGAAAATTTGCGATTTTCTCTGGAAAGTTTTAAATACAGCCGTGTGTGGTATCAAAATGAAGATACATTCAATTTATTGCATACATTTCTAATTTTAGCCCAATCCAATGTATAGTTCTCCGGCAAACATGTTTTGAACAACCCCCTGCAGATCGGATGTCAGAAAATTCACGATTTTCTTTGAATTTTTTTTCACAGAGCCGTATAAGGTATCGACATGAAAGTCCATTCAATTGATTGCGAAAAATTCTTATTTCGTCCCGATCCAATGTCTGGTTCTCCGTAAAAAAATTCTTGAATAACCCCTCGGAAAATTTAGGATTTTCATTGAATTTTTTTTCGGAAAATCGTGAGTAGCATCAAAATGCTCACGTGATCGCTAGCTTTCCGAAAATCGAACAATCAGCCCGATCGCATGGTGGGTTCTCGAGCAATCGCCGATCGAAGATTGTCAAATTTTTTTTTGTCGGACGGGTACTAGTACGGGGAAAAAACCAAAATTTGAAAAAAAGTCAAACTCTTTTGCCGAAGCCGTGTGCGGTATCAAAATGAAGGTAAATAATATCTGTTGCCAAAAATGTTGATTTTAGCTCGATCCGATGTCTGGTTCACCGTAAACAAATTCTTGAAAATGAAGGCAAATTTGCAATTTTCTTTGGAAAAGTTTTTACACAGCCATGAGTGGTATCAAATTGAAGATAATCGAAATTGATGACGTACAGTTCTAATTTCAGCCCGATCAGATGTATGGTTCTCCGGCAAACAAGTTTTGAACAAACCCCTTCAGATCGGGTGTCGGAAAATCCATGATTTCCCCTGGAAAAGTTTTGACAGAGTCGTGTGTGGTATCAAAGTGGAGGTACATTCAATTGAATGCGAAAAAATCCAAGTTTGGCCAAATCCGATGTTTGGTTTGCCGGCAAACAGGTTTTGAACACCCCCCCGTGCTGAGGGGTGTCGGAAAATTTATGATTTTCCCTGGAAAAGTTTTCAGAGGGCCGTGTGTGGTATCAAAATGAAGGTGCATTCAATTGAATGCGAAAAAATCCAAGTTTGGCCAAATCCGGTGTTTGGTTTGCAGGTAAACATGTTTTGAACAACCCCTTGCGCATAGGGGTGTCGGAAAACTCACGATTTTCTTTGGATAAGTTTTCACAGGGCCGTGTGTGGTATCGAAATGGAGGTACATTCAATTGAATGCGAAACAATACAAGTTTGACCAAATCTGATGTTTGGTTTGCCGGCAAACATGTTTTGAACACCCCCCCGTGCTGAGGGGTGTCGGAAAATTTATGATTTTCCCTGGAAAAGTTTTCACAGGGCCGTGTGTGGTAACAACATGAAGGTACATTCAATTGAATGCGAAAAAATATGAGTTTGGCCCGATCCGATATGTGGTTCTCCGGCAAACATGTTTTGAACCAACCCCTGCAGATCGAGTGTCGGAAAATTTATGATTTTCCCTGGAAAATGTTCCACAGGGTCGTGTGAGGTATCGACATGAAGGTACATTCATTTGATTGCGGAAATTTCTCATTTCGTCCCGATCCAATGTGTGGTTCTTCAGAAAAAATTCGCGAACACCCCCTTGTGCTGAGGGGAGTCGGAAAATTTGCGATTTTCCCTGGAAAATTTTCCACAGGGTCGTGTAAGGTATCGACATGAAGGTACATTCATCAGATTGCGGAAAATTCTCATTTCGTCTCGATACAATGTCTGGTTCTCCTGAAAAAATTCTTGATCACCCTCTCGGAAAATTTATGATTTTCTTTGGAATATTTTTTGGGAAAACGTGAGTAGCATCAAAATGCTCACGTGATCGCTAGCTTTCCGAAAATCGAACAATCAGCCCGATCGCATCGTGGGTTCTCGAGCAATCGCCGATCGAAGATTGTCGATTTTTTTTTGTCGGACGGGTACTAGTACGGGGAAAAAACCAAAATTTGATAAAAAGTCAAACTCTTTTGCCGAAGCCGTGTGCGGTATCAAAATGAAGGTAAATAATATCTGTTGCCAAAAATGTTGATTTTAGCTCGATCCGATGTCTGGTTCTCCGGCAAACATGTTTTGAACAACCCCCTGCAGATCGGGTGTCAGAAAATTTGCGATTTTCTCTGGAAAGTTTTAAATACAGCCGTGTGTGGTATCAAAATGAAGATACATTCAATTTATTGCATACATTTCTGATTTTAGCCCAATCCAATGTATAGTTCTCCGGCAAACATGTTTTGAACAACCCCCTGCAGATCGGATGTCAGAAAATTCACGATTTTCTTTGAATTTTTTTCCACAGAGCCGTATAAGGTATCGACATGAAAGTCCATTCAATTAATTGCGAAAAATTCTTATTTCGTCCCGATCCAATGTCTGGTTCTCCGTAAAAAAATTCTTGAATAACCCCTCGGAAAATTTAGGATTTTCATTGAATTTTTTTTCGGAAAATCGTGAGTAGCATCAAAATGCTCACGTGATCGCTAGCTTTCCGAAAATCGAACAATCAGCCCGATCGCATGGTGGGTTCTCGAGCAATCGCCGATCGAAGATTGTCAAATTTTTTTTTGTCGGACGGGTACTAGTACGGGGAAAAAACCAAAATTTGAAAAAAAGTCAAACTCTTTTGCCGAAGCCGTGTGCGGTATCAAAATGGAAGGTAAATAATATCTGTTGCCAAAAATGTTGATTTTAGCTCGATCCGATGTCTGGTTCACCGTAAACAAATTCTTGAAAATGAAGGCAAATTTGCAATTTTCTTTGGAAAAGTTTTTACACAGCCATGAGTGGTATCAAATTGAAGATAATCGAAATTGATGACGTACAGTTCTAATTTCAGCCCGATCAGATGTATGGTTCTCCGGCAAACAAGTTTTGAACAAACCCCTTCAGATCGGGTGTCGGAAAATCCATGATTTCCCCTGGAAAAGTTTTGACAGAGTCGTGTGTGGTATCAAAGTGGAGGTACATTCAATTGAATGCGAAAAAATCCAAGTTTGGCCAAATCCGATGTTTGGTTTGCCGGCAAACAGGTTTTGAACACCCCCCCGTGCTGAGGGGTGTCGGAAAATTTATGATTTTCCCTGGAAAAGTTTTCAGAGGGCCGTGTGTGGTATCAAAATGAAGGTGCATTCAATTGAATGCGAAAAAATCCAAGTTTGGCCAAATCCGGTGTTTGGTTTGCAGGTAAACATGTTTTGAACAACCCCTTGCGCATAGGGGTGTCGGAAAACTCACGATTTTCTTTGGATAAGTTTTCACAGGGCCGTGTGTGGTATCGAAATGGAGGTACATTCAATTGAATGCGAAACAATACAAGTTTGACCAAATCTGATGTTTGGTTTGCCGGCAAACATGTTTTGAACACCCCCCCGTGCTGAGGGGTGTCGGAAAATTTATGATTTTCCCTGGAAAAGTTTTCACAGGGCCGTGTGTGGTAACAACATGAAGGTACATTCAATTGAATGCGAAAAAATATGAGTTTGGCCCGATCCGATATGTGGTTCTCCGGCAAACATGTTTTGAACCAACCCCTGCAGATCGAGTGTCGGAAAATTTATGATTTTCCCTGGAAAATGTTCCACAGGGTCGTGTGAGGTATCGACATGAAGGTACATTCATTTGATTGCGGAAATTTCTCATTTCGTCCCGATCCAATGTGTGGTTCTTCAGAAAAAATTCGCGAACACCCCCTTGTGCTGAGGGGAGTCGGAAAATTTGCGATTTTCCCTGGAAAATTTTCCACAGGGTCGTGTAAGGTATCGACATGAAGGTACATTCATCAGATTGCGGAAAATTCTCATTTCGTCTCGATACAATGTCTGGTTCTCCTGAAAAAATTCTTGATCACCCTCTCGGAAAATTTATGATTTTCTTTGGAATATTTTTTGGGAAAACGTGAGTAGCATCAAAATGCTCACGTGATCGCTAGCTTTCCGAAAATCGAACAATCAGCCCGATCGCATCGTGGGTTCTCGAGCAATCGCCGATCGAAGATTGTCGATTTTTTTTTGTCGGACGGGTACTAGTACGGGGAAAAAACCAAAATTTGATAAAAAGTCAAACTCTTTTGCCGAAGCCGTGTGCGGTATCAAAATGAAGGTAAATAATATCTGTTGCCAAAAATGTTGATTTTAGCTCGATCCGATGTCTGGTTCTCCGGCAAACATGTTTTGAACAACCCCCTGCAGATCGGGTGTCAGAAAATTTGCGATTTTCTCTGGAAAGTTTTAAATATAGCCGTGTGTGGTATCAAAATGAAGATACATTCAATTTATTGCATACATTTCTGATTTTAGCCCAATCCAATGTATAGTTCTCCGGCAAACATGTTTTGAACAACCCCCTGCAGATCGGATGTCAGAAAATTCACGATTTTCTTTGAAATTTTTTTCACAGAGCCGTATAAGGTATCGACATGAAAGTCCATTCAATTAATTGCGAAAAATTCTTATTTCGTCCCGATCCAATGTCTGGTTCTCCGTAAAAAAATTCTTGAATAACCCCTCGGAAAATTTAGGATTTTCATTGAATTTTTTTTCGGAAAATCGTGAGTAGCATCAAAATGCTCACGTGATCGCTAGCTTTCCGAAAATCGAACAATCAGCCCGATCGCATGGTGGGTTCTCGAGCAATCGCCGATCGAAGATTGTCAATTTTTTTTTTGTCGGACGGGTACTAGTACGGGGAAAAAACCAAAATTTGAAAAAAAGTCAAACTCTTTTGCCGAAGCCGTGTGCGGTATCAAAATGGAGGTAAATAATATCTGTTGCCAAAAATGTTGATTTTAGCTCGATCCGATGTCTGGTTCACCGTAAACAAATTCTTGAAAATGAAGGCAAATTTGCAATTTTCTTTGGAAAAGTTTTTACACAGCCATGAGTGGTATCAAATTGAAGATAATCGAAATTGATGACGTACAGTTCTAATTTCAGCCCGATCAGATGTATGGTTCTCCGGCAAACAAGTTTTGAACAAACCCCTTCAGATCGGGTGTCGGAAAATCCATGATTTCCCCTGGAAAAGTTTTGACAGAGTCGTGTGTGGTATCAAAGTGGAGGTACATTCAATTGAATGCGAAAAAATCCAAGTTTGGCCAAATCCGATGTTTGGTTTGCCGGCAAACAGGTTTTGAACACCCCCCCGTGCTGAGGGGTGTCGGAAAATTTATGATTTTCCCTGGAAAAGTTTTCAGAGGGCCGTGTGTGGTATCAAAATGAAGGTGCATTCAATTGAATGCGAAAAAATCCAAGTTTGGCCAAATCCGGTGTTTGGTTTGCAGGTAAACATGTTTTGAACAACCCCTTGCGCATAGGGGTGTCGGAAAACTCACGATTTTCTTTGGATAAGTTTTCACAGGGCCGTGTGTGGTATCGAAATGGAGGTACATTCAATTGAATGCGAAACAATACAAGTTTGACCAAATCTGATGTTTGGTTTGCCGGCAAACATGTTTTGAACACCCCCCCGTGCTGAGGGGTGTCGGAAAATTTATGATTTTCCCTGGAAAAGTTTTCACAGGGCCGTGTGTGGTAACAACATGAAGGTACATTCAATTGAATGCGAAAAAATATGAGTTTGGCCCGATCCGATATGTGGTTCTCCGGCAAACATGTTTTGAACCAACCCCTGCAGATCGAGTGTCGGAAAATTTATGATTTTCCCTGGAAAATGTTCCACAGGGTCGTGTGAGGTATCGACATGAAGGTACATTCATTTGATTGCGGAAATTTCTCATTTCGTCCCGATCCAATGTGTGGTTCTTCAGAAAAAATTCGCGAACACCCCCTTGTGCTGAGGGGAGTCGGAAAATTTGCGATTTTCCCTGGAAAATTTTCCACAGGGTCGTGTAAGGTATCGACATGAAGGTACATTCATCAGATTGCGGAAAATTCTCATTTCGTCTCGATACAATGTCTGGTTCTCCTGAAAAAATTCTTGATCACCCTCTCGGAAAATTTATGATTTTCTTTGGAATATTTTTTGGGAAAACGTGAGTAGCATCAAAATGCTCACGTGATCGCTAGCTTTCCGAAAATCGAACAATCAGCCCGATCGCATCGTGGGTTCTCGAGCAATCGCTGATCGAAGATTGTCGATTTTTTTTTGTCGGACGGGTACTAGTACGGGGAAAAAACCAAAATTTGATAGAAAGTCAAACTCTTGTGCCGAAGCCGTGTGCGGTATCAAAATGAAGGTAAATAATATCTGTTGCCAAAAATGTTGATTTTAGCTCGATCCGATGTCTGGTTCTCCGGCAAACATGTTTTGAACAACCCCCTGCAGATCGGGTGTCAGAAAATTTGCGATTTTCTCTGGAAAGTTTTAAATACAGCCGTGTGTGGTATCAAAATGAAGATACATTCAATTTATTGCATACATTTCTGATTTTAGCCCAATCCAATGTATAGTTCTCCGGCAAACATGTTTTGAACAACCCCCTGCAGATCGGATGTCAGAAAATTCACGATTTTCTTTGAATTTTGTTTCACAGAGCCGTATAAGGTATCGACATGAAAGTCCATTCAATTGATTGCGAAAAATTCTTATTTCGTCCCGATCCAATGTCTGGTTCTCCGTAAAAAAATTCTTGAATAACCCCTCGGAAAATTTAGGATTTTCATTGAATTTTTTTTCGGAAAATCGTGAGTAGCATCAAAATGCTCACGTGATCGCTAGCTTTCCGAAAATCGAACAATCAGCCCGATCGCATGGTGGGTTCTCGAGCAATCGCCGATCGAAGATTGTCAATTTTTTTTTTGTCGGACGGGTACTAGTACGGGGAAAAAACCAAAATTTGAAAAAAAGTCAAACTCTTTTGCCGAAGCCGTGTGCGGTATCAAAATGGAGGTAAATAATATCTGTTGCCAAAAATGTTGATTTTAGCTCGATCCGATGTCTGGTTCACCGTAAACAAATTCTTGAAAATGAAGGCAAATTTGCAATTTTCTTTGGAAAAGTTTTTACACAGCCATGAGTGGTATCAAATTGAAGATAATCGAAATTGATGACGTACAGTTCTAATTTCAGCCCGATCAGATGTATGGTTCTCCGGCAAACAAGTTTTGAACAAACCCCTTCAGATCGGGTGTCGGAAAATCCATGATTTCCCCTGGAAAAGTTTTGACAGAGTCGTGTGTGGTATCAAAGTGGAGGTACATTCAATTGAATGCGAAAAAATCCAAGTTTGGCCAAATCCGATGTTTGGTTTGCCGGCAAACAGGTTTTGAACACCCCCCCGTGCTGAGGGGTGTCGGAAAATTTATGATTTTCCCTGGAAAAGTTTTCAGAGGGCCGTGTGTGGTATCAAAATGAAGGTGCATTCAATTGAATGCGAAAAAATCCAAGTTTGGCCAAATCCGGTGTTTGGTTTGCAGGTAAACATGTTTTGAACAACCCCTTGCGCATAGGGGTGTCGGAAAACTCACGATTTTCTTTGGATACGTTTTCACAGGGCCGTGTGTGGTATCAAATGGAAGGTACATTCAATTGAATGCGAAACAATACAAGTTTGACCAAATCTGATGTTTGGTTTGCCGGCAAACATGTTTTGAACACCCCCCCGTGCTGAGGGGTGTCGGAAAATTTATGATTTTCCCTGGAAAAGTTTTCACAGGGCCGTGTGTGGTATCAACATGAAGGTACATTCAATTGAATGCGAAAAAATATGAGTTTGGCCCGATCCGATATGTGGTTCTCCGGCAAACATGTTTTGAACCAACCCCTGCAGATCGAGTGTCGGAAAATTTATGATTTTCCCTGGAAAATGTTCCACAGGGTCGTGTGAGGTATCGACATGAAGGTACATTCATTTGATTGCGGAAATTTCTCATTTCGTCCCGATCCAATGTGTGGTTCTTCAGAAAAAATTCGCGAACACCCCCTTGTGCTGAGGGGAGTCGGAAAATTTGCGATTTTCCCTGGAAAATTTTCCACAGGGTCGTGTAAGGTATCGACATGAAGGTACATTCATCAGATTGCGGAAAATTCTCATTTCGTCTCGATACAATGTCTGGTTCTCCTGAAAAAATTCTTGATCACCCTCTCGGAAAATTTATGATTTTCTTTGGAATATTTTTGGGAAAACGTGAGTAGCATCAAAATGCTCACGTGATCGCTAGCTTTCCGAAAATCGAACAATCAGCCCGATCGCATCGTGGGTTCTCGAGCAATCGCTGATCGAAGATTGTCGATTTTTTTTTGTCGGACGGGTACTAGTACGGGGAAAAAACCAAAATTTGATAAAAAGTCAAACTCTTGTGCCGAAGCCGTGTGCGGTATCAAAATGAAGGTAAATAATATCTGTTGCCAAAAATGTTGATTTTAGCTCGATCCGATGTCTGGTTCTCCGGCAAACATGTTTTGAACAACCCCCTGCAGATCGGGTGTCAGAAAATTTGCGATTTTCTCTGGAAAGTTTTAAATACAGTCGTGTGTGGTATCAAAATGAAGATACATTCAATTTATTGCATACATTTCTGATTTTAGCCCAATCCAATGTATAGTTTCTCCGGCAAACATGTTTTGAACAACCCCCTGCAGATCGGATGTCAGAAAATTCACTATTTTCTTTGAAATTTTTTTGCACAAAACCGTAAAGGGCGACAAAAAAAATTTTCTTTTTTTTTTTTTCATCCAATTTTCCCTAAAAAAATTTTGAATAACCCCCAAAATTTAATTTTATTTTTTTTGGAAATCAGTTGGGAAAAACCACGGATCGATTTCCAAAAAAAACAATTCCCCCCCCTTTTACAACGGACGAATTTAAAAATTTTTTTTGGGGGTCTTGGGGGAAAAAAAAAAATTTTTTTTAAAACCTTTCCCCCAAAGGAGGAAAAAAATTTTTTTCCCAAAAAAATTTATTTTCCCCCCATTGGGGCCGAAAAATTTTTAAAAGAACTAAAAAAAAGGGGGGTTTTTTAAAAAACGGGGAAAAAAAACCCCCTTTTTTTTGTTTCCCAACATGGGGGAAAAAAAAATTTTTAAAAAACAAAATTTTGGGAAGGGCGTTTTTAAAAGGAAAACTTTTGAAAATAATTTAAAAAATTTTTTTTCCGGAAAAGTTTTTCCCCCCCCCAAAAGGGGGGGGTTTTTGGAAAATTGATTTTCCCTTTTAAAATTTTTAAAACTTTTAAAAAAGGGGGGCCAAATTTGGGAAAAACAAAAATTTTTTTTGGGGGAGAACCTTTTTTAAAAATTTTTTCCCCCGGGATGAAAAAACCTTTTTAAAAAAATTTTTAAAGGAAAAGGGTTTTTAAAAAAGGTTATTTCCCAAAATTTTTTCCCCCCCCCCTTTTTTGAAAAAATTTTTTTTAAAAAAAAAATTCAACCCTTTTAAAACCCCTGGGGTTTTTTAAAAAGGGAAAAAAATATTTTGCCCGTATTGGGGCCCCAAATTTTAAAAAACCCCAGATCGGGGGGAAAAAAAGATTTCCCTGGAAAAAATTTCGGTTGGGAAAAGGGGGTACTTTATTTTGGAAAAAAAATTTAAAAAAAGTTTTTTTGGGGGAAAAGGGCCCCCTTTGGGGGGGGAAATTTATTTTCCAAAAATTTTTAAGGGGGTTTTTTTCAAAATGGGTTAATGGGCAAATTTTTTTAAAAGGGGTTTTTAAAAATTTTTTTTAAAAACCCCGGAATAGGGGTTAAAAAGAAATTTTTGATAAATTTCCCCCGGGCGTAGTTTTTTCCCCAAAACCCCAAAAATTTTGGTGGTTTTGGAAAACATTTTTTTAAAAGGGTGGGGGGAAAAAAATTTTTTTTTGGGGTTTTCCAACCGGGGGGAAAATGAAGGAAAATAATTTGGGAAAAAATTTTTTTTGCCCGAAAACCCCCCCCAAAAAAATTTTTTTTAAAACCCCCCGGGGGTGGGTCAAATTGGAAATTTTTTGGAAAATTTTAAAAACCCTGTGGGTTTAGAATAATTTTAAAAATTTTTTTGCCCAAAAAAGTTTTAAAAAAAAACCCCCCCCCCCCCCCCCCGGGGGGTGGAAAAATTTTCCCCAAATTTTTATCGGTAAAATTTCAAATTTTTTGGAAAAAAAAGGGGATAATTCCCCAAAAAATTTGAAAAACCCCGGAAAAATTTTTTTTTTTTTAAATTTTTTTAAAACGGGGGTAAAAGGGTTTTCCTTTTTTTTCCGAAAAGCAAAGCCCCTGGGGGGTTCGGAAAAAGAAGGGGGGTTTTTTTTTTCGGGGTTTTGGGAAAAACCAAAATTAAAAAACAAAAAATTTTAAGGGGGGGTCAAAAGAGGAAAAATTTTAAAAATTTTTTTTTTTAATTTTTTGGGGAAAAAAATTTTTTTTTAAAAATTTGCCGGGGGTTTTAAAAATTTTCAGTTTTTGGCCGAAAAAATTCCCAAAAAGTTTTTAAAAAAAAGGTTTAAAATTGAAACCCCCGATTGCGGAAATTTGATAATTTTTCCCGAATTTTCGAAAACCAAATTTGCCAAAATTTTTAAAAAAACTTTAAATTTTTTCCCCCCCCCCCAAATTTTTGGTTTAGTTTTTTTAAAAGGGGGTTTTAAAAAAGGCTTTTCGAAAAACCAAAGGGGGATCGGGTGGGGTATTTTTCAATTTTTTTTTGGGGGTTAAAAAAAAAAAAGAAAAAATAAATTTTTTCGTTAAAAAAAAAATTTTGTTCAAAAAAAATGTTTTTTTTTTCCCCCAAATTTTTTTTCCCCCCGGGGGTGGGAAAAAATTTTTTTTGGGGTTTTCCCCGGGGGGTTTTTTGGAAAAAATTTAAATAAAGTGGGAAATTTAAAGGCAAATTTTTTTTGGCAAACTTTTAAAAAAAAGGTCGGGAAAAATTTTTTTTAAAAACCCTGTGGAAAAACCCCCCAACGGAAAATTTGGCCCCGGGGTTGGCAAATTTAAACCCCCCTTTTGGGGGGGGAAAAATTTTTTTTAAAGGGGCCCGGGGTTTTTTAAAAAAAAGGGGAAAATTTGTAAAATTTTTAAATTGGGAAGTGGGCGAAAATTTTTGAAGGGGGAAAAATAATTTTTTTTGGTGTTAAGGGGAAAAGGTTTTTAAAAAAAAAGGAAAGGGGGCCCCAAAATTTTAAAAAATTTTTTTTTGGGGGGGGGGGGGGGGAAAAAAAAAAATTTTTTTAAAAAAATTTTTTAATTTTAAAAAAGAAAAAAATTTGGTTAAAAAAAACCCCCCCCCTGGGTTTTGGAAAATTTTACCCCGAGGGGCAAGGGAAAAAAGAAAATTTTTGAAAGGGAAATTTGCTTTGTAAATTTCCCTTGAAAAAAATTTTTAAAAAAAAAAGGGGGGGGGGGGGGAAAAATTTCCCCAAAAATTGGAAATCCCGGGTTTAAATTCAAGGCAAGGGGGCAAAATTTCAAAAAAAAATTTTTCCCCCCCAAAGTTTTTTTTCAAAAATTGGGAAAAAATTTTTTTTTTTTTGGGGAAAAAATTTTTTTTTAAAAGGAGAAATTTAGGGCCCCCGGGGGTCCCGAAAGGGTTTTGAAAGCGAAAAGTGTTTGGGGTCCCGGGGAAAAACAAATTTTTTGGGGAAACCCGGGAAAAAATTTTAAAAAAAATTTTTAAAGGTTTGACTTTTATTTTAAAAAAAAGGTTCCAAAAAGTTTTCCAACCCTGGGGCCCTAAAATTTTTTTTGGGGAAAAATTTTGAAAAAGGGTTTGAAAATTTAAATTTAAATTTAGGGGAAAATTTTTTTTTTCCCCATTTATGTTTCCGGAAAAAAAGTTTTAAAAACCCCAAAGGGGAAAAAAAAGATTTCCCCGGAAAAAATTTAAACCCCGGGGGGGAAATGAGGAAAATTAATTTTAAAAAATTTTCCCACCTGTTGGTTTCCGAAAAAAATTTTTTTAAAAAACCCCCCCCCCCCCCTTTTTTTGGGGTTTGAAATTCCGGAATTTTTTAAACCCGGGGGATCCCGGTTTTTTTTAATGCGAAAAAAAGTTTTAAAATTTTTTTGAGGAAAAGGGGAAAAAAAAATTTTCGAAAAACTTTTTTTGGTTTTAAAAAAGGGGGGCAAAAAAAAAATTTTGGGCAAAAAAGTTTTTAAATTCCCGGGGTTCCCCCCCCTAAAATTTTTAAAAAATTTTTTTTAAAATAAACCCCTTTTTTCCCCCTTTTTTTAAAGCCCAAAATTTTTTTTTGGGGGGGAAAAAAAATTTTAAAAAAAAATTTTTTAATTGAGGTTAAAAAATTTTTTTTTAAAAAAATTTTTTGCCCCCGTTTTCCCGGGAAAAAAAAATTAAACCCCCCTTTTTTAAAAAAATTTTCGGAATTTTTTTTGGAAAAAAAAATTTTGGAAAATTAAACTTAAACAAAATAAGGATCCGTTGGAAAATCCCTTTTTTTAATTTTTTTTTTTTGGGAAAAACCAAATTTTTAAAAAAAAGGGGAATTTGGGGAAAAAAAAAAAATAAATTTTGCAAAAATTTTAAATTTTTGTCCCTTTTTGGGGGAAAAAAAATGAAAGGGAATTGGTTTTTTTTAAATTTTTTGGGGGGAAAAAAAAAAAACAAAATTTCGAACTTTAAAAAAAATAGGGAAAAAGAAAAATTTTTTGATGGGTTGGGGTTTTTTTGGGGTTTTAAATCGGGGTTTCAAAATTTTAAAATTTTTAAATTTTTCCCCCCCCCGGGGGGAAAAAAAGGAAAATTTATTTTAAAAAGTTTTACCCCCCCTTTTGGTTTCCCGGAAAATTTTTGAAAACCCCCCGAAGGGGGGGCAGAAAAGGGGGTTTTTTAAAAATTTTTTTAAAATTAACGTGGGGTTTAAAAACGGGTTTTTTTTTTTAACCCTTTTCAAAAATTTTTTTCCCCCTTTTTGTTTTCCCGGGTTTTGGGAAAAAAGGGCTAATTTTCAAACCCTTAAATTTCAAAATGGGCCCAAAAATTGGGAAAATTTTTTGGGGGAAAATTTTTTTTTGAAAAATTTTCGGGGGAAAAAATAAAATTTTTTTGAATTTTAAAAAAAAAGGGGTTTAAAAAAATTTTTTTTTTTTACCCCCAAGGGGTTTAAAAATCTTAAAAAAAGTTTTTTGGAAAGGGACGCCCTTTTTTATCGGAAATTTTTTCAAAAATTTTTAAAAAAAAACCCCAAAAACCCCCCGGGGTTAAAAAATTTTTCCCCCAAAATTTTTTAAATGTGGGGGTTCAAAGGAAAATTAAAATGGGAAAAATTTTATTTTTGAAAATTTTCCCGGGGGAAAAAAATTTGAAAATTTTTTTTTGGGGGGGGAAAAAAGGGGATTTTCCCAAAATTTTAAAATTTTACTGGGAAAATTTAAAAAAAAAAAACCGTTTTTTTTTTGGGACTTCAAGGGGGGAAAAACCAAATTTTTTAAAAATTTTTGGGACGGGGCCCCCAAAAAAGTTCAAAAATTTAAATTTTTAAAATTTGAGGTTTGGAAAATGTTTTGAAACCCCGGGAAGGGGGGGGCAAATTTGTTTTTAAATTTAAAACCCTTTGGAAAAAAGGGAAAATTAAGGGAAAAAAATTTCCCAATTTGGGTTTCCCAAAACATTTTAAACCCCCCCGGGGGGGAAAAATTGTTTTTTTTTTTCCAAAATTTGGGCCCGGGGAAAATTTTGGGGAAATTTATTTGGTCAAGGTGGGTTTTTTTAAAAAAAATTTTTTTTAAGGAAATTGGGTTTTTTGAAATTTTTTGGGGGAAAGGAAAAAAATTTTTTTTGGGGGGAAAAAAATTTTTCCCGTCCAAAGGGGGGGTTTAAACCCAAAATTATTTTTTGGGGAAAATTTTTGGAAAAAAAATGGGGGAAAAAAAATTTTCCAAAACCTTTGGGATAAAAGGGGAAAAAATTTTTTTTGGAAATTTTTGGGTCGGGGGTTTTTTTTAAAAAAAAAATGGGGAAAAAAATTTTTTTAAAATTTTTTTGGGGGGAAAAAAGGAAAAAATTTCAAAATTTTTTTTTTTCAAAATGGTTTGGCCCAAAATGAAAAACCCCCCCGGGGTCGAAAATCCTTTTTGGGAAAAAACGGGGGTTTTTTTGGGAAATTTAAAAAAAACCCCAAAAAAAAATGCCAAAAATTTTTTGGAAACGGTTAAAAAAGGGTTTTTTGGGGAAAAAAAATTTTTAAATTTTTTTGGCCTTTAAAAAACCCCTTTAAGGGTGCGAAAAATTTTTTCCCCCGGGGTTTTTGGGGTTTTTAAAATTTAAAAATTTTTTAAATTTTTTTTTTTGGGAAGGGCCCCTGTGGGGACCAAAATAAAAAGAAAAAAACCCCTTTCCCAATTTTTTTTGGGGCCCAAATTTTTTTTTCCCCCGGGGGGGGAAAAATTTAAAATTTTAAAAAAAATTTTCCCCCGGGGGGGGAAAAAGAGGAAATTAATTTTTAAAAAAAAATTTTTTTTTTGGGTTTTTTCGGAATTTTCCCAAAACGAAAAGCGGGGTTTTTTCTGGAAAAAAACACAGGGTTTATTTTTTTGAAGTAATATTTGGGGGGAAAATTTGGACAAGGGGTCCCAAAAAAAATTTTGAAAAACCCCCCTTTTAAAGGGGGGAAAAAATTTTGCAAATTTTTGGGATAGTGGGGTTAAGAACAAAAAAAAAGGAAAATTTTTTTGGAAAAATTTTACCCCCTTTTGGGGGGGGAAAAAAAAGGGTTTCCCTTTAAAAAAATTTTTTTTTGGGGGGTTTTAAAAAGGGGCCCAAAAATTTTCAAAATTTCCAAAAAAACCGGGTTTTTGAAAATTTTCAGGTTTTTTTTTTTGGGTGGGGGGAAAAAAGGGGGGGAAAAAAAAATTTAAAATTTTCTGGGAACCTTAAAAGGGGGAAAAAAATTTGAAAATTTTATTTTTGGGGCTTTAAAAAACCCCCCCCCGAAGGGGGAAAAAAATTGGTTTTTTGGAAATTTTTAAAAGGTTGGGGCAAAAGGAAGGGTTTAATTTTTTTAAAATTTTTTTTCCCCCGGGGGGCCGGGAAAATTTTTAAAACCCCAAAACAAGTTTGAAAATTGGGTTTCCTGGGAAAAAATTTTTTAGGGAGGTTTTGAAACTTATTTTTTTAAAATTTTTTCCCGCCTGTTGGGTTCAAAAAATTAAATTTCGGGGGGAAAAAAATTTGTTTTTTTTTGAAAATTTTCCCAAAAAAATTTAACCAAAAAAATGAAAAAATTTCCAAAGTTCAAAAGGGGGGGGGTTCCAAAAAGGGTTTTTATTTTTTCGGAAATTATAAATTTTTCCCCTTTTGGGGAAAAAAAAAAAATTTTTCAAAACCCGGTTAAAAAAAAAAAATCAATTTTAAAAATTTAAGGGGGTTTTTTTTGGGCCCCAAAACCAAAAAAAGGGAAAAATTTTAAATTTTTTTGGGAAAATTTTGGTTGAAAAATTTTTAAAACGTGAAAAAATTTTAAATTTTTGGGGGAAAAATTTGGGCCCAAAATTTAAAAAACCCCTCGGGGCGAAAACCCTTTTCCCGGGTTTTAAAAAAAGGGGGGGGGGTCAAAATTGTTTTTTTTAGGGGAAAGGGGGAAACCAAATTTGTTTGGGCAAACTTTTTTAAAACCCCCCCCCCAAAGGGGGTAAATTTAAATTCTTTTAAAAATTTTTTTCCCGGGGCGTTTCCGAAACCCCTTAAAAATTTTTCAAATTTGGCATTTTTTGGGTTTTTTAAAAATTTTTAAAAAAAAACTTTTTGGAAAATTTTAATTTTAAAAACCAGGTTTGGAAATTTAAAAACCCGAAGGGCCAAAAACCATTTGTTTTTTGGGTTTTTTCGGGGAAAAAACCCAAAAATTTAAAAAAAAAAAATTTTTTTTAAGGGGGGGGTTTCAAAAAAATTTTAAAAAATTTTAAAAAAAGGGGTTTTTTGGGTGTTTGGGCCCCAAACAAAATTTTTAAAAACCCCCAAAATTGAAAAAAAAAAGGGACGGGTTTTGGGTGGAAAAAAAAATTTTAAATTTAAATTTTTTTGGTCAAAGTGTTTCCAAAAAAAAATAAAACCCCTTTCCGGGGGGCGGAAAAATTTGGGTTTTAAAAAATTTCCCTTTTGGAAATGGGTTTAAAAAAAAAAACCTTGGGAAAAAAAAATTTGTTTTTAAAAAAATTTTTTCACCCCCGAGGGGTTTTTAAATTTTTAAAAGGAAAACTTTTAAAAAAAGGTCCTTTTTCCAAAAAAAATTTTTCCAAACCCCCTTTTTTTTTGGGGAAAACCCGTTTGAAAAGGCGGGGGGTTCCCCGGGAAAACCAAAATTTTTTTCAATTTGGGAAAAGGGTTTTTGGGAAAAAAAGGGCCCCTGTTTTTTGCCCGGAAAAGTTTTAAAACCCCCCCGGGGGGTTAAAAAAAATTTTTTTTGGAAAAAAGGGGGGGGAAAAAGGGTTTTTAATTTGAAAAAACCCTTTTTCCCTGTTTTTTTTCCCCCAAAATTTTTGAAAACCCCCGCGGTTTTGGGAAAATTTTAATTTTTGTTTTTTTGGGTAAATTGAAAAAATTTTTTGGGGAAAAAATTTTTTCCCACCGGGGGTTTTAAAAAAAAAAACCCCCCGGGGGTGTTTAAAGGGGGTTTTTTGGAAAATCAAAAAGGGGAAAAATGTGAGGAAAAAGACCCCCCATTTGTTTCCCCCTTTTGCCAAAATTTTTTTTTTTCGGAAAATTTTTATTTTGGGGGAAAAAAAAAAGGGGTTAAAATTTTCCCGGGGGTATTTAAAAGAAACTTTTCGCCTTTGTTTTCAATTTTTTTTCCCCCTTTTGGGGGAAAAAAAAAAAAATTTTTAAAATTTGCCAAAGGGGGTTGGGGACAAAAAAAATTTTTAAAAAAAAAGGGGTTTTTTGGGGTTTGAAAAAAATTTTTTTTTAAAAAATTTTTTTTTGAAAATTTTTTTTTTAAATTTAAATTTAAATGGAACCCAAAAAAATCCCCAAAGTTTTGGGGTTTCCCCAAATTTTTAAAATTTTTTTTCGGGGTTGGGAAAAACAAAATTTTTTAAAAAAACCCCGAAGGGGAAAAAAAAAAAACCCAAAAATTTTTTGGGGGGGAAAAAAATTTTTTTACCCCCCTTGGGTTCCCAAAAAATTTTTTAAAAAAAAAGGGGGTTTTGAAAAATTTCAAATTTTTGGGGGGAAAAAAAAAATTTTATTTTTTGAAAAATAAAATTTTTAGGGTTTGGGGTTGGAAAAAAGTAATTTTTCCCAAAGTTTTAAAAGAAAAAAATTTTTAAAACAAATTTTTGAATTGGGTTTAGGATAAATTTTTTAAAAATTTCCCAAAATTTGGCCCCTAAAAATTTTTTTGAAAAAAAATTTTTTTCCCCCCTTTTTGGGGATTATTTAAAAATTTTTCCAAAATTTTGGGGCCCGGGGCCAAAAAGCCCAAAAACCTTGTGGGTTCAAAATCATTTTGGGGAAAAAAATTTTTCGGGGGCAGGGGGGAAATTTTGGGAAAAAAAAAAACTTTTTTAAAAAAAAATTTTTTTTTAAAAAAAAAGTTCCAAAAACTATGGAAAAATTTTTTTTTAAAAAATTTTGGAAAAAGGGGTTTAAAAATTTTTTTTTTGAACGGGAAAAAATTTCCTTTTGGGTTTTTTGGGGTAAAAGTGAAAAACTTTTTAGGGGAAATTTTGTTTCCCCAAAAAAGTTTCAAACCCGGGGGTTGAAAAGAATTTTTTAAAAATAGGGGGGTTTTTTTTTTTTAAAAGGGGAAAATTTTTTCCCCCCCGGGTTGGAAAAATTTTTGGGGTTTTTTCCCCGGGGGGGAAAACCCCCCCGGAAAATTTGGGTTTTTGGGAAATTTTTTGGGGGGGGTTTCCAAAAAAGTGATTTTTTAAAAAAAAACCCCAAATGCCCCCCGGGGGGGGGGTGAGAAAACTTTTTTTTTGGGGGGGGGTTTTTAAAAAAAAAAAAATTTTTTAAAAACCCCGGGGGGGTTTTTTAAAAAGGGGGAAAATTTTTTTCCAAAAAAAAGTTTTTCCTTTGGGAAAATTTAAATTTGGGGTTTAATTTTTGGGAAAATTTTTTCCCGGGGAAAAAAAAATCCCAAAAATTTTTTTTTCAAAATTTTTGAAAAAGGGGGGCCCAAAAAATTTTTTCCCTTTTTAAAAAAAAATTTGGGGCCTGGGTTTCCCCCGGGCCCCAAATTCATTTTTTTTGGGAAAAAATTTTTTTTAAAAAAAAAGATTTTTCCCCAAAAAAGGGTTTTTTTTTAAAAGTTGCCAAAAATTTTTTGAAGGGAAAGTTTTCCCCCCAAAAAAAAACCCTGATTGGGTTCCGAAACTTTCAAAAGTTTTTTTGGGGGGAATTTTGAAAAAATTAAAAATCAAATTTTTTTTAAACCCCGGGGGGGTTTAAAAAAGGGGAAAAAATCAAAAAATAAATTTCCCCCTTTTTTTTTCCCCAAAAATTTTTTAAAAACCCCGGGAAAAGGGGCGTGTTGGTATCAAAATGCAGGTGCATTCAATTGAATGCAAAAAAATCCAAGTTTGGCCAAATCGGTGTTGGTTTGCAGGTAAACATGTTTTGAACACACCCCTTGCGCATAGGGGGTCGGAAAATCACGATTTTCTTTGGATAAGTTTTCACAGGGCCGTGTGTGGTATCGAAATGAAGGTACATTCAATTGAATGCGAAACAATCCAAGTTTGACCAAGTTTTCACAGGGCCGTGTGTGGTATCGAAATGAAGGTACATTCAATTGAATGCGAAACAATCCAAGTTTGACCAAATCTGATATTTGGTTTGCCGGCAAACATGTTTTGAACACCCCCTTGTGCTGAGGGGAGTCGGAAAATTTGCGATTTTCCCTGGAAAATTTTCCACAGGGTCGTGTAAGGTATCGACATGAAGGTACATTCATCAGATTGCGGAAAATTCTCATTTCGTCTCGATACAATGTCTGGTTCTCCTGAAAAAATTCTTGATCACCCTCTCGGAAAATTTATGATTTTCTTTGGAATATTTTTTGGGAAAACGTGAGTAGCATCAAAATGCTCACGTGATCGCTAGCTTTCCGAAAATCGAACAATCAGCCCGATCGCATCGTGGGTTCTCGAGCAATCGCTGATCGAAGATTGTCGATTTTTTTTTGTCGGACGGGTACTAGTACGGGGAAAAAACCAAAATTTGATGAAAAGTCAAACTCTTGTGCCGAAGCCGTGTGCGGTATCAAAATGAAGGTAAATAATATCTGTTGCCAAAAATGTTGATTTCAGCTCGATCCGATGTCTGGTTCTCCGGCAAACATGTTTTGAACAACCCCCTGCAGATCGGGTGTGAGAAAATTTGCGATTTTCTCTGGAAAGTTTTAAATACAGCCGTGTGTGGTATCAAGATGAAGATACATTCAATTTATTGCATACATTTCTGATTTTAGCCCAATCCAATGTATAGTTCTCCGGCAAACATGTTTTGAACAACCCCCTGCAGATCGGATGTCAGAAAATTCACGATTTTCTTTGAAATTTTTTTCACAGAGCCGTATAAGGTATCGACATGAAAGTCCATTCAATTGATTGCGAAAAATTCTTATTTCGTCCCGATCCAATGTCTGGTTCTCCGTAAAAAAATTCTTGAATAACCCCTCGGAAAATTTAGGATTTTCATTGAAATTTTTTTCGGAAAATCGTGAGTGGCATCAAAATGCTCACGTGATCGCTAGCTTTCCGAAAATCGAACAATCAGCCCGATCGCATGGTGGGTTCTCGAGCAATCGCCGATCGAAGATTGTCAAATTTTTTTTTGTCGGACGGGTAAATAAACCAAAATTTGAAAAAAAGTCAAACTCTTTTGCCGAAGCCGTGTGCAGTATCAAAATGGAGGTAAATAATATCTGTTGCCAAAAATGTTGATTTTAGCTCGATCCGATGTCTGGTTCACCGTAAACAAATTCTTGAAAATGAAGGCAAATTTGCAATTTTCTTTGGAAATGTTTTTACACAGCCATGAGTGGTATCAAATTGAAGATAATCGAAATTGATGACGTACAGTTCTAATTTCAGCCCGATCAGATGTATGGTTCTCCGGCAAACATGTTTTGAACAAACCCCTTCAGATCGGGTGTCGGAAAATTCATGATTTCCCCTGGAAAAGTTTTGACAGAGTCGTGTGTGGTATCAAAATGGAGGTACATTCAATTGAATGCGAAACAATCCAAGTTTGGCCAAATCCGATGTTTGGTTTGCCGGCAAACAGGTTTTGAACACCCCCCCGTGCTGAGGGGTGTCGGAAAATTTATGATTTTCCCTGGAAAAGTTTTCAGAGGGCCGTGTGTGGTATCAAAATGAAGGTACATTCAATTGAATGCGAAAAATTCCAAGTTTGGCCAAATCCGGTGTTTGGTTTGCAGGTAAACATGTTTTGAACAACCCCTTGCGCATAGGGGTGTCGGAAAACTCACGATTTTCTTGGGATAAGTTTTCACAGGGCCGTGTGTGGTATCGAAATGAAGGTACATTCAATTGAATGCGAAACAATACAAGTTTGACCAAATCTGATGTTTGGTTTACCGGCAAACATGTTTTGAACACCCCCCCGTGCTGAGGGGTGTCGGAAAATTTATGATTTTCCCTGGAAAAGTTTTCACAGGGCCGTGTGTGGTATCAACATGAAGGTACATTCATTCGAATGCAAGAAAATCTGAATTGGACAAATCCAGTGTTTGCTCTGCCGGCAAACCAGTTCTGAACAACCCCCTGCAGATCGGGGGTGGGAAAACTTACGATTTTTCTGGGAAAACTGTTCACAGAGCCGTGTGTGGTATCGAAATGAAGGTGAATTCAATCAGAAGCGGAAAAATCTGAGTTTGGCTCAATCCGATGAATGGTTCTCCGGCAAACATGTTTTGAACAACCCCCTGCAGATCGGGTGTCGGAAAATTTATGATTTTCTCTGGAAATTTTTTTAAGAAAACGTGAGTAGCATCAAAATGCTCACGTGATCGCTAGCTTTCCGAAAATCGAACAATCAGCCCGATCGCATCGTGGGTTCTCGAGCAATCGCTGATCGAAGATTGTCAATTTTTTTTTGTCGCACGGGTACTAGTACGGGGAAAACACTAAAATTTGAAAAGAAGTCAAACTTTTTGCCGCGGTATCAAAATGAAGGTACATCATATCTGTTGCCAAAAATGTTGATTTTAGCTCGATCCGATGTCTGGTTCTCCGTAAAAAAATTCTTGAAAATAAAGGCAAATTTGCAATTTTCTCTGGAAAAGTTTTAACACAGTCGTGAATGGTATCAAATTCAGGATAATCGAAATTGATGACGTACAGTTCTAATTCCAGCCCGATCCGATGTATGGTTTTCCAGCAAACATGTTTTGAACAAACCCCTTCAGATCGGGTGTCGGAAAATTTATGATTTTCCCTGGAAAAGTTTCGACAGGGCCGTGTGTGGTATCAAAATGAAGGTACATTCAATTGATTGCGAAAAAATCTTATTTCGTTCCGATCCGATGTGTGGTTCTCCGACAAACATGTTTTGAACACCCCCCCGTGCAGAGGGGTTCGGAAAATTCATGATTTTCCCCGGAAAAGTTTTCAGAGGGCCGTGTGTGGTATCAAAATGGAGGTACGTTCAATTGAATGCGAAAAAATCCAAGTTTGGCCAAATCCGACAGTTGGTTTGCCGGCAAACATGTTTTGAACAACCCCTTGCGCATAGGGGTGTCGGAAAACTCACGATTTTCTTCGGAAAAGTTTTCAGAGGGCCGTGTGTGGTATCAAAATGGAGGTACATTCAATTGAATGCGAAAAAATTCAAGTTTGGCCAAATCCAATGTTTGGTTTGCCGGCAAACCAGTTCTGAACAACCCCCTGCAGATCGGGTGTCGGAAAATTTATGATTTTCCCTGGAAAAGTTTTCACAGGGTCGTCTAAGGTATCGACATGAAGGTTTATTCAATTGATTGCGGAAAATTATCATTTCGTCCCGATCAAATGTGTGGTTCTCCAGAAAAAGAATCGTGAACACCGCCTCTTGCAGAGGGGTGTCAGAAAATTTATGACTCTTCCTGGAAAATTTCTCACAGGGTCGTGTGAGGTATCGACATGAAGGTACATTCAATTTATTGCGGTAAATTTATTCTTCGTTCCGATCCAATGTGTGGTTTTCGTACGGAGCTTTGTCTGTGTTTTTTTCCTTGTTTGGCATGTTTAGGCGTGAGTCGAAAATATATGGGCGACTGTTTTAGAAAATCAACCCGGCACCTCCACCAAAATAATACAAGCATAATGAAGCCAAACTTTCGATTGAGGTCACATAGAATGGTTGATCAAGCTATACAGAAAATGCACCCTGGAGAAAATATACAGATGAAATACCTCATAATATTATAATCATAATTTTAAAATATATATTTGTATGTTAATTATTGTAATACATTTTATATCATCATCATAGTTTATCTGTATTTGACGTTAGAATCATGTGTACGGAGTAGGATATAGGCTATTTCAATTCATCATTCAAGTTAAAAACCTCCAGTTAAGCCCTCATGAAGCTTTCTGGGAGTTCATAAGTGAATGTTTTGTAGGCTAATTAGGCGTAAATATCCAAGAAATAGAATCAAATCATTCGTCTCTGAGGTAAGTACTGGGATAACTCCTCAACAACGAGCCACGACCGTTTCATTACCGCTATCACCAGAACTTCAAATAGAATAACATTTCAGTCTATATACCATCCCTTTATTCGTCATTCTCGGACCTTATTGTTCAGTACAGTAAAGAGCGTTTCTCAACATAATGGGAAGAAAATTCAGACATCATGGCTATGAAAACAAACCACAAGAGTTGAAAGTACAAACGTTTTACATTTATTTCTTGAAATACGCGGAATAAAATTAAAAACGAATCGACAAAAATGAACAATGAAGTATTGAGATGGTTTTCTCGCTATCCGTGTGTATTGTTTGTATTATATCAGGCCTACCAAATAATAAAGAGCAAGTTCTTAGAGAAAATGAAACAATCGTTTTTCCGCAATCAGTCGGTTTCACTTGACTCAATTGTGTGAAGAGATATTCTCATAGAAAAGGATTTTAATGAGTTTAATTAAATTTTTAAATTATCCCATCCCAAAGATCTCTCACTCTATTTTTCTCTCTGTCTCTCTCTCTAATTAGGGGATTAACTTGTCAGTAACCACGGTTACCAGAGAGATTTCATACGTCGATTGATGATCAGTACAATTATCGACTTTTAATGTTCCGGAAACTGTAGTCTGGAGAACATTTTCTCAAAGGAAATGAAGAAAATCGGGTCTTTTTCCATTTTCATTCGGATTCTATAAATAGTAATTTATAACGACATCAAAAGACTACTTTTATTTTCACAAAGATTTCTCTCAAAATTTCAGTCAACCAAATATAAATAACCATTCCATCTTTATTGACGTAATTCACTCTCATCAACATACTTAAATAAAAAAAAACATCCCTGTAAACATCACTTTCCTCATACTGGCTGCTCATCGATTACATTTTTTATACCAAACATATAAAATAGACCATCCGCCGAGTTTTCGCGATATAACTCCGTTTTTCGCTATAATACAGCCCTTCGCATCGATTTCTTGAAAAGGTAAATAGCGCGATGAATGTACTGCTGGGGTGCGGCATGCGCAGGGGTAGACGCGATTCACTCAACGGCACGGCACGCTCGGTTAAATGGGGAGAATTTTCTTCAGCGCCACGGCACGGTCGAGTCGTGCGGTAAACGAGTGCTCGTGAGGGTAGAGCAGAAGCTAGTGCCGTCGACGGGAAAACGGGGGTAAAACTGAAAAACTTTTTTTTTCTTGTGGTGATGAGCGTGTGGTTATGATGTGAAGATGCAGACCCATGGAGATCACCAGTTCAAGCTCTATACCAAGCCCCACGAGGTAATTCAAATTTGGAATTAATTGAAATATTTTTGGAGTTAATTTTAGAGTTGGTATGAGGAATGGGATTGTGGTATTTAGGAAGATATATGGATTAGGACGATCGGTGGTTTCGCGTTCCCAATTGTTCATGAAAAGTGAACGCTAGTGCTTTAAGAACGGGTCTGTGGAGAGATGTTTATATACATGTAGAGGCCTATATATATATATTTATATATATATATATATATATATATATATATATACATATTACATATTACAATAATTATTAATACAGGCAAATGTTCCTAAGTTAGTCTGTTAACAAAACTTAAATTCATCTATCCAATAAAATTACAATTTCGATAGAAGTGAGTGTTAAGGGTACAGTGAAGTTCAGCAAAACCATGATGATTCCCAATTTCAAATTTCACCAGCGTTCGAGAACTGAAAATCACAAAATAAAACGAAAATTTGAAAATCGCAATTCACCAAAGAATTGGTAAATATTCAAACAGTAGGCCTACGTACCTCTTTGTTCTTAGGTTCGACTATTTAATAGTACTCACTCACAATGAACAATATATGATTGATTCAAATTCATCTGAATAAATATCGAGTTTCCTCTTTTTTTCTGTCTTGGTTACGTGAATATGCCCGTTATGCACGTGTCAGCCTTGTTTGGCCTAGATTCGCTTGACAGTTACTAGTGGCCAGCAAGGGTTGCCTTGCCGACCACACGCCCACTTCGAGGCTTTTACTATACTCGACCAACTCGCATTACTTACTTATATCATTATATTGCCTACTTGTACATCCATTCACAACATTTCGAGTGCATGTTTTCTGTCTCGCTCGCACATTAGTGTGTCGTCGATGTCTGAGGGTAGCGAATGAAAATCGATTATAGGCCTAGAGATGTTTTCATTGGATAACGTTTGAATTTCGAATGTATGTTCAACAATCAATGATTCGCGTTTGTATGTAACTGTTAGTATAGCATCAATTTTAATGATGACGACACGTATTACTTATAATTTACCCTTAGTTTGGAATTAATGAAGAAATATTCACTTATAATTGTCAGTTAGGATTTTTCTGTGGTTATTTCAAGTTATACTCATGCCAAAAAAATCTTGAGGGTCTACATTATATTCTTATGATATTACATTACCAATGCATTTTTCTTATTTCTAAATACTTTTCTAACAAAGTTAGGTAAGTTCATTTCACAAGGGCACAGCATATCAACTTGATTTTGCCAGTCCCAAGTTCTCTTCCTCCTACGTCTCCTCTGTCTGATTCTGCTCTTCCTCCTCCACTTCCATCCCAACTCTTTTCACTCTTTTCTTTTTTCAACTGTATTATTATTGTCATTATTATGGCTGAGACCATTAAATGTATAATACCATTGATTATATTCTATCATAAAGATTTTGAGGTTATATTGTACTAGATTTCACTGGTTCACGTTCAGGCCTGTATTGATGAGCATACGAATATTTGATGAAATGACAGTAAACTTTCCAATGCAATACTAGCGAGCACCCTACATAGATTTCTCCGGAAGTCTTACATTAATAGCATAAGCTTATATAATAGCTGTATACGTATAGCTTATCGCGACGCTTCTGAGGCTTCGCTGTAAGCATGAACAATAACACAGAAATCACCACAGAAAAAAACTCTCATTTTTTAAGCAATCGCGTCCAGGTAATTTCATAGACATTTCGGAAGATGAAAATCAGAATTTTTAATAAAGAATAGAAGTATATATTTTATGTATATTGTGGTATATATAAATGTTGATGCTTAGATTTATACTTGGCCTTAGGCCACCATGATCAAAACAGTTGTAGACATTTAAATGTCCGTATTTGAATGATGTTTTGAAGTATTCAAATTGAACACATTTCAATTTCGTTGATCTCAACTTGATCTTCAAGCAACATTCCACAAGCGAGCATAAAAGGAAGTGATACTTTCAGTTGTTCTGTGAAATAGTAACGCCAGAAGATTTTGACTAGCCAGGAGGAAGGATGCCATTCAGCTTATTTGAGATTTGGTGATACAGTGGGACAGACTATGGTCACTCACATGTGTATAGACATCTAATGGCCCCTTTAGACGATCAAGATTTATCGGCAAGATCTTGCCGAAAAAAGTAGAATACACAGATTTCATATTACGCCTTTACGCGACGTCAAGATTCTTGCCTCGATCTTGCTACCAGCGGCAAGATCTTTTCTGGAGTTGGACAAGGCTCTATACTTTTCGGCAAGCTTGCCCGAAATCAAGCCAATGGCTGACGCTTGCGTTGTCACATGAATCTTGCCGGAGCGTTTAGACGATCAAGAAAATATGGGCAAGCTATCTTGTCAATACCAGAAAGATAATCTTGATCGTCTAAAGGGGCCATAAGGTATCTAAGGATACCTAAGGTATCGGTATACCTAAGGTGCTCACGGCATCGGAATACCTAGGGTATCTATACGGTATCTACGGTATCACTTGCCGTAAGTGGTCTACCGTTTCTAATAGGTTTCTAATTCACGCCTCTCAGATCTGTATCAAAAATTATGAGAACGTTTATAAACAATTTTCAGATACCTGTTTTTATGATCCGTTCGTTAGAAACAAATAACAAACCAAGGATTCTTGTTTCAGACCTTCTCTTTATTTGTTTTCAAATTTGTCCTCCACAGTTGATATTTGGGATTGTTAAAAAGAGTTTGCTACAATTTCCTACAAACAGGCAACTCCGATTTTATTTGTAATATCGGGTTTCGAAGTGAAGAAAAAAATCAATTGTATAGATAATAATCTCCACACGTAAGCAAGCTCATAAACAATGAATAAAATCGTTATTCGTGACCTACTGAAGAAGGGTTATCGTTTTCCCGATAGCGCTCCGAGAAGTTAATATGGAGCTGCATGGGTATCAAACGGGGGTTATAAAGGACTATTCTTTGAGGCCCGATCAGGGTAAAACTTGGGGGACGCTGAAGAGCGGATAACGGAATAAAGTCGACTCGGTCGTGTGACATGGGCTGCGGGGTACTTCTCAATGGATGGTTGTTAAATGTGGTTAGGGTTCAGGACCCTTACCTAATACATGTCTTGCTAGCGCTGAGAGGCTAGGACTATGATTGGTTCATGGAGTTGTATTGTATATACAACTCCATGATTGGTCAATATCGACTACACAAGCTACCTGTCATGGCAACATCTCTAGTCTCTTGTATTTCCATTGTTGTCAGTACAAGATCCTAGCCCTGATCTTGAGGTGGGCCTCGAAATGTGATGAATTATTGCAGTCCAAGAGACCGTGACTTAGTTTTTATAATTGTCATTGTTGGTAGGTTTTCAGTAGACCTTAACCAATCACAGTCCTAGCCTCTTGGAGCTAGCCAGCACTTGAGTGGTTTAGGTCAGGGTCTAGGTGAGGTTAGACACCTAAACTCATGTCACAACCGAGTCGACGTTATTCCGGTATTCGCTCATCAGGTGCCCTGAAATGTGTAACTCTAAATGTGCTTCAAAGTTCAGAAGTTGAATAAACAATCTGATTTGATTGTGAAGATCGTGGTTTTGAAAATCGACCCCACCACCGGATATAGGTTATTGACGACCCGGGTTCAGAACCACGTCGAGTCGACTCCAGTCTGACTGAGCCTGATGGAGGGCCACTTGAGGTCAGTTTCTCCATCAGCAGGACCCAATGACCTGATAAACCCACAAGAGTGACGTATATATAGGCCTATATATACGAATAATATGAAATTAATTCAAATTCAATAATATAAAGAAATAACAATAATATGAAAATCCAAGCTGAAACGTTTCGATGATATTTGACATATTTGTAGTTTTGTCTTCTAGCCAATAGAATCCCCGAATAACTCAGTTGTTAATGGGGTCGTCAGGCAGACTAGGGCAACAAATACATTTGTATTGAGTGATTGTTTTGTGTTCCAGCGTCAAGCAGGAGGCGGAATCTTCCAGTCCCCCCTCTGCCTCTTCCCCCGTCACGCCTGGTAAGTTGGAGCCAATCATCGAGCCAGAATAACTCACTTCAGGACTTTCGTACTGAACACTTGGATCGGATATCTATATCAAAGAGTATACATTTGGACTGCAACAAATGGGCTTACTGGGACGAGTGGTCGAGCGGCTAGCACACTGAACCGTCATTCAGGAGACCCGGGTTCGATTCCCGTCATGGTCGACCATCCTGACAGGGATGGTCGACCCACAAGATGGTGATTTTTCATTCGTACCCCCATATAACCTAGCTGTTGGTGGGGTCGTTAAGCAAACAATAATCATCACTCATAAATGGCACGGTCGTTTACACCAGGCACGGCAAGGGCGATCTCACCTCACAACGATACAAAATAAAACTGAATAACCCTTTAATTATTGAATATTTGGAATTGTTCCGTGGACATCACAATCCTGACATTGGATTTTAACAAATAATGGCGATATTTATTTCCCCAATTTTTAGAGAAAACTAGAAATCATCATCTCAATTTTAGAAATTGAAATTAATTAATTTGTCCTTCAGGACCCGACCTTTTTTCTGAGTCGTGACGTAGACATTACTAGATTCTTAGATTCTTATTACTAGATTAGAAAATGCCTATACGTCGACTCATTTTCTCTGGAGAACAAAAAGGTGAATTAAAATTTGTGAAATTGAGATGATGATTTCTAGTTTTTTCCCAAAATTGGGTGAATAAATATCGTCATTATTCATTAAAATCTATTTCCGGGATTGTGCTGTCCTTTAACAATTTCAGAGGTAAACGTGATGGAGCATGTGCATATATCTACGTCTCTAGTCACGGCTATTGGCTGGATTCAGATTTGAACGAACGTTTAGACAAGTTTCCGGTTGTGCAAGAGTTGATAATTTCCGGTCATAGGTGTAACTTCTCGGCGTCAGTATTTTATATCGAAACAGTGAACGAATGATCTATAAATATCGAAATGCAATCAAAATCGATGTTTCTCGTATTATTCACTCGTTTGCTTCGATAACATTGAAGTGTAATTGGAATTGAATATAATTTTATTGATGAAGTTTTTTTTATTGTAAATAAAAAATAGATATACCTCACTAACCAGTACTTATATCAAGACACCAACTCATTTGAAAAAAGTAGTTGCGTTCACTTTCGTAAATTTCGTCCTGAAAATTCTCAGTTCTTCAAGAATACATTACGATACAAATATAAAGGTGATATTTATGATTCATGTAAGTTTGTTGGAAGATAAGTATATAGAACTTGTATTAAAATCGCGAGAGAATCATTTTCAAGTCGAGGAGATTTTTGTGGGTGATTTCGAACCAATCAAATAGTTGAATAAGTTGCATATTAGTTACTAAACGATTCAAGATATTTACATTTTCAATTTATAAAATTATAAGATTTAATTTCTTCAGTTTGTAAAAGTTACTTCAAAATGTACCTACAGGTATCGCTGAGATGAATGATTCAAATGATTCCTATGATTCGGATGATTTAATGATTCACATGATTGATGGTTTTAATAATTTATCATTCATCATTAGGCAATACCCATTACACTAAATGAAAAATTGTTACTTGTCAAATGTGTACAGTGTATATGCATTATAAAATCGCCGTACATTTATGTTCTGGGGTGTAAGAAGAGATGGAAATGACATTTCATCCACGAGCATATAGTTCATTTGTACGATTAATTGGAGTATGTTACATGATTTACTGATTCATCCACAGTTCGCCTCTGCTTTTTGAAAGTTGAAAGTTAGTAGTTGATTATCGTTACCGATATTTTTATACATAATTCACAACAAAAAACTTCCGAGCTTAGACGCAGAGTCAACTTTATGATCTCAATTTCCTAATACAATTTCATTTCCTCATCAGCGGTGTTTGGGATCATTTGATCATCTCAACTTCCTTGAGGGAAAAACAAAATAGAAAGAAAGCATCAATTCCGCTTGAAATAACTTCGTTCCTCTCACTCATTTTCCCGATAAATTCACAAACACAATATATATAATTAAGCATATTTTCAAGAGATAAGCTTAGATAGCGAAGTCTGTAGCCATGGCTGGAGGCAATGCGGGATACAGGAATGATATAGCGTATATAATAGGATCAATACATAACGTGCACAATGTATTTGCGTCCATGGAAAGAAGAAGTTATTATCTGTCAACTAAGAAACTCAATAACGTCATTGGAGTTTCATCGTTCTAGGGGCACTATAACCAGACTCTTGGTGGTTGGTGTGAAAAGTTTAGATTACGTGAAGACTCTATAGATTTTGTATGTTGACTATCGTTGAAAGACGCGAGTTCGATTGTGCTGAATTATTTATACGTACAGAAGTATCAAGATGATCGATTGGTAAGCATCACAGGTCCATAATATCAAAATCATATTTTACTGGTTTTCAGTTTTGTTTGATTGTTTCATAATTCAAGTATCACTAACATTTATCAACAGTTTATCGCTTTTTTTTATCGCTTTACCAGCTCTGAAGAAAATAGAATTGAATTGAAAACTTGAATGAAATTGACAAAATTACCCGAACTTTGAAATACGAGTTTTTAGGATTATGTAAGGTTTCTAATTTGCAAATTATCAAGTAATATTTTCATATCTGACACTTAAAAGTTGAAGTATAAACTATAAGTTTCTTCATTACGGTTCTTTTAGAGTCTAGACCATTTAGAATAGATTCTCACATCTCGTTCGTCCCACTTTCAATAATCTAGTCCAGAATATCAGCAATGTCTGGAATATGGTTGTTTGTTCGGAACTGAGTTGTATTTTATTCAAATTTACGAGTAAACTTTTCTCAGTCTTCATTATAAAAAGTCGCAGAGATAATAATATGAAGAACGTGGATGCAGTTTTCAAACTTACATATTTCCTCGCTCAGTTTCAGCAAGACGGGATAAAATATTTCACATTCATTTCACTTTTTTTGTTTTTCGACATTTCGCGCAGAGTTTTTGGTTCGTCAAGTGAAGCTAAGAATATTATTAGTGTCTGGTATTAGTGTCATACTGGTTATGTGATTATGAAGATCATTTCAGAAACATTTTGAGGGCAAAACACAATATTCAGTGGCAAAGTTTCATAGCGAAATTGCTTACTGATTCAATTTATTTATACTGAATATAAAAAATATGAAAGATTATTTTACCATCAATTTTCATTTCCGTCAAAGTATCTTGAATTCTCAACCTCACCTCATATTCTCAACTTTTGTTTCGATTATGGATTTCATATCACTTCCATTATCACTTTAGGATTAACTTCTTCTGTAGAGAAAATCTAGGCCTACATGCTTTAAGAAAACAAACAAATGTTAACAAAGGCAAGTAAGCAAACCACAATCGGTCTACTTGAATCACAATTTTTTTCATTACAAATTCTTCATTTATACAGATGTTATATTATTCTTATTATTCTTTGGGTCGCCCTTGTGGTGCCCCGCTCAAACGATCTCATCTTTCATCCATAGCCTTAACCAGAGAACAATGATTTTGTATCAAGTTTCGATGTTATTGAAGAAAAAAAAAAACTCTTCACATACGATTTTTTTTTTTTTTTTTAAGTATTGTTTTCCATTCGACGTTAAGGCTGACAAGGTATAGAGCTATTACAAAAGCAATCTTTTACCATCCCCAAAAAATATCAATTAACTATGATGAAGGCCTAACTCATTCAACGAACTGTGAATACTTAGTGCATATATTGCTATCGGTATATCGGCGAATGAATGAACTATATCGCCCCCAATTAACCCAGCTGTTGGTGGGGTCGTTAATCAAACAGTACAACAATAACTCCCTCCCTACGTGATACTCCGTCATTATCCCATATGTGTCCATATCATTGGCGACCAGAAATCAATAGTTGTATGGACATGCACATTTTAATTAATCCATGCTATTCGCACGCATAGGTAACATAGTCAATATAATCAACATAGTCAATATAGTAGTCAATATATATATATATATATATATATATATATATATATATATATATATACTGGGGAGAAAGTGTTTATTCAGGACTGTCAGCAAGGTGGGATACCAAAATGGTATATTGTGTAGTTGAATAAGTACATTATATATATTTTGTAGATATCACCTCAATTTTATAAACACCGAAACTTGGCTCAAAATCATTGTTCCCCAATTAGGCAAATTGCCATCAACAGTTTCAACTATAGGAAGTCTGATGAGCATATATATTAGACAATAGGGGCAAGTGAGAACCTGGTTGTCACTTCAATAGAGATATCGAATTATATCGTATCGAACGAGTTATCGAACGAGTTATCGAACGAGTTGTCGAAAGAGTCATGCAATCGACCCCAGGTCCGATATGCCCCTCACCTCTCGGATCACATGAAGCGAGCGCGTCTAGGTGACCAGCTGAGGATGGTACAATACGTTTTCTCTAAAATACGAAATATTTTGTATGTCACTATTTATACTTGCAATTCACTGAATCATTATTCAGGAGACCGAGTTTCGATTTCTGTCATAGCCGACCATTCTATTTAACTTCACTCAGGTGTAGAAACCACAAAAAAGTCGAAGTTAATACCGTTAACGTGAAGTTTATACAGCAAAATGTAGTCTTATATAGGCCTATCATGGAAGATATTATTAGTATTATTATAAACTACAATAGAAAAAAATGTATGTAATGAAAAAGGTGAGAGTGAACGTGAGACAAGTGAAAGGGAGAGAGAGATAGAGAGAGAGTTTCTATAAAGTCTATCTATATCTATCTGCTCATTTTATCTCAGCACAGTAAGTGTGGAGTTAACGTGATTCGGCGCCCCCGCTCGTCCTATAACGCAACGTGAACGAGCGTGAGGTTCGAGCCGTCGTCCTGAAGGAATGGAGAGACATCGATCCATGTAAAACGTGTCTCCCTGAGCGAAACCCTGGAACCACACACCAGAGCAACGAGGATCCCCCTTATCTTACAGGATAATGCTGTCTATTCCCGCTGGAATAAATTCAACAATATATAAATATAGATACATATAAAGGGAGGCTTTTAACGTTGAGTGAACTACAGACCAGGTATAACTCATATATTATGTATTAGGGATATAAAGGGAAGGCCTGAGACTAATGCGGGAAAAGAGGAAGACATTATTCGGATTCAGTTATTTCTTAATCTTGGCATTGATATGATATGTGACTGAATTTCAGAACATCTACAAAATGTTGTTATTGATTTTTGTTGAGGTTGACTCTGATTGATGATCACTGACAACGATGATTATTATTTGTTGAACATAACCCCAACAACAACTATGTTAATTGGGGGTACGAATGCGCGAAAGATCCCACGCCGGATTTGACATTAGTTACCAGAGCAATATCTTGACAGATTAGGCCAGACAGCCGGTTATTCACACTTTTCATACAGGATGAAAATATAGGAATAGAGGATCACTAAACAAACTGAAAACAGTGTCTCTTTCGCGAAAATATTAATATTTTTAATAAAATCAATGCGCATCGATTTACTTGATGATATAGCTATATCTACATGGTACGTAGGTGGTATACCAACTTGATTTTAATGGAAATAACTTGCGTGCAGTGAAGAGAAATCAATTCCAAATTGAAATTCTGTTCAAAATTCCAGATTTAACATTCCAACTATTTTGAGAATATTGTAGTGTTTCTTATCTCAAATCTCGCCATGGAGAATTATTCACCCCCCAAATACCTAGGCTGTACAAACAGAACGGTGATATTCGTGCTTACAAGTATAGCAAGAGTGTGATTATTTCCTCAATAATGTCTTGCCTAATATTGGTGGAGGTGCCGGGTTTGTTTTACAACTGATCAGTTATGCTTATAATTCACAAATATTCACAGTTATTTTGAATGAGATGAACAACACTTTATTCAATTATTATTTCAAGGATAGTAGTTTCGCCCTTGTAATCTCGCCCAGTACAAACGATCCTACCCTACTCTGAATTGGGGAACAATGATTTTGTTTCAAATTCAATGATGATGAAAAAAAAATCGGGTAATTTCTCTTTCGTGCTATTTCGAAGTACGAATGTCATTTTAACAATGGAGTGTTTTGATTCTATGCAGTTATAAATAATGTTTGATTAAGTGAGTCCTAAGACCGACTACAGAATGCGCTCGCTTGACAGTCTGCGTTAATTCGCTCGGATAGTGATAGATGTCTCTGGTGTACGGGCGGCCATCGAGTTCAATCGAATACACTCCATCTTTTAGTGAACTAAACTGCATTTCAATCGCGTTAAGGAAATACAATAATGTTTCCATCTTATCAGGATATCGTTTAAATTCACGATACAATTAATTTTTACATGGAGGCCCAAAAGAATAATGGAAAAAGTCATTTATGTATGTTTACAGTCCCAACTGGAAATTATATTTACAATCGATATAAAATCATGATAAGCAGTCGGTTGCTATAAACGGCTATCAATCGTCGTCAATTACATATGTTTGTTTCCAGTATTTCTAAAATTTTCTTTGGTCTATAGCCAAGTTGCTTAGGGAAGAGGATGAAAATCAATCGCAGAGGGGTATAGGAAAATATACGATTTTCTCTGGAAATTTTTTGTTGAAGCCATGTGTAGTATCAAAATGAAGGTACATTCAATCGATTGCAAAAATTTTTAATTTCGACCCGATCCAATGTATGGTTCTCCGGCAAACATGTTTTGAACAACCCCCTGCAGATCGGGTGTCGGAAAATTTGCGATTTTCTCTGGAAATTTTTTTACACAGCCGTGTGTGGTATCAAAATAAAGGTACATTCAATTGATTGCGGAAAGATCTTATTTCGTTCCGATCCAATGTCTGGTTCTTCGTGCAAAAATTCTTGAACACTCCCTCGCGCAGAGGGGTATTGGAAAATTTACGATTTTCTCCGGAAAATTTTATTCGAAGCCGTGTGTGGTATCAAAATGAAGGTACATTCAATCGAATGCGAAAAATTTTAATTTCGGCCCGATCCAATGTATGGTTCTTCGACAAACATGATTTGAACAACCCCCTGCAGATCGGGTGTCGGAAAATTTTCGATTTTCTGAGGAAAATTTTTGTCAGAGTCGTGTGTGATATAAAAATGAATATACAATCAATTTATCGCGGAAAATTTTTATTTCGTTCCGATCCGATGTCTGGTTCTCCGTGAAAAAAAATTCTTGAACACCCCCTTCCGCGGAGGGGTGTCGGAAAACTCACGATTTTCTCCGGAAATTTTTTGTCGAAGCCATGTGTGGTATCAAAATGAAGGTACATTTGATCAAATGCGAAAAATTCTAATTTCAGCCTGATCCAATGTATGGTTCTTCGGCAAACATGTTTTGAACAACCCCCTGCAGATCGGGTGTCGGAAAATTTATGATTTTCCCTGGAAAATTTTATTCGAAGCCGTGTGTGGTATCGAAATGAAGGTACATTCAATTGATTGCGGAAAATTCTTATTTCGTCTCGATCCAATGTGTGGTTCTCCGAAAAAAAATCTTGAACACCCCCTCGCGCATGGGGGTGTCAGAAAATTTACGATTTTCTTCGGAAAATTTTTCACAGAGTCGTGTAAGGTATCGAAATGAAGGTACGTTCATTTGATTGCATCAAATCTTAATTTCGTCCCGATCCAATGTCTGGTTCTCCGAAAAAAAATCTTGAATACCCCCTGGAAAATTTATGATTTTCTTTGGATTTTTTTTTCGGAGTCGTGAGTAGCTTCAAAATGCTCACGCAATCGCTAGCTTTCAGAAAATCGAACAATCAGCCCGATCGCATCGTGGGTTCTCCAGCAATCGCCGATCGAAGATTGTCGATTTTTTTCTGACATACGGGTACTAGTACGTGGAAAAAAACAAAATTTCAAAAAAAGTCAAACTCTTTTGCCGAAGCCGTGTGCGGTATAAAAATGAAGGTACATTGAATCTATCGCGGAAAATGTTGATTTTAGCTCGATCCGATGTCTGGTTCTCCGTAAAAAAAATCTTGAAAATATAGGAAAATTTGCGATTTTCTTTGGATTTTTTTTTACACAGTCGTGAGTGGTATCAAAATCAAGATTAATTCAATTGATTACGTAAAATTCTAATTTCAGCCCGATTCGATGTATGGTTCTCCGGCAAACACGTTTTGAACAACCCCCTGCAGATCGGGTGTCGGAAAATTTATGATTTTTCCTGGAAAAGTTTTTACAGGGCCGTGTGTGGTATCGAAATGAAGGTCCGTTCAATTGATTGCGGAAAATTCTCATTTCGTCCCGATCCGATGTGTGGTTCTCCGTCAAAAAATTCTTGAACACATCCTTCCGCGGAGGGGTGTCGGAAAACTTACGATTTTCTCCGGAAATTTTTGTCGAAGCCATGTGTGGTATCAAAATGAAGATACATTTAATCGAATGCGAAAAATTTCAACTTTGGCCTAATCCAATGTATGGTTCTCCGGCAAACATGTTTTGAACAACCCCCTGCAGATCGGGGGTCGGAAAATTTACGATTTTCTCTGGAAAATTTTTCACAGAGTCGTGTGTGGTATCAAAATGAAGGTACATTCAATCGATTGCGAAAAATTTCAACCTCAGCTCGATCCAATGTATGGTTCTCCGGCAAACATGTTTTGAACAACCCCCTGGAGATCGGGTGTCGGAAAATTTAGGATTTTCATCGGAAAATTTTTCACAGAGTCGTGTGTGGTTTTCGATTGATTTTCCGTAAACAATAACAAATATACATAATAATAATGTTTGTTGAAAATCCTACCATCCACTGATGCAAACTTCAGAATATATACAATGAACTATGAAGCCATGAAGCGTAATGAACAAAATTGTTGGCTTTTTGAATTTCGTCGATTACGTAAAAATGATGGGCATATTAAATACAAAAAAACACTAAAACCAAGACCGGGTTGCCTGAAGAACGTATATCGGAATTGTTTGTACTTGACTGTACAACAAACCTTGCATAAACCCTCGAAGTACAATACTCCACTAATACACCAAAAGTACCCCCAGCCCTTGTCACGTAGCCAAGTATAAATCATTCCAGTATACGCTCTTCAGCTCCCCGACGAGAAGCATATTCACAAAATCTCTCGCTTATACGGAACTTAAACCCACCAAAATGGAGTGCTGATTTCATTCAATTATTTTCACTCTCTATAAATTTCCCCCTTTCCAAACAATTCATTCTATTTGTTTCAATCCAGTTTCTGTTGATCGGTTCTCGTAAGTCTTGTCTACCATTAGTACGGTATACTAAACGGTATACTGACGAATCGAGTATACCAGTAAATCTCATCGCGTGACAACTGGCAATACTGTGATGCTCAATACCAGGAAAATGCAGCATATGTATTGTAAAATGCAGCACAGAAATGTAACAGGCACCGTTATAGCAGCTCACTCTAATTTCACGGAACACTTGTTTTGTGACAACCGCATTGTTGTCGTTATGACATCTCAACATTCATTACTTTATAACATAATTTTTCTTTTCTAAACATATTTCCTAATAATGTTGTTATTGCTTAACGACCCCACCAACAGCTAGGTTATACGGGGGTACGAATGAGCGGATGATAATTATACTATGAAGCGATGATAGATGAAAGGACATTTACAAAAACCCATGCCTTATGCGGGACTCGAACCCACGCCCAACGGTCACTTCAGTTATTACCGCTAGCGATAATTGACTTAGTCACCGGGGCGGCCATATTTCCTTATTTATAATAATTTCATAATTTCAATCATAAATTTTGATCTCAATGGAAAAAATTCAGATTGGACAATAATTTGGTTAGGATACTTTTATTTGCAGCGAAAAAGTATTGTCACAGACAGCGTAGTCCTGGTGTCAAAGTTCATTGCTTCTCACTCAGAATAATGGTAAGATCGCCCGGGTACAATCCAAACGATCCTACTTTTATCCATAGCCTTATTTTTTTTTCAATGCTGCTTAACGACCCTACCAACACACACGTTATACGGGGGTACGAATGAGCGGATGATAATGAAACGATGAAGTGATGATAGGTGAGAGGACGTTTAAGAAAACCCATGCCTTATACGAGAATCAAACCCACGGTCAATGATGACTTCAGTTTCTACCGCTAGCGATAGTTGACTGAGCCACGGGGGCGGCAGCCTTCATTGGGGAACAATGATTTTGTATCAAGTCTTGACGTAATTTGAAAAAACAACACGAGTAACAACCATGTTCCCTAGATAGTGTGCTACAAATTCTAATCACAGGTTCAGTATTACTTTGTTTGTCCCAACATTTCTAGTTGCCAAGGTAACCTGACCAACATGCCACCTTCCTATTGGTCGAGTAGTCGAACCCACGTTCTTTTTATTACAAATTCAAGTATGTTTAGATTCGAACTACTAATGAAGCTATACGTTCCATTTTTAGCATGACGCCCTAAAACCTCTTTCTATCAAATGATGATAAAAAGAAGGATTACGTGGGACTCGCGTGTCGAATTCAATGTTTAACTCAATCATCATACATTATTTCCACTGATATGGAGAATTTTGCACAAAGCCATTGCTACCAAATTTAGACTATTGGTGATAGGTAAGATCTTTCGGAACGGGTACCCCAAGGGCGATCCAAAGAGTACCCAAAGATAAATAATCAATTTCAAAGACACCGATATATAATCAATTATAATTGGTTGATCGAAGCGAAGAATCAATTTGGAATAAATAATTTTTTTCTCATTTTCCCCCTGTGTTATTCTCTGGAGGTTTCCAGAACTCGATTTTATTCCTATCTGAAGTGGTTCAACAGATTGCGCCTCAAAACTCAAAACTAGTTGAATCATGACACATGTGTATGCCAAGTTTCATCAATTTTCTTTTTCGTTTGTCCTGTGAAGCGAAGAGATTTTTTTTTCAGTATGGCAATATCAAGTATTCGCTTTGCTCATCCAAAATCTCTAAACTAATTAAGAATAAGTTCTCTTCTTCATTTCTGAATGCACGCACCCAAACTCAATCTCATTTCTGACATAGGTATTTAATTTTCCATCCGACATTTCGATTAACGTTCGACACATTGTTCTAGAAACAAAAAGCTCATCAAGCTGAACAATGCCATGGTGGCGGTGGTCGCAGATTGTCTTTTCTTCTCGTTCTTATTATTGGATGCACAGCCACGAGATACGTTGCATGCGGGAGATGATTGTATTCCGACTTGAGGTCATCGAACTGAGGAGCCGGTTCCACAGTTTCGGACGCCAACAATACAGAAAGACTACCGGTAGGAAATATTTATTGCACATATTGTATAGTAGAGTCAATCAACATGGCAGTGCCCACCCATATAGAGGTGGTAATTTGTCATTTCGATTCATTTACTTTGAGTTTGTGACGACTTTTGGGGGATATTGTTGTCCACAAGACATTTTGCGCCCCTGGGAATGACATTTTTTGTCCCCACCCGCTTCCCCCATTCACTTTTGAAGCATTTTATGGTCAAATGACAATGATGTATTGGCGTCGGTGAATGATAGGACGATGAGATGAGAAGTTATTTTATTGGATGTTTTTGGATAGTGGGAAGAAGTTGGTCCATCGTGGGTTGTTGTTGAAGAGCCATCCCAGTATTGACCTGAACGACAGAGGGGACCACGAAAAACCCTTGTCAGGATGGTCGACCATGGCGGGAATCTAACTCCAGTCTCCTGTCTAACGGTTCAGTGTGCTAGCCACTCGACCATTCGTCTGGACACATCTCTAGCTGGACAGAGAAAGGGGTTCCCCGAAGATAACATACAAGAGACACTACAAGGGTGGTCTTTCCTCCACAATGACAATCATTGAATTCAAGTCTAGTTGTTCAGATAAACAGCAACTATAGTCCCGGAAGGAAGGACTTTTCAGAAGCGAAAGTCTTCCGAGTCGAATGGAGAGTGGCTGATCGTAGACCCTCATTCTTGGAGTTATTACAGTTATCGAGTCGATTTACTTCTTTTACAATATTCAAGAGTGACCACGATCCATCGATAGTACATTTTATTACTTGATTCTCGTTTAACCTGAACCACCGTTCCATTACGACAAGACAGCAGGAAATAAAACGAATACAATTAAAATGAAAATCACGAGAAAGAGAGAAAACAAACTTTATTGTCAGTTGTTAAGCGTCATTGGTCGCAGGGAACCAACTTGACAATCTATACATGATAGAGTAGTGTTATAAAGAGAATTACATTGAATGTGATGAACTTGTAAACGATATACAGTGAAGATATTCCATGAGAGGTAGAAATTCAGAGGAAATAAAGATGAAAAAACTAAGTAAAATACATTTTCTAATGGAAATATATGTTACTTACATTCTGCTGATGCTTGAAACAACATCTATTATTATGACCCTCCTCCAAACACCAAATATCTGCCAAAATGAATGAACATATCAGCTACTGATTTTGTATAACATTACTATTTTTAATCAATCAATAAGTATGCCTATATAGGCTGACTCAACTAACTCAGATCTTGACATTCATTCAAAAAAATTCATTTTACAAAAAATTTGACTCCGTATTTTTGAAAATTGTCTTCATTTTATGAAGTATGAAAATCATTAATTTCATGAGTTGAAAAAGCGTAGTTTTAATCATTCATGTTTAACTTCACATTTGACAAATTTTATATTATTTCCATTTCAAGACATTTTGTCATTATTGTGTATTGCCTTGCAGATCTGTGGTTGTCATCCATTGTCACCTTCCTAACCACACTGCAATCTCATAACATTCCTAATTGTACTATTATTTCGTGCCAATAGGCAAATGAAGCCCAGACATTCTGAATGAATAGAAATAAACAGATTCACGGTATTTCCCTCTAATGTTCTACGTTCATTAATATTATATTACATAATCTCCTTCTGGTACTGGGAATTCTTTTCCCACGAAGTGTGGTATATGTTTGTGTTAGGGGTTGGTACGGCCGATCCTTTATGATGAACTGTATATATAGTTCATAAAAGAACGTACCGGTATACTTCATTTTATATTATGAATTATGCTTCCCGCGAGACCTATGAAAGACTTGCACAGAGAAAAACTACATTTCCGTTAATCAATAAACGGAAGAGTGAGTGAGCTTTGGTTGTGACACGTTGATCGATTGTTGTACGAAGGGTATTATTGGTCGAGGTTATATTGGTGCCATGAAATAATAATGAAAAATGTGAGACATTATTACGGGTTTATTTTTGAACTTGTAATCAATAGCGGTATTTTTTTTCCTGACATTTACAAATATAGATTTTCATTTTGTGAAGTATTTCAGTAACTCACTTTTCCATTACAAATATTGACTACATTTCACAATATGAACTATATGAACGAAGAGAAAAATAAGTGGACGTTATATTGTTACACACTTTTTTGAAAGCTTGAAATGTGATTACATTACACAAAATCAGAACATATCCATAGGACATTGGTATATGCAACATTTCCAGTTGAAGAAGATGATAGGCCTATTCTAATTTTAAAAAATCCGATATTTTCAAAAATTCGATTTTTGAAAGTGTGAGATTGTTTTTAGCCTATACAAAACTGAAAATGTAATCAACAATAAATTTGAAATCTATTTCATATTCTGAATATAACTCAAACAGCTCAATTTTCTTGCGACTTTCTACTACAATAAACATTTGAAATGAGATCATCAGGTACCTCATTCACTTCTTTTTCTCTTCTGACACATTTTTGAAAATATATCAAATGACGTTACAAAATGAATGAAAATCTAAAATAAGTTGAAAGATTTATTGACTGAATGACGGAACCGTTAATTTATCTTGAAAATTTGAGTCAACATATCACCAGTGTTTTAAAAATATTTTCATTATAAACATTCATTTTGGTCGATATAATAGCCCTTGTCCGAGCGATCTTATCTTATCCTTAGCCTTATGACTTGATATCAAGTTATCGAAAACATTATATTATATATGTATGAAAAAATATATATTAAATCTAATCCGATACTCTGCTAGAAACCATCTGATGTGGTTAGATCGGTTAGGGCTGGAATCTAAGGGATGAAAACCGGCCGGGAAACACGTGTACACTCATCACGCATAGTGCGTGCCTCCATGCGCACAACTCTTATTATTCGCCTATCGTGTACACTTGCGGTCACACAAACTGGCTCTCATGCCACATCAGAACTAGTTACTAACACAACTCATACTGATGTTATACGTACTGAAGCAAGCTAGGAGAAGTTAATACCCACTACACGCAGGCTACGAAAAAATAAGTGGGTGAACCGATGAAATATATATACATTTATCAGATGATTAGATGAGCGTTAGCGAAGATTTCCATCCAGCACTTACGGAGGACTGATTTGTTTGTTTGTTTGTTTCTTTGTAAGCACTGCACAGGTAGCAGGGTTTGACCGATCGACATGAAACTTTTTCTGTGTACGCAAACTCATCCAGCTTAGAACTATATAGTTTGTGGAACAAATCTGTTGGACCATTTTTTAGAAACATCATCTCAAAGTTTCTGAAAACCCAATATAAGATTGGGCTGAGCGGAAAAAAATGAAAAATAAAATCTCACCAATATAGTTCAAAATTTTCTCAAATGTAAACACGGAAGTGATACGCCTAACTACAAATTCGTATGCAATTCGAACAGCCGTTTCGAAGATAACAATGTAATACATGTTCTTTATTCATCGAATAGACAGAAATAATAGCAGAAAAATGTTGCAGTGATAGATCCACGGCTCCTTAGATTCGTCGATATCGAATGAAGTATATTTTATATGATTAAGGTGTGTAGAGTGTTATATATTATAGATATCTCGCTCATCACACAACACCCATTCTGCGTTTGCCCAGTTTAACTTATGATTCCGAAAAAACAACGTTTCAGCCGATCAGAAGTGTACGCATATATATTCCAGGTGGGAGAAGTTCTAGGTAGGGTTATATCCAGCTGAAGTAGAACCGAACCGGTTTGTATCCACGAAGTTCATTCACACTTCTCATACTATCATTCGAATTCACGTTCGCTTGTCGCATCAAAACATCCACATTTACCAGTCATTAAATTAGCACGGGCATTAGCAATGCTATCGGGCTGCATCAACGCGTTTCGTGCGCTCAGCTCTGCGTTACCCAATAGCGTTACGCGGGTATACGACCTTCAGCATCGGAAGTCGCATGATAACTTCGTGTATTCTTCCGACTAACTGCTCATTTAAATACAATTTGTTAAAAAGCTATAAGAATTTAGTTGTGAAAATAAAGGTATGACATCTTTCAAGGTGTGATTATATATATATATATATATATATATATATATATATATATATATATATATATATTATATGTGTAATAGATATATATATATAATATAATACATACGCTCATACAATACTACACAATTCGCGTATGCTAGTTAAATACCTAATATCTCGATAAACATGGGTTCCTACAAGCTGATACATTCCCAATAATCATCTACGGTGGAGATTTCATAATAGTTATATCATTATAATCCGATAATCTATTACAATCATACATTATATATATTAATATCATAATAATTTTCAAATAAATACATCAATATATCTATATAATAATACATAGCTATACATGCTATCGGGCGCACAAGCGTTATAGTACATATCTCTACCCATTACGTTTACGCGGTATACGATTCAGTCGGTGGGCATGAAACTTAACAGTACATTCTAATTCTAATCACTACTTCATTTATACATTGATAAAACTATAATATAGATTTAGTTTGAAACTAAGTATGACATATCTCAGGATTTATCTTATACTATATATATAACATTAATAAACAATAAGAATATTCATTGAAAACGATCTAGTTCAATAATAAATTGGAAGATATTTTTCAATCATACGCTTCCAAAATCGAAACTCCCGACCGTTATTGTTGCTGGATCGACCAATACTCATCCCACTAACAAAATATACCAACTTCATATTGTTCTATCAGATTCTAATAATTTTAATCTTTCAAGTCTATCTGAATTATTGAGTTATTATTCTGAAACATTGTGAAAACTTGCTCATGTTGTTCACTATCCTCTTCATTATTTCATTTTTCTGGGGAGATTCTTGATTTTTTAAAAAACATATCATATCTTCTCACTGTCGATTTTTTTTTATTTCCTTTTTGCCACATAATAAACTCCATCACGGGTCTTTGGATTGAGTGTGCAACAAACCAATTATGATATTGAAACAAAACTAAACCTTCAAAAATCATTGTCATTTCTCATACCAGCCATCTTCATAGACACACATCAAATATATCGTTTCCCTAATTTCTATAAATCTATTTAAAACAAATTAGTTCAGTTTCGAATTCGTAGACAAGTTTTCAATGATCTTCCTCATCGAGTCGTTATTTCCTGGCAATAATGATATACATTCATGACGTCACAGTCTTAAGGCCAGTGACTCGGATACCACGTGACACGAGAATAATCCACAGGTATATCCACTTGTTCCCGCGCGAGCTGACGGGCCGAGACACCCGCGCGATAATGCTATGGCATAGGGGGGACGGTCGATTGGAATGGTCTTCCTGCGTGGATACACGTATATCTACTTTTTGATGCCGCTCGATTGCGATTAAGCCAACAAAAGTAGAAAAAAAAACAATTTTCCGGTTTTTAAAGACGTTGTTTTATGATTAAACATCGAAACATTATAATAAAATAGTAATAAAGATGACGAGTAATATTTATCGAGAGGTTCTTGGTTTTATTATATTTGTTGCAACTAATAATTAATAAAGCTACGATGAGAAATACTTCTGTTTATTAAATCGATTCAACTTCATTCAGATTCATCTTGATTTTATCTTCAGACATATTTATTGAAATTTTCGAAATTATAACAATTTGTTCTATTTACACACATTGACATGTTGATCAGAAACTATTTATGTCCATCAAGAGTGGTAACTCTGAATCTGAATTGAAACATTATATTTCGATCATATAAGCCCACATAACAGTATTGAACTCAGGCACCGATATTCTTTTTTTTTTTTTTTAAATAACATCGAAACTTGATACAAAATCATTGTTATACTAATATACTATATATGTTATACTAATATGTTATACTAATATACTAATAATATTGACAAACTAGCATTCTGTAGGCCTGATACACGAAAAGAAAATACAAACAAACACACGTGTGAATAGATTTTAGATTATACAATAGGAAGACAAACACTTTCATATATTATATGATGGATCAGGCTAGAAATTGATCAATATGATTTTTGAATACTTTTGCGAGTAATATATATAATTGTATAAATAATGTACAAATCGAAATGTGCAATCTTTAATGGAAAAACATGTATTGAACGTGTATATTTGATATCAGCTCTAAATAATGTATTTACCATACATTCAACGAGTAGGCCTATCATGTCGAGATATAAAATATTATATATAGAATCTATAGAAAATATCGTATTTTCTGTTCTTTCAGCTGACAGATATCTAGATCGTTGACCGATAACAAACGAATTTGTGGCATAAACATAAGATTTCGTAACATTATTTGGAAATCTGAACTTTTTCGAGACAATTTTTTTCTCATTTTAAAATCAGGCCAATTAAAACTGCGTGTGTGCGTGTATGTATGAATGCATGTGTGTGTGTGAACTTTGATCGAATAAAATGATAAGTTGATCGTCGGTTTCTCTGAATCAGTCACAATGGGTGATAAGATTCGATTGTATATTACATAAAACGAGAATGAAAAAAACACAAATATTCTATTTTTATTTTTCAAGTGTTGTATAATTGTGGAATATGATTTCTGAAATTTGTCTGTAATCAAAGCTGATATACAATCAATTGAAATGTTTTGTTTCAATTCAATTTGAATTGTCAGGGTCTAGTAGCCATTTTAATTATGCTTCACTTGGTGTCGTTTCTACATTTCGATGATTAATTACAATGAACAATCATGTTGTAAGTTTGTAACGAGTTTGCAGCAATGTCGATCATTTGAAGAACCGATGGTGTATTTGCCAAAACGCAAAACTAACATTATCTGATTTTAGCAAGACTTTTTTGGAATCTAACTGATTTTACTGTCAACAAAAATCAATGAAAATTAAATACATATAACTCGAAATTCACACACACAAATCGATATGAAAATGGAACGTTATTCTATGGTATGGAATGTATACTAAGACTTACAGTGAGTTCGGTCTCAAGTTTCATTGATTTTATTATAATCTTCCAATAAAGTATATGAATATATATTTTATAAATAGTCCAATTGACATGAAACGTTACACGAATTCATTATTCTCTATATAAATCTAAACAGTGATTTTGTAAACTTGATAGGAATTTCAGTCTTATAAAAGGATATATCACCATTTTGAGGAATCATTTATCTATACACACATTCATGGCATAAATACTCATCATTTTTGTATTATTTTCATATTATTTTCACATTACTGTTTATACTAATACTTTTTCATATTACTGTTCATACTATCACTCTTACTATTTTATACCATCACTTTTTTACTAAATCATTCATGTGCGATTTATTATTATTCTGTGTTTTTTCTACTTAATTAATTTTCTATTCGAAAGTTATCATGTTACGATCGGCAACCATCTATACAATGATGTACCGGTAGTCTTTTAGAAGATTTACATTTAATGCTGAAGATGGCAAGGTAGGATCGTTCGGACGGTGCACCACAAGCACGATCTTACCGTCCCAGAAGATAAAAGGACTGCACAAAAATGAACTCTATTAAACTATAAAATGTAAATGAAAGGGCATATTGGCTCTATATTGTAATGTATTTTTAAGAAACTTCAACAAAACGTAATAACAAACATTAATATAAAGAACAAATTTGTCCCTCTTGTCTTTATACCAATGTCGACCCAACTAAGAATCCAAATGACACTAGCCTAGTTTTTTCGTTCCCCATGCCACAGCTGTTTTTAAAATGGTTGCATCTCTTCTAGATCTAGGAGTATTTACAAATAGAGGAGAGAGAAAAGAGAGAGAGAGAGAGAGAGAGAGATTTTCGGGTGTTCTTATTAGTATAGCCCCCTCCCCCCTTCTCCTTCCCCCCCCCCCCCCCCCCCACTATTTCTCCTCTACTACCACGGTCAATGAACTACTGGCAGCTCGAAGCCCCTACCTGAGAATTACACAACTCGTCCACAACACAATATCGACGAAGAAGTTGAATGCGCAAGAGTGTGTGTGTGAATGTGCGCTCGGTTAGTGTGAGTGTTCAATGCCGGTAAACGTGGATGGGTCTTTTAAAAATTGACAACGTTTACCACGGTTAAAAATAGATTTTTTAGTATCAAATTACGACCCTACACGATAAAATTGAAGTGAATTTTACAAAGTGACACTGATTAAAAATCGATATTTTTTCTAGTGTTTCAAAGAAATTATTTAAAAATAAAATATCCATAAGATATCATCTTATAAATTGATATCTTCGGAAATAAATGTGCCATGTTTAATATGTTATTGATGTTACTAATTTGAGTCGACGAATGGCGAGAGTAAACGAGGAAGCACGTGTTTTGGACCGAAGTGCGACGATCAGGTGATCTGGGAATAGTGCTCAGTGCAAGGAGTGAGAGGCGATGGGGTAGTTTGGTCCTGAAATGAAAGGCTAACCTAATATTCGATTGCGGTTCCTCAAATAGAATTAGACACATCAAACATGTTGCTCAATCTAGTTTAGAAGAGAAATAAATAATAGATAATCACAATGGATGTGTTTAAAATTGACCAATCCCTGAGTGCGAATCTGGGCAACGCACCGCCACCGGATAAAATATCCTCCGAAGTGACTTTCGACGCTGGTTCCGAATTTAATTTAAGTTTTTTCGATCCTCCTGAAGATAGTAGTACGCAAGGTTTCAGCGAACCCGGGTCTGTCGAGTCCACTTCGGCATCTTCCCCACCGCCACCCCCCCACACCCCCCAGCCTGTCATTACCAATGGCGGCGCGACGCACACGATCCTCCTTCAGCCGTTGCAAGGGGCGGCGTCGTCGACTACTCTCACCACTATCAAACAAGGTGCGTTGACAATAGCACTGTTATTAGCAGATAGTTATGAGTGTGTAAACAACTGAGAGGCATTTGTAATAACACAAAATACTCGAAAGTTCTAATGAATATATATTATTTTTCTTGCATTTATTGTTGATCAAGAAACCATTAGGTAACATAATACAATACGCTAACAGCGTTGACAGAGAAGAATATGCAGATATAAGGAAGTTAGAGTGTTTGTTAGGTTACCATGGCAACTAGAACACTTGATGGCGGACAAACTAAAGCTGTAGTTGTGTTTGTAGTTGTAGTTGTGACTGGAGAACACAATTTAGGGTCTTCATAACAATATGGGGCGTCACTCAAAAGGCTATTTTGATGGACATTGGGAGTATTTACAAGAGAACAATTGTGGAAATCTTTACTTTAATTCAGTTTGAAAACCACATTAGGCGTTCCAATAGATTTGCTCGAAGCAATGTCAAACGTGAAATAAGTAGAAGTTTTTCGCAAGTGCTTTGAATGGCGTATATCTCAATTCTCAGCAAAATCAGATTGACATAATATTAATATGGTTCGATCTTCAGGTCATCATGGTCGATCATCCAGACTTAGTTTGTTCGTAGTTTTAACAGTCGTTGAAGTGAATACTCCTTAATACCACCCTACGGCATTCTCCTCACCTACACTCCAGGAAACCAGAACATTCTATTCACTGAACTGAACACGATCCCATGCACAATTTCAGTTGGTACAAAATATGTCGATCTCAGTTTTGAGAACTCATTATCATACTACATTTTATTGATGATTATTGTTCGCTTAGCAACCCCTTACCAGCAGAAACTAGAAACTAGCAGAAACTAGGTTATTCGGAACTGGCTAAAACAGTCATAAGATAAAACTGTTGACACGTTACTTTCTTCTCAAACTGAATTACATTCACAAGAAAAAACTATATTTACTCGTATTATTTAAACATCCTACTCAAGTAAACCTATGATTTATCCCGTTTTATGAATATATTTATATATAAATCAACAAACTTCGGCAAATTACTTCCTTCGACGAGTTTCTGCGATTCCGATCGACCGTCTCGCTTCCACTCCAGCATTGACGGTCGTGGGTGTCGACTCGTCAACAGAGCGCTTCAGTTCGACCACGTGGTTAGAACACGTGTCACTTTCATAACACATAGCAACGGTTGCCAACTGTTATACCAGTCCAGCAGATGCTTACAAATAGAACACAATATCTATTAATAGCATATTCTGCTTCTGCTTTTTCGAACTTATCTAATAGAAATTTCCCGATTTTTTATTCGTCGTCTACGTTATTCTTAACGTAGACATACTACTGGTGTATTTGAATATCTCAACATTATTTGTTTTCATCATTCAACTTATAAGGAAAGAAAATGTGTTTGAATAGATTTGATTTATATACCGGTATGTTCGAAATATGTATATAATATGTATACAATACAGTACACTATACAATGCATATATATAATTGAAAAAAAAAAAAAATATATATATATATATATATATAGCCTATATGAGTACGAGGCTTTCTGTTGGAACGTACAGCACGTGTTGTTGATAGGATGGATATCATTATCACTGCAAAATACCTCCTCGTCGGGGAATCGAACCGCGGACCTTATGCTTGATACACATATGCTCTTTGCTCTCTCCATATGAGCTAAGGGGGTATCTTCCAAGGATATTAATGTGAGTGCAATGGTGCAGATGTTCTACTTCTCCCAACTCAGTTACCATGTGATGCACTTGGGCATTCACGACCAATTATACACTGTTCTCCGGATTAAACCTTATAGGACTAGGCGGGAATGTGAGTCTCATATTACCACCTACTCCCATAATTACTCTAAATCATTTGCCGTTCCCATTAAATGCAAAATTTCAATAAATATTACTACTAAAAAAATTATCTTCACAAGAAAATTAAACAAAAAAATCCCTTCGCTTCACGTGGACTTAAAGGTTCATGTTTTATTGTATATCTCTGTGTTGATTTCTTTAAGACCCCCCCCCCCTTTCCCCTAACTATATCTCCCCACAATTTGACGAGAACACTTCTGATTGGCGACTCTATCCACGTTGTATATCACGTAGTAGTACATATAGCTCTAACGCGACTAGTTTTACATATATATATATATATATATATATATATATATATATATATATATATATATATATATGTATGTATGTATGTATATATATATATATATATATATATATATATATATATATATATATATATATATATATGTATATTTATACTCGAAAGAGAAGAGGCGCGAACCACCAGTGCGCTAGTGGTGTAGGATAGGGGGGACGGTCGCGCGATATCTTCTTCTTCTCTGGTAGATACAAGTATAACATCTCCATTATTCGCAGAACATGATTCGTGATTCCCGATTCATTCCGGTTCCGAGTCCAACAAAAAGAGAGTGAATCGAAACGTACGTGGTTTCCATCGAGCTGTCGCACAACGTGGTATTGGGTAGGCATTACCCCTATGCAATGTGGGAACCCGGTTCCTGGATGAAGGAGGGGGTTGCTGGAGGGGGAGGGGTGGGGATTGAAAGAAAGGAGCTCAGTAGGAAGACAAATAGTGGATCGGGGTATCGGGAATGTTTTTTGTACCACTCACGTTTTTTTTACATACATGTTATTCTGAAGTGTTGATGGAGTTGGTTGAATCAACATTATATATAAACTAGAGACAAAAACGGATTAAAAAAAATTGATTATCCTCCTAATACATTTTTTGTATATATCTTCATCAATAGAAATAAGACACTGCCTTCAAAAGAAAGGTTGCCATCAGACAAAGAACAAAAATACACGAGATGAAATATATATAGGCCTACATAATTATAGGTAGATGAAATAATACTGGAATAAATCAATTAATAGCAGCTAAATTAGTGATGAAGACAGAAAAATGGGTGCTTGATGATATTATTATAGGCCTACATATAGTAACAATTTGTATTCACATTGTGAAATCAATTCTTAAAAGTTCCATATTATACAGATTATAGTATTCTGTTTTCTGAAAGATGGAATTATTAACGATTCACGAGTAGCGTTTCCGAAGTGGCGATTTACATAGAACGCAACCATTATTGGTATACAATGCATTGTGTTCATTTCTAGTATCGATCGCTGTTGAATATTTGAGAGTCTATATATGTAATTGATGTTGATTCAACCTGATGCTGTATCAACCATTATCTCTGAGTGATGATACCGAGCGATTTGATCGCTGACTAGGACGGGGGATCTCAGTCAGCGAATCAGCACTCAGGAGTGCGGAGTTCGAGTCCAGTCATTGCTGAGGTTTACTGTGGCTTCTAATGTTTTCCTCAGTTGTGTGAATACATACTGGGATAGTCCCTAGAAGAACGTCACAACGGGCAAACAAAACTTTAATGAATGATGACGAATTGACGATATTTATTTCCCTACTTTCAGAGAAAACTAGATATCGTCATCTCAGTTTCGGGAATTATAATTTCGGAAGTTTTCCGCCCCCAGAGGATCCCTGGGGTCGTGACTTGGACACCACTGATTTTTAACAGAAATAAACAAACAGAACCGAGTGATGTCTACGTCCCGACTCAGGAAAAGAGACAATTAGTCTCAGAGGACAAATACATTGATGACTATCTTCGATATTGAGACGATGATTTCTAGTTTTCTCTAAAATGACAGAAATAAACTGGAAAATTATCATCATCTCAGTTTCGGGATATATATATATATATATATATATATATATATATATATATAAAATCTCTTTTCACCAAGAATAGTATAGTTCGTCACACAAACAAGTGTATACTACGTAGTGGTTACTCGATTTAATGCATCACATGATTTTGAATATTACCATTACCCCAGTCAGTATGTGGTTCAGTTTGTGGTCGCGAATCTATGTGGTGTGGTATGTGGTTATTAGTATGTGGTTTAGGAGACGAATTTACATCGATCATCAAAATAATGTGCAACAAATAGATCGAGATTGATATTTAATGATTCATTGATCCGGAGAACAAGGGTAGACAGGAATAATCGAACCCTCATATCGTTTTTATGATCATCCTGAAAATACGACTAATTCCTGCCGTCTGGATCCCACTCGAGCACGGGAAGAGTTCGAGTCCCGCACAAGGCATGAGTTAGTGTCCCTTTACAGTCGCCTTTTATCGACTCGTTCGTATCCCAAGTAACCTATATGTGGTGGGGTCGTTTAGCGAGCAATAATAACCATATGACTTATTCCTATCAAACCTTCGATACGTCATTCGGTTCGCCTAACTGTCTTGATACACATAACTGTCCTTAGCTAACTGTCATCGATCTAATTAACTGTTTTTGTACCGTCTGTTTTCAAACTGCTATTGTACGCATACTATGATCATAGTCACAGTGACAGTATAGGTTCATCCTACTAACTTCATGATGATCCATAAATGTTCAAGTCTAACTGTTATATGCAAACTGTCATTTTCCTCATGGCTTGACTGTATTCATACCCTAACTGTCATTTTACCCGTGGCTTTGGACTGTAGTTCTACTTAACTGTCTGCCAAACAAACCGACTGCTATAGTCCAAGTGTAGATATTTCCAGTGTCAATCTAGAATATATACATGATCATAGTGCCAAACAGTGCAAAAATCAAAATCAAAAATCAAAAATTACAAATCGAGTGGCAAAAATCGATGGCAAAAATATCGATTGCTATACTGTTATATACAAGTGATATTTCCACTTTTTTTCTTTACAATTAGAGTCAATATATTTTCCATACAATTTTCTGCATCTTATGATGCATTTGTTGGTTTTGTATTTTGCACTGTTGATGTTTCATGATCATTTGTACCTGTTAAAACACTCTGGCGGTAACTTTCTGCCCTATAGAAACTGAGGTACGCCTTAATCCTCATGCTAAACCTATCTGTCATTTTTCGCCTAACTGCGTTGATACGCCGGATACGTCGATAAGACGAACGACTACTTTATCGCAGTCTTTCACGGCCACGTTAGGTGCGAGCGTCAAGAACAAGTTTCTACCTTTAAGAAGTATTATAAGTTGATGTGGCCACGCCCCTTTCCTCTTGTACTTTTTTGCCCGCAAGCAAAAGTGATTCCAAACAGTTCGATGAACTCAGATGGAAGACTTTAAAAACATTGCCAGATTCCATTACACTATTTCACGTCGGGACCGGGAAATTAAAAAAATAATTATACTAAAATATAGGAATTTTATTATGACTTATCAATTATATGATTAGTCGTTTTTACGAGTGTTGGCGAGAAGCTCCAAGTATTCACAAACAAATTTCAATAAAGTGCTTGATGAGATAGGGATTGATATGCTATAATTATTGTAAACTAAATGTGTGAATATAAATTCGAAAATATTAATTTGAAGAACAAAATTACCGATTGGATATAAAATAAAGACCACGATTTTCAATTATTTCCAACGAGTTTCTAGATATTTATTTTATTAACATCGGAACTTGATACAGAATCGTTGTTTCCCATTGGCGGTTATTTATGAGAGGTGGGATCGTTCGGATAGTGCACCACAAGGGCGATATCACCATGCCATAGAAACTCATTCATCCTGAGGTGATAGTTTCCGGTATAGTTAACAATTATAACATTTACATAGGGTAGGAAAGATCTTCATCTCTCTTTTACCCAGCCTTCTTTTTCTTCTTATTTTTGTATTCTTATTTTCCCTTTAATTCTTCTCTTCAGATTTTGTCTCCAGGCCCACTTTTGTACTCATATAACTATATACACATATTCACATTTTTTTAAGCTGTAACCTTTCTTCATCTTCAAATATTTTCGACTTCAATGTAGCCTTTAGATTATATATAGATATTACTTTTAAAAAAAAAATCGAGTTCAAATCATGACACATCGTGACACATTCAACTCTTTGTAGCGGCATAACTATAGTGTTTTCCTAGCGAAAACCGTATAGCCTACTTCCATACCTCGCCTAACACTTCAATGAATTCATTCATTCTTGTACTGATGTACGTATTCTGTGTACAGCTGTTCGATTCTGTATTCATTATTACACTAGCTTCACGGTAAAATCGTGATTCGAGAGTCAGAGTAGTTAACTATGCCTCAAGCTGAGCGGTTATCCTCTCTTTATTGCTCGTCTTTAATTGCGACGCAACGTTAGTTTTTTGTGAGACGTACGTTTAAAAATATACAAATGTAGTCAATCATTACTTTTATCCATGAGAGAACAAGGTTGTTAACCAGTATAACAAACTCAAATACCACAGTTAAATATGTAAGCCTATAGTATTAGCAGTTGTAGCTAGGTTCGAAGATTTTCCTAGGATGAGATTTACGATTATAAACATGACTACATATTTCAAAAGCAGTGAAAGTTTGAAGCTTCACGAAAGTTTCTCCATAGAAAGGCAAGGTTTTCAAATCACTCAGTAGGGTAGATGACCAATTCTCTTCTGTGAATACAACTATAGGCCCTATAACTATTATAAATATTCATTGATATATAAAAAAAATCAATTGAATTGTGCAGAGAGAGAGAGAAAGAGAGAGAGAGTGTGTGTGAGAGAGAGAGATCTTTAATTCCAATTGTATTATTCCTTTTCATTTTCTGTTAGACTGTTTACAGAGAAATGTGAACTTTTTCACAATAGACGAGATTTTGGCGTAGCTTCTAGATTGTTAATTAAAAAATCCTTGATCAGTGACAACCACTGTTGCCATTGCCAACAGTGCCAAGTGTCATCACTGTCATCTAGAGCGACAGGAACGTGTGATCATACAACATTGTCAGGACCTGTTTCGAAATATTGATTGCTCTCCTCTTTTGAAAACTTGCTTCATTCAAAATCTTACGTGATCTCACTTGGTACATCTAGTACTTCCTATCAATGCAATAGCGGTAATTATATGACTTGTTATTGAAGTAATGTTTTATTGAGTGAAGTCAAAAGTAACCAAGCGGCAAGACGCAGTAAAATATAGTATTACATTCATTTGTCAACATTTTTGTTTAGGTTCAATCTCATCTTCCCAGCTATCATCTCGAAGATTCCTCCACTACCGTTTCTCTTCCGTGTCCTATGTTTTACAAAATAAAACTGATAGAATTACGAGTATCCCCTTGATAATCACTTGATATCCCCTTGAAATCCCCTCAAAGCTCCTTGAAATCCGTATGAAATCCCTTGAAATCCCCTGAAATCTCCTTGAAATCACCTGAAATCAGGTGTACACCAAATTTTCGAGTTGTAAACCCCTCGTCAAAAACTGACCAGGCGATTCTATTTATAAAATTAAATAACAATCATATAATTATTTTTGCAATACAAAAAATGCGCGAGATAATAATAAAAGCAAACCAACTATTCCGAATACTTCAGTAATTGTTGACCATGTGTCGAGCCAAGTTGACTGGAAAAGGAGAGAGATGTCCCAAAGCGGTACGAAGAGGACTTGTACTTTTAACTGCTGTAATTGCTAGTGATTGGCCATTACGAGTGATCAGAGTATCAGTGAGATATCAGGAAGGATCAGGTAACGGTACTCCATCAGGCCTCCAGCGGGTGAATGATCTATCTCACTGCCCAGCCATGGACAACTTTCAGACCATTGTTAACGCGTAGAACACGGGTGCCAGCAGTAGGGATACTTTTACAATGTTTATTAAATGTTTTAACTGATTTAATTCGGGAATACTATGAAAAATTAAATTTGGAGAAATGGTCACTTACGCTTTTTCTGTCTTCACACAATCAAATATATATATATATATATATATATATATATATATATATATATATATATATATATATATATATATATATATATATATTGATACTTTGAAACTTTCACGACTCATTTTATGATAATAATATATTCTTCCGGAAAAATTATAGTCGTGCATAGTCAAATAATTCTCTTGAAAAATACCATAATATATTAGTTGCAACGTTGAGACAATGAAAGTTTCACAATACTATACACGACTATAATTTTTCCTACTAAATATATGTATATATATATAAAAATATATATATATATATATATATATATATATATATATATATATTTAGCAGGAAAAATCATAGTCGTGTATAGTATTGTATATGTGTGTGAGTGTGCTCAGATTCTCTCGGACATGTGTTCTGTCAATTTCCAACACCACCATTTCAAATTAGAAGCAATTCAATCCCGAAGAATATGTTCACAAACCTCGAACAAGTGTAGTCAATCAATCGAACGTCAATGACCTAATCAGTAGAATTTTTGTCGGGTTTCTGAAAACTTTACTACAAACTGTCTCGTTTTTCTAGTCGCAAACATTCCCTTTCCAGCGTGCTCTTGAACTTGATTTGAACGCTATGAAGAGCACTTCCCCTCACGCCCCGCCCCTCGTGTCGCACACTACACGGGAATCAAACCCGGAACTGTAGCCACACGTCCGTGACGTGACGTGTTCAGACAGAACAAGTCGTTGCCAATTATTAAACAAGAGTTCCGAGTCAACGCCGCGCGGTTATATGCTCGTGGCTATTGTTTGTAGTTGGATGTTTTGTTGCGGTGTTGTTTATCGGTGTCGGTGAAGTTTTTTGAATGCAAGAAAATGGAGTGGTGTAAAAGCACATCTATTTTTAGACACATTCGGACAAGAAATGTCCAAAAACGGTCTTCTTGATTGTAATTTGCTATTGGAATCTATAAAAAAATTAATGTGGCTTTGGTTTATGACGTCAATAAGTATCTTATGGTAATGCTTGATATTGAGGGATAGTCTTCACCTATATATGTGATGCAAAACCATGGAAACCAGCCATATCAAAATGCATACAATATCTTCGGTTACAAGCAAAAATAAGAGACAGTTTGTAAAAATCATTTGTCTTTCTGTTGTACTTGCTACCGAGATGTGTTCTATAGAAGCTTTGTGTCACTTCAGTACCTCATTCAGACAAGGTCTGTAAAAAATAGCAGAATAAAAACATATATACGTATTCCATTAAAACATATGTATACATATATATGTAACACGATAGTAATAAAAATATACAAAGAAAGCAAAACCAACTAAACGCCTTCAGTTTTAGAGAATTGTTGTAGAATTCTCACTCAATAACTCTCCAAAGTCCGAATTCTCTTCAGGACCTAGTACGGATCCTTGGTGGACGCCGTTGTGGATGAGAAGAGCTTGTGAGAAGTGGGGGATAGTTGAATTGGCTGAGTGTACTTTCACCATTTGGGTGCGACCTGGAGACTGACAATTATTACGCATGTTTTGTGTCAATGGAAATGAGATTATTCACGTACCTGGTGAGACCATTGTATGTTTACAAGTTACAATGTCATGATAGCCACCCTCCGTGGCTCAGTTAGCTAAGGCACTTCTTTGGAAACTGAAGCACCGTTGGGCAGTGGTTTATAGTCCAGCATAAGCATGCGTTTTTGTAAACGTTCCTTCACTTATGATATTGATTTTCATTATCATACTCATTCTTTTTACCGTATAACTTAGCTGTTGGTGTGGTCGTTATTTAGGCGAACAATAATCATCAATGCCATAATATTATGAAATGAATATTCAGAATATTTAGCATAGTCCATTTGAAATAGTCTTTGTCGGGCTAATATCCACTCTATGGCCGGTACGCCGCTGTGACTATAGATAGTTCGAGATGTAGACACGCTATCAACTCACGCACATTCCTCTACGCATGTGAGATAATTTTAAAAACGTTTTGGCATCTCGTAGCATGCATGTTGATGTGTGCATTGTTTTACCGGCGCACACGTGTGTAGTAATACAAGCTCGTCGTTCGGTGGCTCAATCGCTCGAACCGGCGATCAGACATTTACTGCCATTTCAAACTACTTTTTCACGGAAATATTTCACCACAAAAATGCGATTGAAAAAAAATCTATTGGCATGTATATTATAGGTGAATTGGTGAGAACAATTGGATAGAATTAGATGAAAGTTTGGAATTTGATAAATGTTGGATTATATTGGTGGATAAGAATGATAAAATTTGGTAAAAATGACATTAATTTGGATAGAAGTTGGAAAAAATATGGTACAAGCTGGGAAAAATTGGATCAAACAAAGTGAGTGAAATTGGGAAAAATTTGAAATTATTGTTTTTCATTCAGTGTATAGGCCCACAGCTTTTAGAATATACGAATAATCTCTGTTATCAAAAACTAATTTCACCAGGGAAATAATATTAAACGTCAAGAATAAAGACAAAGCAGTACTCATCGTGATAATTGCTAACATCCGATTTATAAACATTTCGTAATAAAAATGATAACAACCGGGTAAATCAAAATAATTCACTTTTTCCATTGCTTAAAACTAGCAAACCGATGAAACAGATGGAAACAAACACAACTATTCACTCACCATCATAATCATCGATTTGTTTATATTCCAGATCAAAATGAGACTATCTCGATTACGAGCGAGGGGTTAACAACTCCTGAAATCAGGTGTACACTTGCCATGAAATCCCCTTGAAATCCCTGAAATCCTTGAAATCACCTGAAATCCCTGAAATCACCTGAAATCACCTGAAATCACCTGAAATCACTTGAAATCCCTGAAATCACCTGAAATCACTTGAAATCTGAAATCAGGTGTACACCAAATTTTCGAGTTGTAAACCCCTCGCTTACTGATTCCATACAATCATATCTTTTCACTTGATTCCATCGTACATTTTCTCAACCATCTTTCTTAGTACTAGTTTTTATGTTTACATCGTGAATTATCATAATACTCCGTACATAGCATGCGATCAGATCACGCAAAGACCACGGCTGTGACAGCTCACGCATTACAGAACAAAATTCCATTCCGCAGTCGAAATAGCCTCGTAAAAACATGACTTATGAATGAGAAGTTTATAAGAAGAAATAAAGTGACATATTCGTATACATGAAGTTCGAGAATGGAACTGTGAAGTTTTAAACGCGGAGAAATAATGTTATATGCAGTTATATTCGAACCGGTTTATCCTCTTTCATTTCTGAAATAAAAAAATACTCGCATTACTGTATAATAAACCGAGATTACATTTTTATATTTTTTAATTTCATTATAAATAATTAAACCTGGAGATATATAATTGGAAAGATTGAAATTAAAATATTCACGACTTTATTTGCAACCATTACTTGACTTGTGTGAATAACTTTTAGGCCTATAATTTTATTCATTCTTTCAACAACTTGATGCAAAATAATTGTTCCTGAATTAGAGCTAATGATGGCAAGGTAGGATCGTCTGGACGGATCATCATAACGGCGATCTTATACATCCAAAGGGGATGAATAATATTGCAACTGATTTGAAATAAACTGTATAATTAGTAAGCTAATAAGCTCAGGGATAAATTACAATCTAATGATTTGTCCATGAAAAAAAAATGTTTCTGATCTTATTAATTATTTTCATCTCTGTTTCCATGAATTCTCCTAATATAACGTCATAGTATACGTAACTTTCTATCTGAGGAGCCAACTCACTAGCTATCATATAGACTGATTGAAACGAGTAAAAACGCAAGTCGTGTTGGTCGACCGTGACGGGAATCGAACCCATGACGGGAATCGAACCCATGATCGTTCAGTGCACTAACGGCTGATCTCATTGGGGAGGTAATTTTATGTCGACACTGAAAATGTAGACTTTTGATCACGGAATTACATTTTAAAAAACTTGAAAATAACTTCAATATCGATCTTTGAAAAGATCATCCTATACGATTACCCGCGGCCAAAAGAGTCGATTGTGTATCCTTTCAACTTCATTTGTATAGCCTAATGTTGTCCTAAGACATTACCACCCGCGTCTCGCAGTAATAACGGTGAGGCATATGTACAGTTAAACTTGGGCATGTCGTAGCCCGTGGCGGTCCTTGGTGTTGTTGTTGTTGTTGTTGTTGTTATTGCTGCTTTCGCATGTAATCTAATTTGACGAAAGATATCTAATCTAAATAACTTTAGAACACCGAACACAACCTAACCAACCCAACTTCTCGTATTGTAACCAATGTATTGTAACCTAAAACTATCACAATTCAATCCAATTGAACAGTTATACAATATAACAGTGACCAATAGGGCTGTTTGTGAATAGCCACATCGTAGTATAGGAATGCCTTAATTGCCGGTATGAACAGTTCACTGTGTGACCCACACTAATGACGTCACTGGAGAGAGTTTCTCCTGGACGAATCGCAGACAGCGAGTAGACGATCGGGTCACTCACATTTCTTCTCGAAACATGGAGAGTGATTTGACCCTGACCTTGCTCTAGCCTTGCTCTTGCACTTTCTCGTGACCTTGTCTTGTTGTTTTTAGCACTACACTCTTTACAGTAACAAAACGATTCGTTTCATGGTATTGTTCAAGCCGCCCCGGTGGCTAAGTCAACTATCGCTAGCGGTAGTAACTGAAGTCACCGTCGGGCGTGGGTTCGAGTCCTGTTTTTTTTCCAAAAACCATTCAATTCCAAGTTAAAAGACGAGTGAAACGCCCAGAAAAAGTTTCACGATGATCGGTGCAAACGGAAACAAACTGAAAAGGAAAGACGAGAAAGAGCTGTTTTCAGTCGAATGGACGAGCTCGTTTCGCTCATCCACAGTTAGCCCCCTATTATTATCTGAGTGGGCTTGAAATTCAAGTTAGTTATTTCGTGGATTCATTCTTTTATCGCCCTTGGTTCATGATGGTGCTCGCTTGCTGAAATTCAATTTAATTGTGATATAACATCACCATCTTTGTTCTCAAGTTGATGCTAGAAAGGTTGACAAGGTAGGCTCGTTCGGCCGGGGTACCACAAGGGCGATCACGCCGCTCCAGATCGTCAGCTAAGGTTGTAAAGCCATCTGGCCTATATACTATTGGAATCTAGTGCGTGCCTCTGTTCCACACGGACGACGGTACGTGGTTCGAACCTCGGTTTCGCGATCAATAGAGAGCAATTATAAGCTGCTTGCTACGGTCTCAAAGTGGATTGCAGTCTTGCATTTCAATACACACAATATCGGTACTATGATCAAGGCGATAGTTATAGATACATGAGTATATCTATCCGATATGATGGAATAAGCATATTAAATGTGATATTTATCGTTGAGAATAGATTTAAAAGATATTAATTTTATTTTATTTTATGTTTAAGTATTCATGAGAAAACATTCTATTGTGCATTATTGTTATAAACATTCATTTTATTGTATTCTATTCTATTCCATTTGACAGCGACGCCTTTTCAGTTCTTTGAGAATGGTTTTATAAACTAAATTGGAGATGATTACATTTTTCAGATTATTGTAAATATTATTTGATGTACGAATTCAGGAATAGTTTTCACAGTTATGAGGTTTGTTTGAACTATATATCCATTGTTGTAATATATGGAGAGAATAAATTTGGTAGATATTTGAAATTATATCAAATGCTGTCTCTTTCTGTTCTAGTTAGGACTGCTAAGGCCCGGTTTTACGAATTGATAGTTACTGGGCAATAGTTGACAGATTAACTTTTATCACCATATATTTTACATATGTTATTTCCGTACTTTCAACTAATAATTGGAGGATTAGTACTTAATCAGCTTATAGTCGTAAAACTGGCTCCAACTGTGGTACCAACATTCTCTAAATAATTATATTTGTTTGTGTACTCGGAATTAGCATGAATTATATACGACGTATAGTACACTCATAGATTTGTGATTGAAGTGATATTTTTCCATTATTGTGGAATTAAGGATTTCAATTCAGCATGCTTATAATGTGCTCCACTTGTCTCGATTGTAGAACACAATTTATTTCAAAAAATCTAATTTTTTCATTCAGACAAATCACATTTAGGCCAATGACTCACAGAATGTGGATCACCTCATAAATAATCTTTATATATTTTTTTAGAGAATATTTCCGTCCAATATCTGAATATCTGTTGTGTCTTCTAATATTATATTATATATTCTCAATCATTGTCTTATGATTTTTTTTTACGTCGTATCCGCAAGTAAGCCTACATTCTAAACTACTTTGAAATGAATTTGAAACCATTTTTCTGTATACTTTTCGATCGAACGAGTTAAACAATGTAACTTCAAATCAAATCTTCTCAATATATGAGTATCTAAATGTATGTAAATTAGTTATTACAATTAAAAAACTGAACCGCCACTTGTGGTCATTACTATTGCATAATAATCGAGCAGCATTTCAATACGAACAACATGCTCTCCCACGTTTTAGTATTTCCGGGGTACAAAGAGCACTCGATCCCATACAAACAGCGAGAATATTAATAGAAAATCGGCACAATCATTTCGAATAGTTCCTGAATTTTTACCAATCATTAATATAGGTCCATATATAAAAACCTTTATTGGTCCCTGACTATATAGTATATTAATCAATATAAAATACGTGAAGAAATGTGATAAAACATCATTAAATAACTGATACTGAAATGATTTAGAATTGAAATAGAATTGAAATAATCGACGATAACATGCAAAAATTATGATACTAATGATAATAAAAAATAATAATAAAAAATATATATAATATATATATTTATATATATATTAAATGAATCTGAACGTTGATGGTAGGTATAGTTAATTGTATAAATGTTTTCTGAATACTACATGAAAAGATGTTTGAATCTCTTTTATCAAGAACTATCCACATTGATTTTTATTTCGAACTTGAGAGATTGAATTTGAATAATTAAAATGTCACGAAATGGACACACAATGAATGAAAAATAATGAATTCAACAAATTCATAGAGAAGAATCGTAACACGAGTTCAGTCCACGGTTGAAAAAGTTCATTGCTATCAATTCATATTGGTTAGTATCGATTGATTAATGTTTGCTTAGTGACCCCACCAACAGCTAGTTTATACGGGGGTACGAATGAGTGGATGATTATGAAGCTATGAGGTGATGATAATTAAAAGGACTATAGAGAAATAATCATACGAGATACTGGAGAAGGGAGCATCAGGAAATCTTCATATTAAATCAATTTTATATTTGGATTTGTATTCGTTTCTTATTATACGCGTGAAAACCCCAAAGCAATGTGTAATTATAATACTGAACGCGAAAGTTCAAAGAACCTGATTTATATAAATATATATATATATATATATATATATATATATATATATATATATATATATATATATATATATAAATATATATACATATATATGTATAATATATTTATATATATATATATATATATATATTTATATATATATATATATATATATATATATATATATATATATATATATATATATATATAAATAATATTGTCAGTATCTATCTTATCATGAATCGTAATTTGAATGCAAGTTTTCGATGAAATGTTTGTTCCTCGCGCAATGGTAGAATCAAGTTCATCGAACCTACAAATGAACAAGTTTTCAGTTCGGTCGTTGATCCATACTTTATTATAAAGAAGACAGTTGTTTTTTCTCTCTCTCTATCAAATAGAATCACTTTTTCCACTCGTTTAAGGTTTTGGTAGGCGGTTGTTGAAGAAAGGCGTGGTCTTTTGTTGAAAACGTTGATTCACAGTTATCTCTCACTATGTTTCCTTGTTTAACTATTATAGAGAAGCCTAGGAGATTTGTACAGTAGTGAAGCGACTGTTTTTATTTCACGTGGACTCGATCGAGGGAGCGAAACAACCGTGCGATAATGGTATGAGTTGGGGGAGACGGTCGATCGGAACCTTCATGATTGGCCGACACACGTTTCATGCGAGAGATGAAGGATGGAAACAGCCGTGCGATAGTGATATGTGATAGGGGAGACGGTCGATCGGAATATTCGTCACTCGTGGATACACGTATATAGCTATATAGCTGATAACTAGATTGTCGTAACGGGATTGGCGAAATAACTGTACAAGAGTGAGACGCCATCTTCATTCTTGGTCACACAAAATAGCAAGATTAGTTTTTTTTGTTATTTTCTATTTATAATAGTACCGTTGTTTGTGAGTATCAATTATGTAAGATCAATCTTTGATAGGAAGTGCATAATTTGTTATAATACCGGTTTATATTAACGAGAAAAATCTATTACAGTTTAGAAGTAAATATATAAATATTTAGCAAGTTTAATTCAAATAATGAGCACGATATATATTTATACATTTTAAACACACGATCAGGTTTATGTTTATTTTAGTTTTGCGTGATCATGAATGCCAACCTAATCTCGTCTTGAACATAAATATGAACTTTAACAATAATTTATATTTCGATCTTGAAAAAATGACTGTCACAAAATTTATGACAAAAATGAAACTTTTCACTCAGGATACAGAAATAATTTTGACATCAATAGACGAAAAATTCTCATTCCACTATTAACTATTTTCTACTGTTCAATGTTCACATTGATTTTTTTCTATTATAGTTGTTTATTTTTATTTACTCATCAATCAATACTCATATTGACAAATGATCTAGTTAATGAATCGATATTCAAAAACACACTGAATGCTGATTACGATCGACATACTCGAAATTAGCTACACTTAAAATATCATATTATTAAAAGATGCAATAAATAAAAGTAGTGAGATTGTATGAAATATTGGAACATATTATAAGGATACTTTGTTAAATGCCCCCAACATCTATGCCCCACTCTTTTCAATAACCTACCAGCCCCAATAAAGTCCTCCCCTCAATTAGTTCTTTCAAATTATCACTTGATAAACTCCTCGGTGCCAACCCCTTCTATAATATCAACGAATACCTACCTCACCTTCCCATGGAATGATTGTAACTATATTATGCCTATATTTGTACCCTGTATGAATGAAAGGTCAATAAAATGAGAAGGGCGGAGGACAATGAAATGAAAGTTAAGAAATGAAAGCCTCTTCAACTTGTGTTTGTTTGTTGCAGAACAACATTACGCCGCCGCCGACTCCAACAGCTCGACGCCGACCAAGTCGTTTGTGCCGTGTAAAGTGTGCGGAGACAAAGCGTCGGGTTACCACTACGGCGTCACTTCGTGCGAGGGATGCAAGGTAAACTCACTGGCAGGGTCGACATGACATATAGACGATCGCACTGACTTTCAGGATGGATTGTCGTGAAAATGCTTCATACCGTGCAGAGAGTACATGCACGGTACTCATAAGAAATTGGGAAATTCATCTTTTTTTTTCAATGTTCACGAACCAGTGTGATTGAATATGAAGTATATCGACTCCAAGATAATTTTATGCTCTTCAATTAATATGACAGTCTATTTTTGTGCATTCAATCAGTTTCAAGATAACAGATCCATGCATTTCATCACATTCTTGATATTCATTGAAGATTATCTTAGAACTAATAGAAGACTAATACACAACAAAATATGTCATGTCAAAAAATATGAAAGTCATATTAATGAAATAGCATAACATTATCATGAAGTTGATATAATTTGGGTTAAATTACACTGGTTCATTAACATAGAAGAAATGGTGGAGGCGAATTTCCCCATTTTTACAAGCACCGTGCATCTAGGCCTACCCCCTTATGATAAACGCAGATACCATAATGATAATTTTCAAATGATAAGCAGCAATTTTTTGATGCAAAAAGAGCTGGAAATAATTTAAATTATGATCAATGTTTCAAAATAAGTTCTTTTTTAATATTATCATTCTATTTATCGGGTTTTAACGAGGTGCTGATGACTAGGATTATTGGCGTCTATGAATCAGATGATGAGATGAAAGGTTATTTTAATAGTTCTTGGATGGTCGCCCATTGCCGGAATCGAACCCCGGTCTTCTGGCTTGCGATCCCCGTCTCAGTAGATATAATAATTCTTCATTACATAATCAATATATTATCATGGCTTCGTATTACATGGTTTTGATTGTGTGTATGAATTTGAATGACAACAATAACGAATTGGAATATCTATAAATGCGTGATTGATTACTATTCAGCCGGTCATATTTGAAATTAATTGCATGTCATTTCTTTCTCACGTATGAAGCAGTTGAAAGGTCTTCAAGTATTCTAAGCTGGATTAAGTAAGAATTCACATTTTTTTTTGAGGATTTTGGAAGATTAGAGATATCAAATTACTAGGAAAACGCTATGAATATCCTCGTTGGAGGATGGACTCAACCAACTTAATTGAGAGGAAAAAATCGAGACGATATTCATATAGGCATATACTAAATTCAAACATTAATTTCCTCAAAATATACGCGTCCGATTGTTTCGAAAACCTGAACTGTTCCACTTTATAGGATGGGACTAATGTCTAAAGTTTCATGAGGATCCGTTTACATGTGGAGCCCTAAACACAAACAAAAACAAGAAGAGCAATCAATACCAGATTTATACCGAATGGTTGTGTTCGCTGGCGACTCTAATAATTCCCAACATTTGAGATGGAAAGCGTTTTTTAATATCATCCATATAACCAGCACTCTCATGTAAATTTCAAGTAGGCATACAGTGAAAATATGTACTTTTGCTTGCTATCCTGAATTGGTGAAAATTATTGTGTTTTGAATAAAAATGGGGCGATATTCATATAGGCATATATATATATATATATATATATATATATATATATATATATATATATATATATATATATATATATATATATATATATATATATATATTTATATATATATTTATATATATATATATATATAATATATATAAATATTGAACATATTCATTCGTCAGAATTAGTTCATCAAATATAGACACAAACTCGAGGAATTATACATTCATTTCTATAAAAATTAATTCAATATTTTCTCAATTCAATTCTTAATGAACACTATTGCTTTATAATACTGCTAATCCACCCCTTTTTTTGAATAATACAAGTCTGTTAGATGTTAACTGCACCTGAATACACATGCAGCTTTATACCCTCGCGTTATTTTCCACCTCTGGAACGATACTGTACTATATTTACATCATACATAAATGCATTATAATTGCATTCTAGTTAAGAAAAAGAGTAATGATATCTTTCTGGCTGCATAAAACTTAGTTACTTGTACTAAACCATAGTTTGAAACTGGGTCAAAGTGATAAATTTCAAGAGATAATGCTAATGTGATTATTATTCCTTATAAAATGTACTAAATATATATATATGGCAATGCACTTTATCATGATAATTTAATGATGAAAATACTTATTTCTGTGGAAGAATAATATCAAACTAATTGTTTTCTCAATTATCTATTCAATTATATTGGCTTTCACGACATTGTACTGATGACTACGATCTATTGGCGTCGGTGAATGATGTATGAGGAGATGGAACGACGAGATGAAAGGTTATTCTATCAGGTGTTTCTGGATAGTGGGAAGGAGTCGGTCGTAACCTGTTTTTAGTGAACCATCCCAGTACTTACCTAAACGACAGAAAGGAACCAAGAAGTAGACCATTGTGGGGACCAAACCCTGCTCTCCTGAATCACGGTTTAGGGTGCTAGCCACTCGACCACTCGTACCATTGGTTTTCCATCTGCAATAACAATTTGACACAATGTAATTGAAGCTGCAATTGAGGAACCTTGACTCTTATCCAAAGATTTTGATAATCAACTTGTTGATTAAAACAATTAAGATTTTGAAAATATTCTACTTTTATCTAGTAATTTTAGAAATAAATGAACGAAATGAAACTAGATTGAATTGCTAAATAAAGTGTGAGTCGAATCCGATCAAAGTGCGCTGTCATAAACTGTTGTAGGTTCGTTTGCTGTGCATAATGTGCGGAGTCAGCCATGGGTAACCATAGATTAGCTGGCTTCTGTGGCGCGATATAACGGTGCACGTAATAATACACGGCCCGTATTGTTCCACACAATTCTACTTCCGGCTCGACATTCAATTTTAAAAACACTTATCATGCTAATTGTTGGCGAACGAAATGCATGCTTCTGGCCATCTTTTTACCCGCGAGTCATTACTGGTTTAGAACTCGAAATGTTCGAGTTGAAACTAGAGTTATCGTGGGTGTGGGTTCGAGTCCCGCATAAGGCATGGGTTTTTGTAAACGTCCTTTCGCGTATCATCACTTCGTGGTTTCATAATTACCCGCTCATTCGTACCCCCGTATAACCTAGCTGTTGGTGGGGTCGTTAAGCAAACAATAATCATCATCAGTTCGAGTTGTATATAGGAACAATTTGATGTCTCGATTCGAATAATTCGAATGATTTCGAAATAGTCTTTGACATCAGAATAACTTCATATTGTTTCAACATAATGTTAGTACTATTTTCATTCGTAGTCGATAATGTTTGAGGTGAACAATTGAAGAATTTTACTCCAATGTAGTGGACAACTTTTCCATGAGATTACAGTCTGTGCTGGTGTAGCAAAGTCAGCAGCATGACTTTTACAGTATTTATGAGTATCACATTTTAATTTAAACACATTTTTGTTTTCATTAATGAAGCGTATGGACTCTAATATGAAGCAGGAAGATAATTGTTAAAATGTGCTCTTTAAAACAATAATGTCTACACGTTTTACAACGTCAAACATTTGAAGTAATAATAAGAACCAACTGCTGCCATCTAGCGGCAAGCCAGATCATTAAGGAATTAAAAAAGGATTCTGCAACTAATAGTTAGTATTATTATATATTTTGTAAGCGCTTACTACTTGGTAACTATTTGCTGCTATTGCAACTAACTTTTCAAGTAACTCCATATCAAGGTATCCTTTTTTTCAATAATTATATAAATCTTTATTCAGATCTCTGCCCATGTACATTGGGTTGCCCTAATCGACACAGAATAACAATTAAATCTAAATTCAGAATGAATAAGAACATACAAATAAATGACATTTTGAAGATTTAGCTAAATCGAGACTAAAATAATGAAGCTAATTTTGATTGTATAAATGATTTCTAAGAATAATAATTGAATCGCGTAATACGCTTACTAATATATCCTCAATAATGTCAATTGCTCATAATATAATTACATTTCTAAATCTGTATTGCTATTTAAATTGCATAAATGTTTTTGATAATCCACAATTACCAAAAAAAAAAAGTATGTATGTCTCTAGTTTGGTATCGCTGAGTTTTCTTCTGATGCTTGAATTGTGTGTTTCAGGGTTTTTTCCGCCGGAGTATCCAGAAACAGATCGAGTATCGATGTTTGCGAGACGGCAAATGTCTGGTGATAAGACTCAACCGGAATCGATGCCAGTACTGTCGTTTCAAGAAATGCCTAGCAGTAGGGATGTCGAGGGACTGTGAGTAGGCCAGACGGGCCCAATTGATTATTCAGGAGGTTCACGTACCTAGACTAAAACTCACAAAAAGGCTTTATTCTTGTGGATATAAAAAGTTAGATGATATAAAAGCTATACTCACATATAACGGAGAATAGTTCTTGCTCTTTTTGGTCAATATTTAGCATTCGCTTTCTTGATTGCCGACATTTAATGAGAAAATAAAACCATATGACAGTGAATTCTCGGTTTAAAAAATTTTCCATGGAAGAAAATCGTCAGTTAAGATGCTAAACCTCATCAAATAAGTTGTATAGAAACTATTACACTTTTTCACATATTTATTAACATAAATATATATTATAATTCAAGCCACAACGTCAAGTTTTGTGACACTTCTTCTTCGAATAAATGTCCAAGTTTGCTTTCGTTTCGAGAAACCTTAAAATCAGGTAATAGCTAAAATCTTGAGGTGAAAAGATAGCTGTTCAGGAAATAACTTCTGAATAATTGGATAAATAATATTTGTCAAGATAATTGATCAAGTACAGAGAGATTATGAGTCAGTTAATTGAAATGATGTGTAATATCCTGAGGCGCAGCTCGGTGCAGAAGTGGACAATAAAATCAATGATTTGGTTGACTAGAACAACTCTTGTTACGACTTGCAAGACATCATAGAAGAAGGGAAACGTTGACTGAACCTTTTTCATGACAAAAAAATCCAGTATATTCATCTTTTAAGTAACTTGGAAAAGTAATTGTTTACCAATTGAGGCTTAGGATGAGACGGTAAAAGCGTACTTCAACTACATTTTATTATGCTTGACATTGTAGACTGTGAAAATTGAAAATGACTCCATAATTGAAAACATGAAAAAGACCAACATATTCTCTATCAAATATTGTATCAATATTATCGTAGGTACACAGTGAGTTCATTAAAAGAAAAATGAAACGAAAAAAAATATTGAAAATCAATAATTCATATACTTTATACTTCGGATTGAACTAAATCAGTAAATTTACATATTCACCTCATTTGTAGTGTAAGTGATCCGTATCTCAAACAAAAAGAAGTGATTTAGTGAATTGATCTGAACTTCAATCTTTGAAAGTTGGAAACTCCAACACGCTATTCGAGCATTCGAATCCCATAGAATAATAACTAGGCTTCTAGCTGTGACGTGTCGAATTAAAACATGATTGATTCCTGTACCACATGTAGGTAGGCATATTCACAAACAAAACCCTTCCCAGTCCTAGATATGGTCTTCGTGGAATCTGATTGCACGTTATACGTGACGTAGTGTCATGCCATCAATTAATCAGGTTTAAAAAAATATATAGGCCTATACATATATTTCTTTTATCTTCATTGCCTCAGTGTTCAGTCATAGGCCTATACCCTAGTAGTGATGGGTAAATTCCCAGAGTCCATAATTTGCGGAATTTTTCCAGGAATTTTCCCGGCTATATTCCCAAAATGGGAATTTCCAGGGAATATATTTTTTTTCCATGTTCCATATTTTTTTTCCATGTTCAAAAACCAGTGTAAATGAATGAAAAGTTTATATCTCCAAGATAATTTTATGCTCTTCAATTAATATGGCATTCTGTTACAGTGAATTCAATCAGTTTTGAGATAATACGTCAATGAATGAAAATAATGTGATGAAATTCATTGACGTATTATCTCAAAACTGATTGAATTCACAAAAATGAAATGACACATTGATTCAAGAGCATGAAATTATCTTGGGGATATGTGAACTTTTCATTCAATTACACTGGTTTTTAAAAATGGAAAAAATAATGGGGATATATTTCTCGATTCATGTAAGCACCGTGCACGTATCCCCTTAACAAATGAGATAAACACAATTGAGCAGGAATTAGAGATAAAAATCTCACATTTTCTCAGTGATTGTTGTCTAATACTGTTCTTGTTGTGGTTTCCAGCGGTACGGTACGGTCGAGTGCCGAAGAGATCTCGCGAGCGAAGCACCGAGGAGACGTCCCGCGTCTCGACGTCCGACGCCGAACAATCCGACGTCGACTCGAAACAACTAGCCGTGTACGACATCATACTGACAGTGTCGCAAGCATATCATACAAACTGTGGTTACACGGAAGAGCATACGAGAGGACTGGTCAGGAAGGCGATTACCTCGCAACCGGTAAGATTTGGAAGAAAGGTTTGTCGTGTTTCCACACATTTAGAAATATCATACAAATTCATCATACACAATGTGTACAGATTGATTGGATGAGCAAAGCGAAGACTCAATTTTCCTATACTCGAAGAAAAAGAACATTTTTTTTTCGTTTACTTGTTCGCTTCATGGGTCAAACGGAAAAGATATATACTGAATGAAACTTGGCAAACACACGTGTCATGACCTCTGACTCGATACTGTACAGTTTTGAGGCGCAATCGGTTGAACCACTTCAGAGAGAAATAAAATTGGAATTTTGAAAACCCTCATGAGCAGATCCCAGAGGAGAGGATATGGAAACACATTTCACTCAGGATAAATCAAAATTTCCAAGAAATTCAACCATGGACGATACAAATTATTTCAAAATTTTACATGAATTCCGAGGTTCGATCACAAAAATCATTATTTCGTGTTTTTCACATCAATTAAAGAGCTTCATTGAGAGAGCTATTGAAAGAATATCAACAGGGTGAACAAATCAGTTCGTAAAATGATTGAAATGATCAAAAGATGAATCGGGTAGGCACTGAGATAATAGATCCAAAATCGAGGTACATTTCATACTCTGTTGGACAACCCTCTAGGATACAAGTATCAAGTATAAACAAGTATAAATAAGTATAAACAAGTATAATGAATACTTTCATTTCGATAAGTGAACTCAAGTCAGCACAAAGTGAATGCAAGAAGACACGCCATGAGGTAGTTAAGACGAGTCCTCACAACTGCCTTCAAATAATAGTAGACACGAATGATACTTATTAGGAAATGATTACTTATACTTTTATACAGTTGTACTTTTGTACTTGTACTCCTACAACGCTCCATGGTTTACTAAATGAGAACTAACGCGTCTTTTCTATACCGGCAAGGTCGATAAAGTAGTCCTACCTTTCGTGTGCTTCTTTATCGACTGTGATACTGCTTTATATTCGTAGTTGAAGTTGTAAAAGTTAACATTTGTTTTAGAGCCTATTTAACGGTTTGTATTCGCTGTGCGGGATGTAATTTTTTGACGATTCACGCAGTGAGGTTATTAAAAAGTCCATTTATAGCATTTTCCGAGAGAATGTGACGAGCATGGGTAATCATGGTTGTAAAATCTCTTAATTGCCAGTTAAGACTATTCCCATGTTGGTGGTTTCAGACTTCATGTCCGACTGACATGAAGAGCTATATCAGCTAATTGGGTGGTTTGTAATAATTTCGAAATCCTTCAATTACCAAGGAAGAAAGGATTACTTCTGTTTCATGCCGATAGGTTCTGCTAAGAAACAGGACCCTTACCGCGACTGTGGCTGTCACTTGAAATAACGTCATGAGGTAGCTATAGCTACAAGAAACTAGGGCTTTGGCTTCAAAATATGTCAAGTTTTCGCAGTATAAGCTAGACCGTTACTTTGTTATTATCTTCCGTTGCCAAAGTCTTTAGATTGTCTAGTAAACAATGCTCATAATACTTTAATAATTATATATATATATTATGTTTATCGCATCGAGTTTATTTTCATATACCAAAAAAGGCCTTGTCTAGTCCTAGTGATAGTCAGAATCATGGGAATTGAAGATTGAAATCAGTCGTAAAAGTGGACGGAAGCCTCATTTCCACCTTCACATTCTCAAATCAACTTGTCTATATCACTTCTAGCAGCCACAACATTCTAACAACCTCTCCAACGACTTGAAATACAAGTTTCCCCCACCACCTGTTCACTTCCAGCTGACTAAACTCTGTCCTGGTTGTCTGTAGGTGGTTGCCAGTTCGAACCCCGACAGCCCCGAGCCGGCGTCGTCCACCGTGGAGTCGCTGGAGCAGGAGCGAGTGTGGCTGTGGCAGCAGTTCGCGTCCCATGTGACACCCAGCGTGCAGAGAGTGGTCGAGTTCGCCAAGAGAGTGCCAGGTACGCTCACCAATAGCCAGTCGTAACAAGCTGGGTTCGAGTAGGTGGTTCTACTCATCATAAGGATCAGAACCTGACCGGGACAAAGTAGACCGAACAACCCAGGAAGAAGACTCGAACACCGCGGTCCACACTGCCTTCTAAGCGGGTCTATCCCAACAACAACGCCAACATAATATTATTTGTCGGCGAAAATTTTATAATTGACATTCATATATATATATATATATATATATATATATATATATATATATATATATATATATATATATATATATATAATTAATATCATATTGTGGATGATATATGATGATAATACATAATTGGGGAATTGGTATGTGGAGAAATCACTACCAAAATTGAAAATAAGAGGGAATTGGAGAGAGGTGGTGAGAGAAGTCGAGATGGTCGAGGTGAAGGAGGATTCAGAACTGGAAACTCAAGTCGACTAATTTCTAGTTTGATGAATAAATATGGAAAAATAACTTCATAGCAAACTCAGCCAACTTTATTCAGATAATGATTTGAAATCACACGAATCATAAACTCAACTTATTGTTGTGGAATGTAGGCATTCATGCATCAGTTCGAGGTGTTATAATTGAAATGTAATATATTTGATCCCCTGTAGTGAACTTCATTGATAATACGGAATCATTTCACGAATATATCCGAATGAAATAGAATTGAATAATCTTCACAAATCCTTCGCAGAGAATGGCGAACGGGATTATTAAATCTCTTCTCTAAACTAAGAACTCGTTTTATTATCAGCTGTCAGTTTTAATTGGATCTTGTTAACGATGTCAACTTTTAATTAAATTACTTCCGAAAAAACATTATTCTACACATCTTCATATTATATATTATTCTAATCAAAACCAATGGAGTATTTTCATATCAGCTTATATCTAGATTTATTTATAATTGTTTCTCACTTGTCAAAACTTTTAATTGTTGTGATCATTGTTATGAAGGAGCGTGTTGTCTGAACAGCTGAACATTCGAACTTTATCGTCGGCTCAGAGACAAATCTATATGCTCAGTACTTTACATTACTCTAGAGAGAGATTCATCATTAATTCAGACTTTTTTGACACCAACATGAATTGGAGAGAAAGTACTTGCGCTCTAGTCTTATCGGAATATTGTTTGCTAACTGGAGACACGCATACACAATTAGATTCAAGTAATGTGAGGGACCAAGTTGCACAGTGAAAAGTATTCCGAAGAAAATATACTGAAATTTCACGCACAAAAACTTTTTGGAATAATAACATCGAAACTTGAAAAAATACATTGTTCTCAATCAGTGCTATGCTGAAAGTAGGATCGTTTGAACGGGGCACCACAAGGGCGATCTTAATACCCCATTCGAATAAAGACATTGGATTTAACACCAGGTTTCCGCTGTCTGTAACCATACATTACCCCCTGGTGAAGGCCTTTCGGTTTCCGAAAGTCCGGAATACATTACGTTTCTGTGATATATGCGGATATTGCTAACAGTGGTATTGAGAGTGAATCAAACACACGCACGTTGATATTTACCACTTTGAACACCAAGTCTCTCAGGCAATGTTCACTTCTTTCAATTCAGACTGAAACCAGCTGACGCTTTGTACGGCCAAACGCAGTCCACTCACAGACGATCAACACTTTCAAAGAATTCAAATTTGATTTTGTACAAATACCGTGGATTTATTTGTGAAATACATTTAATTTGGGTTTCATGTGACTCAATAATCGAGGAACTTAATTTGGCATCGCTAGAGGAGAAAGAAAAATAGCAAGATTTGCAAATCGAAATGCATGGTGTGTGGGGAAAAGATCAATAAGATAATGTACGTCATACAATGATATCGAAACATTACGGAAGAATCATAATGATAAGGATTAGTAAAATAGATGAATCGGGAAAGATGATTGCTCATTCTCAGTCATGAATAATCTGATAAAACATCCCATCCGACTTGAGTTATTACTCGTTTTATCACAATACGAATTAAACTGAATAATAATTCTCAAAAAACTTTCCAATGAAATATAGCTTCAGAGAATATGTGACCAATCGAATTAACGAATCAATTCAGCCGACATGTACCCATTCCGATAAATGGCCAACTCAACATTATCCTCAATATCGGCAATATTTTTTCGGAAAATAAACATGGCACTTCCACCAAAAACTACATTCATAGCAAAAAACCGACAGAAAATGAATAACGTTTGTCAAAAACGAATAGATTTGAATATTGATGACTAAATGAGTGAAGTGTTCAATCAATTTCACCCTACTTGCAAGAACAAACGGGAAAAGAACAAACAGGAAGTACCTGGACTAAACAGGTTTAGCAAATCCTATTGTATGGAAAAGCGAACAAAATGCAGTACATTAAATCATGAAAATCATAGAGAATCATAAAATTGAGCTGAACGTCAGGTCAACGACCAAGGTGACTATAAATGAATGTTTGGTTCCTCATGGTGCCCCGTTCGAACGGACATAATTGGGGGCCTCATTTGGCGAACATTGATTTTCATCAAGTGTCGAAGTTAATGTTATGAAGAAAACACTGTAGTGATAGAACTGTTGTTGGAGTTCAGGAAGTCGTAAACTACATTCTGGAATAACAAAACGTCATCAAAAGTCAAAATGAAACAAATATACAAATAATACAACCGGCACATGTAGCGTAGTGATTAACGCGCTCGCTTCATGTGATCCGGGAGGCGAGGGGAATCTTGAACCCAGTTCGATCCCCGCTGCCGACATATATAAAGTTTTTTTCATGGTTTCCCTCTGTAGTCGAGGCTAATGCCGGGATGGTTCCCACAATATAGAACATGACCGCTTCCTTCTCACTTTCCTTCCCATTACCCAAGAAACCTTCATCCCATCATCTCATTAATCATCCATCCGACGCCATTAGATCTTCACTATCATTGCAATATCAAAAAAATGAACAAACAAAATAATTCAGCAACATTTGTGTTCGACATTCTGTTAGAAAACATCGCTGCTGCTTAACGACCCCATCAACAGCTAGGTTATACGGGGGTTAGAAGACCTAATATCCAAGTATGATCTATACATGAACGAGAAGAAAGAACTGATCATCATTGTTGTTGTTGTTGTTTCCAGGCTTTAGTGATCTGAGTCAAGACGATCAGCTGATCCTCATCAAGGTCGGCTTCTTCGAGGTCTGGCTGTGTCATGTGGCACGATTGACCTCTGACACCTCGCTGACCTTCGCCGACGGCACGTACATCACCCGACAACAGATGGAGACCATGTATGATGTAAGCACACAACTTAAGAATCTAACAAAACTCATTCTTTCATTTGGGAACAATGATTTTGCATGAAGTTTCGAGGTTTGAAAGAAGGAAAAAAGTATATTGAATAACGAAGTGGTGTACCACGAGAAACTTTATAAAACCCTAAATATTGGAGGTGTACGTGGAACTTGTCAAAGAAATAAAACAAAATACACTGAAATACTAACAATATTTCGTGGTTTTGAATCCAGTAAAATATATATGAATGAATGAGATGATGAAATGAATATTTTTCGGTTCTTTTCTGTGAGACCAGGACCCCTATTCCTGAGATTATTGAGATGTGAGAAAATATAAATGAGTGAGAAAACGAGATTCTCACATAAAATATGAGATGAAATATGTCATTATTATATGAGGTCAAAACTGCTCCGAGTGGTACCAATTTAGTACATTTTATGTTTTTTCTTCAAAAGATAGTTTTCTCACTGATTTTTCTCACATCTCATTCATCTCAGGAATAGGGGTCCTGTGAGACAAGAAAATGTGAGAATCCTGAATTGTCAGTTTTCGATGTTACAAGATGAAGAATTTTCCATATTTCATTTCATTAAATTCTAGAATTCATACAGACAATGTTTAAGAAATTATTTTTGTTTAATGTTGAAGAATTTAATTCAAAATATTCTCCAAAACTCATTCTGTTACGGATTATATACAAGAGGCACTTTAGAAATGTGATAATCAACTGGATAGAACTCCTTTATCGACCCATCTGGTGATAAAACATTCCCTGGCAATTCATGTAGTAATTACCCATAAAGCTTTCTGGAAATGAGCCAAGAGAGCGCTAGCTGCTCTTGTATTATTCAGTTCCCAATTCTAACTTGTACTGGAACATGAGTGAAGACTCCCAGTGACTCTCCCGGCATTTGCCACTTGTCTTGTGTACTTGTATTGGCTTTGTACTGGAATTCTATTGAGTAGTGTCGCAGTGAAAGTGTTGATATTCTCTTTTCACGAGATCGTTTAAATATATATATTGTCTTGTACATATATTGTCAATATATATATATATATATATATATATATATATATATATATATATATATATATATATATATATATATACATATATATATATATATATATATATATATATATATATATATATATATATATATATATATATATTCATGACTTAATTCACGATTATGAACACAACTACATCGGGCGAATGCGTTATCGTAATGCAGTATCGAGCTAGATGATGGCACTTGTGGATGCCAAGCTTTCACAAATTATGTAACGATTTCATTTGATCCGTGGAGCGTGGAATAGGATGTTTGCTTCTCGCGAGTGAGGTGAAATTGATTGAACACTTCACTCATTTAGTCATCAATATTCAAATCAATTCGTTTTTGACAAACGTCATTCATTTTCTGTCGGTTTTTTGCTATGAATGTAGTTTTTGGTGGAAGTGCCAGGATTTTTTTTTGAAAAAATATTGCCGATATTGAGGATAATGTTGAGTTGGCCATTTATTGATATGGATACATGTCAACTGCATTGAGTTCTTAGCTCGATTGGTCACATAATTCTCTGAGACTATATTTCATTGGAGAGTTTTTTTAGCATCATATTCGGTTTAATTCGCAGCGATAAAACGAGTAACGCTGGATGCGATTTCTAATCAGATTATCTCGTATTGCAAAACAACGCAAACAATGGAATTTGATTTTCTTCTGAGGATTTGTATAAATATATAAATACAATAGATATGAGTAAATTTTTGTAGACCCGCAAAGTCGAAAGAAGTAGACTTTTCTGCGGTTTCCGGAATATTGTTTCTGATTATCATGTTTGTTTGAATCGCACGAAAATCTGAATCCACTGAGAAAAAATATTTCCCACACTCTTTTTTTCTCCGATTTGGTTTTGTTCATCTTTCTTAAACAATTCGATATACACATATATGATTATATATCACGATATATCATTTTAAAGCTGAATATGTTCATCTCGTTATGACACAATATAACACTATTTGATGAAACAAATCGTTAACACGGCAGCAAGATCTAAGACGATTAGAAATATTTTATCATTTCTTCCATTCTTGATTAGTTTCAAACTACTAGTCTATGGTAGATATTGTTTCATTAATGACGCGACCATTACCTATTTTGCTTAGTACAAGAATGAGCAGAATGATAATGATTTGATTAAATGAAGCTTACACAGTAATGTGATACTCAAATTCACGCCCGATTTGACTTCATTTTCCGAAGCAATGCTCCGACTACCTAAGCCACACAGGTGACTTAGTCAGAATTACTTGATAATCAAAGCTTCCGACGGATTAAACTCAAATTATAATCAGACTGATGAAGTTGTAAGGAACTCTTTCATCTTTAATTATCGTCCTCTCTTTTGTCCCCATCGATTGATCTTCTCGACTTTATAGTCTGGAAACTTTCAAAACTACTCAGATTTGCGTAACTTAACAGTTGAATAAATCTCTCCTAGGTTTTTCACGGCTTACACATGTCTCATTAATCCTGGGAGAATATCTCATATTTCAGTTCTCAAACCATCAGGCTGTATAGACTTTCATACTTTCACCCGATGAATTCATACAACCAAGATTTGTGATGATTTACTGTACGATTTTGAACCTTGTTAAACAGTAAATGTTATTCGATAAAAAGATTTCAATGTCAAGCTACTTCTGTATTTGGATGAGCGAAGAGGAGATTCAATTTTACTGTTCTCGGAAAAACGAATATATAGTTCAATTCTCCTGCATCACAGGTGAAACACAAGTTCGAATTCTTCTGAAACTTGGTATTTACATGTGTCATCAACTAACTCTATTCTCCATAGTTCCGATGCGAAATCGGTTAGACCACTTCTGAGTAACCATTTGAAATGTTAAAAAAACCCATAAGGGTAACCTAGAGTAAAGAGTTTGGAAAAAATATGCCAATCAATTTTATTCCAGAGAACTTTTCTGAAAAAATGTGCTATATTTATCTGCTTTCAAAAATGGTGTTCGAAATTTGAAAAGAAACGACTGAGAAAATTTCATTTTTAAAATATTATTATGAATTATTTATTACCTCATTTCCTTTTCATTTTACTTTAGAACTTGCACGTAATATTCTTGCTCTACTAGGTCGTATACGTTTCTCTAACCCTCTTATAAACCCTTTTAATGTTTATACCGTCACTTTATATAAAGCCTGCTAGCAAATTAGGTCACCGTACGTACAAGGTAATCAAAACCCAGTTGGCACGAAATTGAATCTACCACATGGAAAAACCACACCTTTTTCCTGTTTTCACCTCTGTCTATATGGCAGTAGACGTGGAAAGAAAATGGGATTAACGTTTATGGAGCAAGTTTGCGATTCAGTTTTTGAAAGAGACGAACGCAGCATATGCGTTGTAATATTTTGTGAGAGATATTTATATCAAGTTTGAACGAGAATTCTATGTACATCATGTCTCGTAATATGCAACTACTTATTCATTCGGCAACTATCAAGTCTAGAAAGCCGTGAGTCTATACAACGTGGTTCTACTATTTTAACTATCCCTTTGATGAATGAAAAACATTCATTTCAATATTTTACCCAATACTGCTAATCCTATTTGAATACCAATTTTTTGATAATTACTCAAAAATACCATGCTGTTCATGATGGCATAAAATTAACGGCCCTTCCACCAAAAACAATCTGTAATATCTGTGCAGAATAAATGAAACGTCGTCACCACACAGACACTTTTGATCACAAACCACAACCATTGTTTCAAACAAGTCAAGAAATTGCCATATTTTTAAGAGTATCTTGCATGAGTTCACAAGGTTGGAAGTTTTTGTGGAGAGATTTTATTGTTTAAAATTTTCCTGCCCTCTCCAATATTCAATGGGATTTTCAGAAACTTTGTGATGATGTTTCTCAAAAATGGTCCAACCAATTTGACCCAAAAACTATACAGTTCTAGGCAGTTCCAAGTTGGATGAGTCTGCATGTCCAGAAATTTCCATGTTGGTCAGTCAAACCAGTGCTTGCAAACAAATAGAAAAGCAATACAAAAAAAATCGACAAAGCACCTTAAGAGTCGAATGAAAGTCTCCACAGTCGCTCATGCAATTATATATCCTGATCTCAAAATTAAGAATCGTAGTTAGAACCACAATAAAACACATTTTTTGTATTGTCCACAATTGAGAACGATGCTTCGCACAGTGCTATCCTCTGACGCAATGCTCGAGGTGAAGGTGTGGTGGCGAAGGGGAGGGGCCTAGTAAGCACTTTATTGGGGTTTTCCAGGAATAACGTTATGACCTAATTGTATTACTTCATATAACGTCGAAATGAATTAAAAAATACATTCACTATATTACAAAATGTCCGTAACTTTACAACCTGAAATGACGCAGATGTAACTCGCATCGCACTGATGTGGTTTATACATGTCCATCATATCACATTCATCTATACAACACAATGTGATACAATCTTTCACTGATAACTTCTCTCTTCCCGCTCATCTTCCCCAATATGTGAAATATAAAATGTAAAATGAATGAATTGATATCAAATATTGAATGGCTATTATTTTCCCTCCCTCCAGTTGGAGTTCGTCGCGTCGGTTTTCCATTTTGCGTCCACCTTCAACGGTCTGACCCTGAACGACACGGAACTGGGGATCTTCTCTGCTGTTGTACTGCTGACTGCCGACCGTCCAGGCGTCACTGATATCAAGGCAATCGAACATCATCAGGACCGGCTCATAGACGCGCTCAAAGTACAGGTAAATACCTCGACCAATCATGCAGCGTGGCTTATATAGACCAGTGTGGTGGTTACAGGACCCTTGTCGCGAGATGGATAGAAGTTATTAGTTGGTAGGTGAAAGAAATAGAATCGTGGGAGATTGTGAAGTGCAGAGGATGGGTGGGAAGACAGGAAGACTTAAAGTAATCTTGTGAAGAGATCAGAGGTATGAAGAAACAGTGGAGGAGTAGTTGGCGAGGGACGACGGATATGGGAGGACAATCTCAAGACAAATGAGGAACTCGAACGTTTGTAGCAGATGACTCGACTTTACTGTTGGTCGGATCTTATTAGTCATTGTGGGCCCTCTTTTAGATAGTTGGAGCGATGGGTAGGGCATGGAAGTGGTGAACCGTCCCAACATTCACTTCACCTACTGAGGAAAACCACTAAACTCCTGTGACAGGATGAAATACCAAGTCGGGAATCAGAACCTGGTCTCTTGAATGACGGTTCAGTCTGCTGGTGATACTGACTCACTTCCTAGTAGTAGGCCTATGCTGGTCGAGTTACCATGCCAACTAGAATCTATGGGAACACAAACTGACGTTGATGTTGTGGTGGTAAAACAAAACTTTGAGGACAATGATGTTCACTTATGTCAACAATATATGACATCAATTGAAAGAAACTGACATAAATGGGTAGAGTGACAAGGTTAATGAAGGTTTATAGTTATAGTTCAATTTTCACTTTCAACTTGATTTTTTGTTGAATATGAAAAGCTGTGTACGTTCTATTAATGACGTAAATTCAAATTTATTGGTCGCATAACAAAATAATTACTCTCAACTCTCACATTCATAATGAAAAACTTTCTGACAGGTCATATTTCACTCCCTGCAGTCTTCATGTTCCCACCTCATCGTCGGGCGAGGTTTCCTCATCACATAGTACGAACAAGCTGAGTTTCATTGCTTTGTTCTGTTTTTGTCAGGTTGCTCGTAACCATGCCAGCGACCCGCAGACGTTAGCCGGTATGTTGGTGAAACTGCCCGAACTGAGAAACCTTGGCTTGAAGCACACGGCCCACTTGGATTGGTTCCGACAGAACTGGACGAAACTTCGTCTCCCGCCGCTGTTCGCAGAGATATTCGACATTCCGAAGTGCGAGGAAGATCTTCAGTGAGAGGTAAATATCACGCTCGTGTCACGGTCTATCGGTATTCATGATGTGGTGAATTAGCATAATGTGCCTTACACAGATTTTCAACGAAGAAAGAATATGATGTTATCCTGAAAATCGGAAATGAGTGCGCATGGTTCGAATTGAATTGGGCCTTGCAATTAGTTGATCCACTCAAATAAATAAAATTTGCTGACCCTGGTATCCACCATTGTGTTGTTAATAAGGAAAACAGAACACAAAAACGCTCCATGACTTGGTTGAAACAATGAGGATATTATTCTCACAATAAGGATAAAATACACAAATAAGGATATTATTATGGTATCAACCTTCACCTACATATTCAGAATAGTAGGCCTCAGGTTGAATTAAATACAACGTCCACAATTCGAACAGGTAACTCAAATTACATTTTTTGTCTGAGAAATCTATAGAGATAATATTTTATTCCACGTTTGAAGTACAGTTATAGGCCTACTGTTTCGGAAATTTCTCGTTCATTTCTTTGTGACTTCTTCTAACTTATCGTAATTGACATTGGCTTACAACGCTTCTGAATGGGTAGTTTCAGAAATGATTTTGTTGATCCAGTTCTCTTTACGTCTGATTCTTGTATTTTAGTGTCATAATAAATCATACTGAGTATTTTGAGGGACTTTGTGCATTAGTCTACATACAAAGTGATACCACCTTCGAGTCAACATAGAAATGTGAAATCCTATTTTTCAACAACTTCTTTCATAGTACAAACATTCTATGATTTCATGATTGAATATCTATCATAGATTTATCGACTTATAGTATCACGAGTAGAATCATATAGGATGAATGAAACCAATTAATCCATCAAAGATGTTTTGTATTCGAATGTAGGTTGGTGCATGATTGAACTGGAATCATTAAAATAAATCCTCTCATTTGTGTGAAGAAGAGGTTTTCTTGCATTGGAATATCGATATATGATGGTTTCATTCATTATTACTTCTCAATTCTCTACAAACGCTATGAACATTGATCATTAGTACTGCTAAACTCCATAATAAACCTCGCACTTATACCAGGTTTAGAAACACGCAGACTTCTGTTTATTCATGTAATTCAATTCACTTTGCTCCATTTAATGAGAGTACCCTATAGAAAAACGTCTGGCCCGGTTCTCCACTTTAATCACCGAGAATGTACCCTTAAAACTCTGCTTTATTTGTGTTCACAGAAATTGGATGTTTCCCTTCAGTGCACTCATTCGTCATTTTGGTCAATTTTCCCCTCGAAATTGAAAAGAAAAAACACACACACACTTCAACCCTTCTATACCAGACGTATATATATACATGCTGGCACATCTCAAGAGAAAACCGACCGCATCGTGAAGAAAACATGTGACCAACCGAAAGTGTAATAAACAACTAGTGCGCAATGGAAATAACAATATGGTCCCAGCTAATACCATCGTGCTCTCTCTCTCTAACTCTCTCACCAACACACTATAAATATATATATATATATATATATATATATATATATATATATATATATATATATATATATATATATATATATATAAGTGTGTGTGTACATTATATCTATCTCTCTTCTTGCTCAATGGTTAGTGTATCGTCAGAATGATCCCAGTGTGACGCAATAATCTACAGGGCTAAGCCCCTTAGACTACTCAAACACAGTCGAACAATTAGGAACAAAATGTTCATCTTCCTAGGACCTATAATGTATTATACCCTGTTTCGTATTATTACAACAATAACGCTCTGTGATTGGCTAGAATAAAGTGATCGCGTTGAAACTGCCATAAATATCCGCTATGCTGGTATTATAATGAATATGCATTATGCTTTAAAAAGACACTGATAATTAATATAAAACAGGGTATAAAAATCTACCCTCCAGGACTCCTGCAAGAAACGTTTATTATTTGTGATGCTTGACATCGACAAAGCGCAATTTCTTTGTTGTGCATGAAACATATCATATAATATAATAGAAGTTTAGCCGGTAATAATATATAGGCACTTCAAAAAAAAGTAATTATTAAATATAAATATAAAATAATTCCTCTTATAAGTTATATAATTATAATATTATGTATATTCGATGTTGTGTAGATGTAAATATTTATTAAATAGATAATGTTACAATGACTTATTATTAATAATAATATTAATTATATTTATAAAATACTAAGGGTTTATTGGGAGGGAAGGGGTTTCTTCTTGGGGTATAAGTTGCTTCGGATCAATCAAAACCATATCAGAAGACAATATGACATACAAAATGGCTTCTTTAAAAATGATGTTTCAAATCACACAATGTGTTCAAGAAGAAAAGGGAGACGAAATCTTCGGTTACGAGAGAAGCGGCTACTTTGATACCTTGATTCTAACGTCAAGTACAAAACTAATAACTTGTCTTTTAAATCTTTGGGGTTCCATCAACAAAGTGTTTTTTTAAAGAGTAATTAAATTCATGGTAGTATACTTATATTCAGGAGAGAAGAAAGTCGTCTATAAACATAACAAATAGCCACCTCATGTCCAGAAATATCACAGTTATTGCATAACTGGGATATTTCAAGGATACATAATTTTTCAGAACGAGATAAACACAACCACAATTTTTCTGAATATTTTCAAATCATCAAAGCTCCATTTATTCTCCAGTCGATTAAATTTAAATATTATCGTAATAATCATTCAATTGTTACACGACTTTCTTCTTTTGTGGATACAAGTATGAATATTTTAAATTGATCATCAATTGAATGTTTTTCTGTGGCTATGGTTTGCTGATTTATGAACATTATCGCTAGTGTACTGTTGAATCGTTTGGCCTATAACAAGTCAGCCTTCTACTGCCTCAAAATGTAACCAGATTCTTCACATCGTTTCAAACGATGACGCTACGTTCGAAATATTATACCTTTTTACGTTATGTGGTTTGAGTTTGGTGTGATCATAATTATAATTATAGTAATAATAATAATGTAATAATGGTGTTATCGAAATAATACTCTATATATATAATGCACAAAACTTTCAATAACTATAAATATTTTATGTAACTGGTATATATTATAATTTTTTTGTTAATTTATCGTTGTTAATTTTTAAATCTGTAAGTGTTAATAATTATAGGTAAATGAATTTTTGTCGTTAATGTCTTTCTATATATGTTTTTTCTACGAAAGCTTTTTCAAATAGACTTTTATTGTGATTTTTGACCTAATTACTAAAAATCAATACTTAGTAAGTATATTGTGAGTATACTTAAATAATATATATATATATATATCAATGTTACTCCTTGCGTACATAAAAGACATAATATACACTATAAGTATACTCTATTCATATTTTTTTCTGTTACATCAGAGATTTTATTTCTACTATTTTGATGTTGAAGTTTTGCACTTCCCGTAAGCGCCCTATAATGTTTGTGTTGTAGTGTTTCTTACTGAAATACGTAGAGCCGAATAAAAAGGGGGTTGGCAACTGAATAATTGTTAAAATCATTCATTAATCACTTGCCTCGAATTAATCATTAGTTTCATCAATACTTCCTCTCTTTCTTCCCTCGTTCTCTCCGTCTCTCTCTCTCTCTCTCTCTCTCTCTCTCTCTCTATTGTAGCTTCCAGATGGAGGTTTACTCGCACAGAACCGATGACTTTGATAAATGGACGCCGTTTCACAACGGTGAACATGTGTACCTAATTTTTCATCCAAAAATGCTGCTCCAATAATACTGAAACATCTTCATATACGCCCATATATGTATATGAGATGTTCTAGCCATGTCATAGAAGATACGTCTCGAAAACACACCTCTACACTCGTTACACTTCGGGTGAATCTACAGGGCTCTCTTTGGGCCCTCTACAGGGCTAGCCCCAGGAAGTGTCGTCACTCTAGGTATAGCCATGACACAAGAGTGATATTTTGGTAGCTCATTGGGAGAGCAGAGGATCGGCAACCAGAAAGTCCCGGGTTAGAGTCCCGGTCGAAACGTATATTTTACGACATGACTAGATTATTCCATATATCTCGAAATTGGATCGTATCCAAGAAGTTCAATGATGTGTTTGACGGTGAAGGGCAAATGCCGACTCGATTCGGTCCGATTCGATCGCCGACTCACAAGAAGAGAGGACGCCGCTTGAAGATGGGGACTGGAATGTTTCCTTGCTCACATGTTCCTTCATGTCTGGTGACAGCAGTGGGATAGTTTCTGATCTGGGAACCAGGTAACGAGAGGGAGAGGAAAACCACGCTGTCACTTGAACGGAACCGGAATGAACTGGAGGTACATCGGAGTCTGACCGAGAGATACGTCTATGAAATATCACTCGACGAAGTTGTGTGTTGTTGCTGTGCATATTATTTTATGTCTTAAGAATAAATACAGAATATAGATACATGAATATCAATATACTAATCTTAGCGAACATGAAATGTTAAAAGCCAAACGGTATGTAAGAACCGAAGTGTGGTCGTGTGGTCATCCGAATATTTCATCGGAAATTATTAACTTTAAAGAATAACTTAAAGAGTTTGACGATAAAAAAAAATTGTCTTATAACCCAACGCTGAGAGCCGTTGAATAAAATATCGAAAAAGTAGTGTCGGTAGGATCGAACCCGCTTCCCCTACCATTCAAAAAGGATGAGACACGACATGGAAATCACCACACGGCTGGCACGTTAGTTAGATCTTCACTTGTTTCTCTGAAGCTGTTCAAGTTGAAGTGGGAAGATCAGGTAAGTAGGTTAACTAAAGACCCACAGTAACGACTTCAACTTTCCGTCAATATTCGCGTTTCAATTTCACCATTTATAGCGCGTAAATAACAACAACAAAAAAGCAATAGTGTTTTCTCGAGCACGGTAGAGTTGAGACTTCACTCACTTGATAGGGCTTATAATAATTTTTCAAAACTTTCTTCTCAAAATTGGTTTTACCGATTGCGCCTCAAAAGTGTGTAGTATCGAGCTGGATGATGACGAGGATGCATGCCAAGTTTCATCAACATCTCTTTCGGTTTTACCTTTGAAAGAAAACAGAAAAAACACGCTTGTTTTCACGAGCACAGTGAAATCGAGTATCCGTTCACATTCATCCCGATCTCTCGCTATGTGATATCGACACGATATCTCTCACTTTTCAAAGCTCATTCACTGCGTTTCTCTAGTACGCACAAACCGTGGACTGAATGTGCGTGGTCAGGATCACTAGATTTATGAGAAGCGTGGTTTCGGCAGTGTTTGCGGGGGGTGGGGGGGGGGGGTTGATAAACTGTCACGTGCTATCTCCAGTGGGAGGCACGCATATAAAGCACTGAAGATTGTTGATGAAAAGAGAAGTTATCTACGCCTACTGGATGACAAAGCCAATACTCAATTATAATCGTGTTATATAGATGGTCGTGATTAATAAATGATGTGTCAGAACATGTTGTCATTGTCTTCAAGCTTGAATAATGATGAGTAAAGTTTCCATTTTTCATTCAACTTAAAATGAGTAATGTCTTTGTGAGAATGAAGAGTAGGAATTCCATCTTTTTTTGAATATAGTCTATCATCTCTCGAATGGTTCCGTTCCATTAAACTTGAATACAAAAACAAAATTAATTGAATATATGGATTTACCGATAAATTATCGGATGAATGAGATAATTTTTCCAATAATCAATTCATATTTGGCTTTGCTTGATATGTGACGATTTTCATGCTCAGAAAACTGAACGAGACCAAAAATAGAATGAAATGAAATGTATTTGGTGGAGGTGCCAGGTTTATTTTTCTAAAAGTGGTCACTTCAATTTCCTCCATTTCTGACACCTCGACCTGTACAGCAGTTCCTGGACTCGATGAAAATCATTATACAGATCACGGAAAAATGATTTCTTCTATATGAAATTCGTTATTTGTTTATACAAACAGTTATCTATATTGTGAAATATTGCAAGAAGAACGTAGTCACAAATGCATTCACACCTTGGAGTCTAGCTCAGAATCTGCAACAAGTTTTTGAATGAAATGTATTTGGTGGAGGTGCCAGGTTTATTTCACTGAAAGTGGTCACTCCACGTTCCTCCAATTATCTTTGATATTCTATATTTGATTCTGTCGAGATAAATATTGTATAATTCTCATTGTGGAAAATATCTGTTCCGATTTCAACTAAATTCGTCTTGCATTTATCTGCCCCGTCTTTGAAGATTTTGACTGGTCTTTAAGTCTCCCTACATCAAGTGGACATCAAATGGGTGGGACTGTCGTTAAGTATGCCTCATCCTACTTGTTATGCAAATATCTCTGCTAAGAGTTGGGTTACCAGAATAGATTCCAGTGGTGAAAAATGGTGCATAAATGGTGTATAAATATGGTGCTGACTCAATTACCAAATCATATTTGGGCGGGGCAACATTATAGTGGACCCTATTTTGACTGCACCATTGGTCTACTGACCGCTGCGGTAAGCGGGTTAGTGTGCGTATGCGATTAGATTTCAAAAACAAATAAGATTGAAAATCATATGCATTGTTATTCACATATCAAGTAATAAATATTGATTTATCAATAATACAAAATATTATATGAATCTCTTATATTTGTATATGTACTGTTCTTTTCTGAACATAACTATTTCATAGTAAACAGTACGACTGTGTAGCCTCATGCAGCCATTGTTATGGAGGTGGTTGAAGGTCTTGATACCATAATTCAGTTTTCGCTACGCTCATACAATAAATCCAATGTCTTCATTTCATCAGCTTGAGATTTGAGGATAGAATCAACCTGTTTCGATCACTTGCCTGAATACACAATATCAATTGATAAACATCTCAAGAAATTGAAACATGACTGATTTGATGAAACATGAATAATTTCCCTCCGATACATTTGAACTAGCTCATGTGAAATCCTTATTCGCTTGAAATGTGCTGTTCATGAGTAATTCTCAAGGAGTAAAACATATAACTGAACCGATGCTCATTTCTGAATAGCTTGAATGATAATCCTCAACAATCATTAGGCCTATAGAAGGACACACATAAAAGAAAACACTCTAAATGTACTCGGTTCTATTTGTTGATGGACTATCTGTTCCCGCAATATACTTTTAGTGCCTCACTAAAATAAAATTTATTACCATTCACATTTTACTGTACAATAAATTTTGAAGAGCATTAAAAGAAAGTTGGTCATACTACTTTACAACTTTAAAAGTATATATAAGAGATGAAATGAAAATATTACTGCTAATTCCACGTCATAATGAAGTCCGCAATACTCAAATACGCATTCTGGTAAGTAGTTTGAAAAGCTTGGTGTGAGTGGTATAGAAAGTTGACTGTTGGTGGTTTTCCGATGGTCACCATGGTCAATGAACTTTTAATCAACCAAACTTTATGATTTACTGCCGTTCTAGATATTGTTGGTGTCTCATGATATCACTGGATATGAAATGAAAACCGCGAGTGAATGTTGGGAAGAACAGAAAATATGCCTGGATGATCCATCTCTTGATCATTTCAATCATTTTACAAACTACTTGTTTCAACCTGTTGATAATGTTTTGATTGTAATCTATTAATAGAGTTTTTTGAATGATGAGACAAGATAACTTATAGATTTTTGTTTTCAAAATTACTCATTAAAGTAAAGCCAAGCTTGACTCATCTGTTTGAAGTTATGCATGAAGGCCACGTACATTTTGAACAGATTCTCAATAGAACTCAAAGAAATCAAATCAGGTATAAGCTGAAAATGTGTTCAATCGAGAAAGAGGTCTACGGAGAATCGTGTCAAATGAGAATCGAGTCAAACTGGACGAGCGTTTTGGCGCGCTTTTCCAAATGAGTGATTTTAGGAATGCGTTCCATCAGGAATGGCACGAAACAAGAATCTGTTCAATCGAGACCAGGTTATTGTAGGCATGATTTGATAGAAATGAGTTACATAGAGAATCTGTCCTCTGTAGAATAAGTTCTTCTGAAAATCTGTTCTATAAGGAATCGTGTCAATCTGGACAACCTTCCTGCAACGGCTATTTCAAATGAGTTCTATTAGGAATCGTGCATGAATAACGAATGATACATTCATGTGCTCAAATTCTGTGAAATGTTGATTCGTTCTGAGTGAATATATTTCTTCCATATTTTTCCCTCTAGGTTATTCTCATTGGGGTGTTCATATCTTGGAAATTAATTTTCTCAAAAGTGGTGCGACCAATTTCGCCTCAAAACTTCACAGTACAGATTCAGGCATGTTTATGTTGAGTTTCGTCTTTATTCTATTTTTCATCATTTATCATCAACATCTGTGGAGCGTGAACAAAAACCACTATAAAACATTTATTTGAATATAGTAAATTCGAGTAGTCGGTTCGCTCATCCAACTATTGCCTGTCTGATAAGAAAACTCATCTTAGTTCCGGAGTAGAAATCTTTCACAAAACTTACAATCCAAGCTTGTTATTAGTCTCTTAGTCTTAGTTTTAGTCTCTATTAGTCTCTATTAGTCTTGAGCTCAGTCTATTATAATCACACATTTCAGTCTCTTTTTGTGAGACTGAATGTGCACATCCATAAAATCTCACTCGTAAATAGATAAACTCCGATACATTCCCACTTTTGATGTGTATTTCGAACATATAAAACTGTCTCAATAGAGAAGGGTGAGGTTTTCGAATTGAAAATAATTTTATTTTGTCGGAAAATCAAATTATATACAATTGAGTTTCATCATGATACTTTATTACCGAATGAAATTCAATAATAACTCATCATGTTGTTATATATTTGATATATATTTCAATAGAAAAGTAATTCGATAGAATGAACTGAATTTTTACGATTTATTCTATCAACTTTTTCATTACAATTATTATTATTTATCACTATGATATAAAGTTATATCTGCACCATTAATTATGTATGTCTCGCTGTGAAATGGTTATAATTCTCCAGAAGAATTGACATTACATTTGTGTGTACTAGTGAATTAAAAATAGTCCGAATATAGTCCAGAATATCCTTTTTCAAGCAATGTGAAGAAGCCTGGAAAATCTTGGGAAAACCTAACCTACCCCAACTAGAGCTTTTCCGGGGCTTCTTTTAGCTTATCAATAATATGGCTTATCGGCCATCAATCATCAATATGGTGGTTCTCAAGGTTTTCCCAATGAGCTCACTTCACCTCACACACCACTCAGATTCATCTCAGAAGATGTATTTGATATTTCATTTGAATTTGACGAACACTTTTAAAAACATGGCGATAGGTTTTAACTAAAATCAAAAGGTAAAAAAAATAATGATATATTGTACCTTATATCAAGCTCCACATATCTGAATCAGCCTCATTAAATTACAAATCATTTTCTTGAAAACAATCGAACATAAGAAACATATTCCATGATGAATCGAAATGTTGTGTGGAATGAACCGATGTAATGATCAGAATAGCTTATTCACGTTCAAACTTATATCAATTTATTAACTTGAATTTGAATATAATATAATTCGCCTTTCATCATTATTGAAATATATTTATAAATCATTCATGTAACGACGCAATCTCTCCATCCCGAAATACACTTATGACTTTGTGATTGAATAAAAATACCATATCACGAAATCATATTCAATTCTATATACTTCAATTTGGATCACCGAGGAAAATAACCTCGTTCCATCGAAATATCTCCCAGTAACATTACTATCCCGTCAATGTGTAGCCCATAAATATTTCCACGATTTCAAATTTCAACGACTATCTCGACCATATATATCCATAACGTCCTCAAATGCGTTTTCCCCATTTATCAATACTATAACAGCATCCCGATTCAGATGTTTGCGTATATAAAACTATCTCGCAAAGGCGATTATGTAAATTAACTGCAAGTGCTGCAGTGCATGGGGGGGAGGGGGTACGTACTATGAGGTCGATTTGGAATACCATCTGGGATTTACGATGCTCGACTCTAGGTCAAACTCCGTACCGGCTCGACTCGGCGAGTACGGAGCACTTTGGGCGGCGATAGAGTGCGCATGCGCATGGGCCTGCACTGTACTTTGAGTTGCGCTTTCTGCATGCTGCAGCGTGACCGGGTTTCTAGGGGGGGGGGGGGGGGTATTACATGAACATATGAGTTTGTGGTAATTCAAGAGTAATCATAGATAATTAAAAAGTCTCTTGTTTGATTTATTGTCCAAAGAAACGAAGGAACAATGAATTTAATATACAACAATATCTATTACATTTTGGTTCTTGAAATTTCAGCAAGACTGGATTTAAAAAGAGGATGGGGGAAAAAAGAGGGATCAACATTATGATTGGATGAGTTCATTGTAGTTTAAATGATATCTTTAATAATAAAAATGACTCATTTTTGATTTATTGTACAAAAATACGACGGATGATGAATAATACAATGATTTATTTCACATTTTTGTTTAAAAATGTCCTCAGATCATGATATATTTTGCTTTGGTTGGAATAGATTGAATTGTACAAACAGACAATGGAAAAAAAACATAAATAAGATACCGTATCACATTCTCGTCTTGGTATCAAACAATTACGATGGATATATACACGCCATGTTATCAAGGAACCATCTCAGTCAGTGGTCACTATTGTGTAGTGAATTCAACACTCCAAGCGATGTTTCAATTATTATTTGTACAATATTTATCATTTTGCATAATTTCACACATCGTAATACTTCGGCTGATATAAATATATCGTACATAATTACATGTTATTCATATAACACGCATAGTTATTACCATTTCATGCTGATAACAGTAACAATCTATAAGTTTTAGTAAGAGTTGTAGTGAAGTTATATCAGATTGGGCCCCACATGCAACCTAAGACCTTGCATAATATTATACCACAGCATGAGTTGATCAGAAATGATATAACTAATCATTACCGAGGTGTTATGGAAAGGCAGTAGGGCGCAGCACTAGTGCGCATGTCCGTTAGTCTACTGCCACCACACCACCTGTTGCCGCCATTATCGCGAGAAAAGAACCGGTCAAAACATACCGGAAGTCGAGCAAGGTGGCGCGTATAGCTGTGAGCAAAGACTAGCCGTGAGTAGGGGTGGGGGTGAAACGTAAAAGAAGGGCAGTGAAAGCATAAGGTGAAACCGCGTATACTGAGTTGCGCAAACATCTACTTTTCTTGTATCGACTGAAGAAAAAGGCTCGAACCAACCGAGCGCTAATAGTGTGTGATGAAAGGGACGACCGCTCGGAGCCTGTTCTTCCGTGGATATACGTTACACACTTTAGATGAAGGCTCGAATCATCCAAGGAGTAACACTATGCGATAGGGAAGACGTACGTTCGGAATCTTCATCTCTCCTTGATACAAGTATATATATATATATATATATATATATATATATATATATATATATATATATATATATATATAAATGTAACCGAATCTCGAGAGAGAGAGATAGAGAGATAGAGAGAGAGAGAGAGAGAATGTGTGCAAATATCGGTTCCATGTGCCCGCGTCGCGCGTATTCCCCCCCCCCCCCCCCCCCCGCCGACCACATCACATGTGTTCGTCGAGTAAGCAAAGCTTCATTCGCGTGCGATCCTCGGTGCGAGCAACACGGCCACTCTCCTGCGCCCAGGTCCCGGTCGTCATGTGCTTCTATCGCGAGTGCGACATCCATGATCCTGATCTCAACTGATCGATCACGTGACATATCAATACTAGCTCTGGACTGTTGTGATGTTGACCGCCGGCTGTGAGGATGAGCGCGGAACTTAATGGGCGAGATGGTTAGAGGTTGATTTGATTGAGGTGTGAATTTCGTTTTGTTGTGACTCGTTGGGAACTGGTCCAGTGAGACTGTGAAGTATGATTAGGGATTACTGAAGATGGGAGTATTTGAATTTGTGTAGAAACTCCTTGTTGTCCAGAACCTGTGCCCCTCTCTTCTCTAAGTAAGTACTGTAGAAGCAGTCATTTCATTTTTTATTTATATATTATATCAATATTATTAGATGAATCAACAAATATCTATAAGCTCGGTGACCAAGGTATCTATCAGAAAATAGCCAGCCAAATCATCTAAATTGGGGTTTTTAATTAGCTGAATTAAATGAAGAAATGAATTAGTGGGGTTTCCTGAAGATATAGAGACATGAACGAAACTAGTTGTGAGAAGAAAATAAAAATCCGTAGATTAATAGGATGAAAAACAAAACTTCTCTGAACTGACCTTCCTCAAGGAGGAAGTTTCGTCCCCTGGATCGTTGATTTTCACTCCTTGGACTAAATTATAATCACATATCTGGGTATCGTTTATTGATGAACATCGAGTGGAAATTGTATATAATAGGCCCTAAATAAATCTTTATTGTTCCCTGACTCCTCTGTACACAGGATAACAATCAGTAAAAACACTTGGATTCAAACATAATCAAATAACTGATATTGAAATGGAATAGAATTCAAATAAAATTGGAACAATCAACGCTAATATACAGAATAACACACTACACGAATGAATACAACACTGCTAAACGAATCCAAGGGAAAGTCTTGATCAAGGTGTTTAGATTCACGCTAGCGATCAACACGTCATTGTTATCGGACATGATCGGATGTACGTGTCTTCAATAGTGATATCGATAATTGACATCACGTGGAATAATATCATTGATTGAGGTCAATATCAAGTATTAGGAAATAATCATTATCAAATCACACTCGTCATGGGTTCGAGCTATCAAAGGTCTTATATAACTATAACCGAGAAAGTGGATGGTCGTCTACCAACGTAACAGAAACATTGCCATTGTTAAATTAGTGATAATTTAGCATTTGCATGGTCAATTATGGTTTAAGATGTATTTATGGCTGGAAGAGCAGATTCATGTTTCAAGTGCGTTAGTGTTTAGTCCTGTGGTGAAGATTCTATACATTCACCCAAATTATCACAGTTACTGTTCATTTAGTAGTTTGTAGTTATTTCGTGGATTCAAATATAATGAAAACAAACAAAATCCTATTCTTCAACTGTGGATTCATCTTCATTAATTGTTGTTTAGTACAAATTCACCCTATGAGTTGAGCTTGTTTTCGAACTCATTCATTGTTAATTGTCAAAAAAAGTGACAAAACAAAATTTCGTCAACGTTTCGTCACAAAGCTTTGTCTTCATCAAGCTACAATTGAATGAAAACAATCAAAGCGTTATTGATATATTGTGTTGTTTTTAATTTGTTTACGAGTGCCAATAAAAATCATTGAATGGTCCGATTCACTCACATGGGGTACTCATGGTACATTGTCTGTCTTTATTGATTAACAATCACCCTCAGGGGAAGTGTGGAAAAGCATACAAAAATACTCCAATTTAAAAATAGTAATAACGAAAATCATGAATTCAAGAATTAAACAATATTCAGATCCTACTTCCTGATGAATTAAACGTGTCTTAGAAATGGTAATTTTTTAATTTCAATGATAATACATATTATACATGATAATATGATGATATTCAAATAATATTGGATCAATTTGAATCAACTCTTGATGCTGGCTCGTTCAAATGTTCTCACACATTGTCGTCATTGACACTGATGAGGAAAAATGAAGTAGCAAGAAGTTTTCGATATATGTACTAATCATAACTTCGAAATCTTGATGTACAATCATCGTTATACCTATAAGACCTGTCAGTTGTTTTGAGAATTCGAGGTGGTCCAGTCACCAATCACCGGTCACTTCTGAATATTACAAATTGAACCAATGAACTTTGACTCAGGACTGACTACACTTCTTCAACGCAGATTTGTCAGTTTCCAAAAGTCCGGAGCACGTTGAGTTCGAACCGTTTTTCTGATATATAGCATTGGTCTCAACAGGGAACCAAACAAACGAATGTTCATATATTCCAAATTGAACCAGGAAAAATATGAAAATGATATTAAAATACCAGTTCTGGATTCACTACCAGAAATAACATAATTCATTCAAATGCGCAACTCAGTTGCAGCTATATTGTGTATAGACACAATTACTCATTTTTGGTTGTAAGATTCATTCGACTCAAGCTCAGTTGTGGTTTTATCAATAACAGCTCAAGTTACTCTTAGCTTCAGAAAGATTCATTCATTAAGAAAAATCATTCCATATAGATCGAAAGAGGTTAAAAATACGCGTATTTGTCAAATTGTAGGGCCTATGTGATATCTCCCATCATCTTACATGTATTATCTATCTTTTTCAATTATCTCTTTCTGTTTACTTATTTTCATCTCTAGTTTCAATTTTTGATATTTTCTATATCTGTATCATGTACAAATCTTTGAAAAAAAGAGAACATAAACATATTTATTGACCCTATTTGTACTCTTTTGCTACACATCCTCTTACATGATCCACCTCACTCTTAGACTTTGATTGAGAAACAATTTCACTTCGAGTCAAGTTTTCGACTTCAATTCAACATAGAAATATGATCATTAGAATCTAGTCCTCGAACCAGAATTCATTTGAAATAATCAATCGTTCCCACTTTCTTCCCCGTTCCATGTAAAATATGTCATGATTGAAAAATACAGATTCATTTATTTATTTAATTTGCAATTCATAATCAGATACAGGTGTCAAAATGTCCTTATTGAAATGATGAAGAGAAATTGATTGATCATTCAAAACACTACCTTCAATCAACTGACATGAGAAAAAAAATACAGAAACTCTATTTTCCTCGATACAGATGAGTACAGCACCTATTAAAAACGATAACAATTTTAGTCTAGGCCTACGTTCAGTCCATATACACTACGTACAACCCAATCCTGATAATAGTCTAATTAATTTTAACAAACTTTTCCATCCAAGAACTTCGAAATCTTGATATATAATCATTGTCTGACAATTGAGGCAATTAGTAAGACCGTTGGTTGTTTTAAGACTTCGAGGCGGAGTCGTTGACGCGTCGTAAAACCCCAATATCCATTCAATTCAATTCGAGGCGGGTTTGAGTTCGAGGGGTTTGTTGAATACGATCTTCGTTTAATTGAAATTAACACTCAATATTCCATTAATTGATCGTCATAATCTCAATTCACCAAATTAATTGGGTCAGGGGTGTCACCACGACTTTCTAGGGCATATTTTCCCGCATTCAGTTCACTCTATTACCGGATACCGGAAGCGCTATCGGATGCCATTAACATTCATACAGATAATAGAATTAGAACATTCTGAAGAATAACTAGAGGTTCATTCTTATATTTCACAGAGTCTTTTTAATTTCTCGTTTTCCTGAATATAGATGAGTGAAGGTCGTATTGAAATCCACAGATCTCACTACGGATTTTTGTCGTATATAATGGAATATATATAAGTTTAGTTGATACTGCAATTTAGCTATTGGTTGGTTTTTGATGGTCATCATGGTCACCGAGCTCATTACTCATCGTCAGGTGGATATTTGATTCACTCACCAGTACAGGAAACGATAGATTTCAGTATTAGTGTGATTTGTATTGACTCTGTCCTGTCAATAAAATCAGTACAAATAATCTCAATGGAGCAAAGGCTCAATTTCTTCGTACTAGGAAAACCCGATTCTTGTTTGTTTTCCAAAGTAAAACATAATCATAAACTAAGATCAAACTTGGCATTCACAAGTGCTATCATCTAATTAGATGAATGCGCAATCGGTTGGACCACTCCTGAGAAAACTTATTCCTAAGTTTTCAATAACCTCAGTTTTCAATAACCCAGAGGAGAAATTTCAAAGAATATCCTCAGAATAAATTCAAATATTCACGGAATTTTGATGTATTATTGATACACATGATTCCGAAAGTTTCACATGGATATAATCAGTTTTGATAACACAAAATTGAATTGAAATTGTAATTTTTTCACATTCATCGAAGCTATTAACAAACCTATTAGGAATTCACGCAACAAGTCTAGCAATTGAATTGTTGTAAGAAGTTAATGAAACAGGAGAAAAGAGTGCCATAATTGTTTTAAACTCAAGGTGTATATATAGATCCATGATATTTCACATTGATATACCCATATCGCTCACCCAACCACGCATATGTTCCATTATCCCCGTAGCATACCATCAATAATATACGGTATCCAAATAATAAAAAAATCAGGATAACAATTAACAAACTGTTTATTTTTTCGTTTCTCAGAATGTCACTTTAATCATTCGCACTCATTGTCACATCGGTGACGTTGTCAGTGGATTGCCAAACAGTGGCAATCATACGGGCCCCAGTCTGATGGATAGTTTGGCCTACTTATTCGATGACGAAGAACCGACGCCCTGCACCAATCTGTCCGCCCACGACGACGGCGATGACGCTAGGACGTCCACCTTGAGGAGATATTCGTACGGCGTCGTTTTGCCAATTATCTGCTGTTTCGGGATACTCGGCAACGTGTTCAACCTCATCGTACTGACCAGGAGGAACATGAAAGGAACGGCTTACATCTACATGAGAGGTAAGCCAATATTGGTTTGTCGGTAGTTTAGTACTTTGGAGAGATGATTGAGAGCTGGCTGCATGGAATGGAATCTCTGTTTACGGCCGGTGGGTGGTGGTGAGGGGGGGGGAGGTTCCTCCCTCTTTCGGTCGATCCCCTACCCACCGCCAAATAATCATTGATTATAATGTTGGTGTACTTTCGAAGAAGAGAGTATGAATGGTTCGAATACATAGTTGTAATTTGTTCTTCTCTTTATTCTTGTGTTTCCAATGTAACGCGTGAATAATCCTAGGAAATGTCATTCCATATTCTATCTCGAAGTGAATTGAGAATCTATATGGGCCTATATATAGGCCCATATAGATTCTGTTCCACATATATATAAATATATATATATATATATATATATATATATATATATATATATATATATATATATATATATATATATGAATATTATTCATAAAATCATTATGGGCCTATATATATAGGCCCATATAGGTTTTGTTCAATATATATATATATATATATATATATATATATATATATATATATATATATATATATATATATATATATATATATATATATATAGGGAACAAAATAATATTCCATTGTTTTTGTGATAGAGTTCATCATACACGAATGAAGAATGAATTCCATCACCAGATTACGGGAGTTTACACAATTTCCCTTGATCTGGAGATCTGGAGTATGAGAATCACAAGAACATCCTTACATCTACCTCAAATTCACCTAATTAACTTCGTCTCGAATGTTGGTTTCAATAAACGTTCACCTGACTGGTATTTGTTGAGTACGTCGTCAAACGCTGTGCTGTTTGTCGAGATCGAGGAGGAAGTTAGCGGCTCAGAAACCGCTCGATATTATTAGTTATTATACAAGAGCTGTATACGTTATCGCTTCGACAGACCAAACGGTTTATAATGAGGTTTTGTTCGTCATCCTCACCAAACTGGCTTCTGCATTTGACATTGAATTCCCTGTATATATATATATATATATATATATATATATATATATATATATATATATATATTATTTCAACAACTTTCTGATTAACCACCAGTGGGTTATTTTAATGATACGATTCAAAACTATTCAAGAATCGTGACCTCCCCCGGGAGTTGAACCCGGATCTCCAGATTGCCGGTCTTACGCGCGACCCATTACGCCAGAGAGGAAGGTCTTCTTGAACAGGTTCAAGTCCCGGTGGAGGTCGCGATTTTTGAATAGTTTTGAATGTTATCACATATATATATATATATATATATATATATATATATATATATATATATATATATATATATATATATATATATATATATATATATATATATATATAGTCACTATTCGAGAATTTATTTCATGAATCATTTTTCATCGTCAATAACTCAAAATAAATAATAAGTCAATAACTTTGTGTATGAATTGAATGTATATTTGTGATTGAGCCGCCCACATCATCACATTACCCAATACACAATCACGTGGGCCGTTCATTGAGTGGGATATTGATTACACCTTGGATCAAAGCTATGGATAAACCTACGCAACTCTCGCTCACATTTCCATAGCGGACTCTCTTCAAAGCTGAGGAACCTGACACTGAATTGTTGGATGTTTTGCGTGAGATTTATCTTCAAATGATATATTGTGAAGCGGATTTCTGTGATTCTAGACGAGTACTCGAATATCATAATGCACTGCTTTTTACAATTCGCTACAGAATTTTTTCACAAAGTAGACTTGAATGTAGACAGAAGAAATCTTGTTAAAAAAAGCTACGTGATAGCGTATATTTGCTCCTCTGTTCATATTGAGCATCAAAAGGAATTCTAGAGTATTAGTGATAAACGTTAGAGTAAACGTTAGAAGCGCAGTGTAATGCAGAAGACAGTATAGTGTGATTTGTAAAGTGGTGAAGGGACATTTTTAGTTTGTATTATATAGTTTAGGTTTCATAGCTCTGTAACCCTGTTGCCTATTCATAGGTACGATAGCTAATATCCATCGTTCATTAGTGGATAATATGATCCAACTTTTATCGCATAGCCGTCAGAGATATACAGCTACAAAATTCTGTTATTAGCTGTAGGCCTATCGTGACTGCATTTATTCGTTTGTCAATTATGTGTTATAAGTTGTATAGAGTATAGTTATATAACATCACATGGTCTTGCAGGTATTGGAAATGTATATGGTTCCCTCTGATAACAGCATTCTGATATCGCACATCGTTCGAGATTTATCAGTTATCACCGAAAAACTGACTCCCCGAAGAATTGATTGCCAATCGCTTTCAACTCATCCAAATACTGAAACAATATCAAGATAATTGCAAATGTAGAATTATTGTTTGTTTTATCCATTATTCGAATGCAGTCAATGCAAATGGAAACAATGTGGAATATATATGGGAAAATTCTCTGTTCCATTTTATATTTCCTGATCAAACAATGTTCTCTTTTTTAATGCAACATTGTTTGTCTCTGTGAAGGTGAAACATTTTTCCTCAGACTTCAGTACTTCTAAAGAAGCTTATATTTCCCATTTAAATCTCAGAATTATCATAATTTATACAGCGAAAATTATCTATCAATATCTGTTCTCCTGAAGTAACTTCAACATTTCAAACAAAAAGTGTAATTCGATAATATCGATTTCATGCGCAATCGGTTGCACCACTTCTGAGAAACTTATTTAGAAGTTTCCAATGACCTAGAGGACAGAATTCGAAAAACATATCCTCAGAATAAATTCGAATATTCACGAAACTTTGATGTAATAATGATACACATTATCTGAAGTTTCACGTAGGATCAGCCAGTTTGATAATGAAAAGTTGAAATATAATTCTTCACATCGATCAAAGCTATTAAGAAACCCATTTCGAATCTCACAATTATACGTTCATACAATTATTATACAATTATAATACTACTCTCCTCGCTATAAAAGGTTCAGTATCCATTTTTAGAAATCATTTATATTCAAGTAAACAGTTAGAGTAGGTGCATATATATTTATATTTTTTTTATATACCATTAGTAATTTTGTTAGTGTTCGAATTGATTCAGATTCAATTACTATTATTTTTCTCATAACTTCATTCTTCTATTGTATTTCTAATCATTATCCATTCTTTAATTTTATAATCTGTGTTTATATATTTTGTATCTTGTTGATTTTTCATTATTCTGTGTCGCATCGGCAACCCGGATATGGGCAGAGATCATTTTAATAAAGAAGATTCTACACACATAATTGATACAGCGGAAATTATCGATCAATATCTTATTCCTTGAGACAACTTGAACATTTCGAACAAAAGGTGAACATATGTCAATTGCAAAACACTGACTTGCAACTTGAATCAAATATCATGGAAATTGTTCCACTGTGGATATATTACATTGTATTGATTTTACAATTTCTGTTGACATAAATTACAATGAACAGATATCAGTAGTTCACAGTAGTTCACAGTAGTTCGTACTGTATACTCAATGAGGTATTGATGCAGAGCTCAATGCTGTGGGAATCATAATATCGAACTCAGGATGGTATTCAAGCATGTTCTTCCTGCTGGATTCCTTCTTCCTCTTTCACAACTCTTAAGAGTCCAGGGGAGTCGATTTAACGGAATATCAGTTTCTCAGTGATGACTTTTGAATGGTTTAAGGTATCAACATTCTGAGAGCAAGAAAACACATATATTTTCAATACCTTTGAGATACCATGAGAAATAACTATTCATCTCAGATCACCGGATTGTCAGGCGTATACGCTTGAAAGTACACATTTTCCAGCCGTATACGCCTGGCAATTATGCGATATGAGATGAATAGCTATTACTTACACCATCCTGAAGTTTTTGAAAATATCTGTGTCTATTTGTTCTTAGAATTTTAATATCCCACACCGTTCAAAGGTTACCACCAAAACACTGATATTCTGCTAAATAGACTCACATGAACTCTTTAAGCGTCTCCAGTCACTATAAGGCCAAAAGTTCCCACCAGGGTGATTATTAGTGAAAATATTGAGCATGTTTATTATGGATCCATCGTATTTTGGAAGGTACTTCTCTGAATGGTGTGCAGCAGTTTCATAACAATACGTTCATCCGGAAAGCCATTGCGATTGATAATGCTTCAGTTGACACTGAAAATGGTCACAAAACATGCATCTGGCGTTACATACACCACTTGATTACCTCTAGAGATATTTCATCGTGTGTGGTATCGATGTGTTAGTAAAATAACTATATGCTTTCGGGCGCTTCATTAGAATCATACCAAGAGACTAAAAAGGACTCTGAACATTGGCTTGGGTTAGCCCTATACACTGGTGTATATGATGTCAAATAATCAAATATCTACTTTACATAAGTAATTTTGAAAGAAAATATTCTGCTTGACGTCTTGAATGAAACGAATTAGTCATCGATGAAAATATTTTATATAAGTCATAGGCATCTTGGTTGGGATAACAAAATCATTATCGGATTTGTAATTTGATTGGCCTCATCGGGAAATATTCATTCATTTATTCCAAAAAAAGAAAGAACGACGTGACTTCCATCTACGTCACGAACCAATTCTGAACAATTAAAGTATTTGAATGAATAATTATTCGACCACTCGTGTTCGGAATTCAAAAATTTTCCCTATCACTCCCTCGGTGTGAATTCATAATTTTCAAAAATGTAATTCCTGTCGACTTTTTCTATCTTCACGCGAACTGAACAACTGGTGTGGTGTGAATTTGCCAAGGGGGATATTATAACACAAATGTGTGGTTGTGTAATAGAGAATATAGATGTTGGGTTCAGTGTATGCTTTGCAACGCTTTGGTCATATTAGCAGATAATATATCATTGGCACACTAGGTCATAGGTCACTGGGGATGAAAACTGACCAGATGGAGTTGGTACAGTATTTACCATTAACATCAAAAAGCCAGCAGAAATGAGGAATACATTACATTTCAAGTGCTAGAGAATGCTAGAGAAAATTATGAATTGGTCAGAAACGTAGGAAAGACACAGAAAAGTTTGTGTACGTCACAATAGTCAACCAAAATTCCAGTTCAGCTGTCGAATAATAAATAATAATTATTACTCAATCAAAGAAGTATATGTTATAAAGATGCATTGAGAATTTTTCAAAAAGTGGGCAGATAATACTAAAGATTGTGAGAATACAACTGAGTGAAAATGAGCTTTGAAATATCAAAAAATACTTGTACTTTGAACATTACTGTATTTCTTGAAAATTCACTGACTTTCTCAAAAAATTCTCAATTTCATCTCCAATTCTTGACAACATCATCATTTCCATTCTGAGGATTTTTTCCATTTTCCGATCACATTCAGAAGCCTATTGATGACACAAAAATGCAAAGTGACTTCTATCTGAACAACGTGAAAAATGCAAATAGCCCCAACTCCCAAACTTCAGGATCGAACCTCATTCCTGACTTTTCCTGTTGGAATTGAAGGAATGATCGACTCTATTTGCTGCTATTTATCGGATAACAAAGTGTGTGGGAAAGCGATAATTTATAACGATTCTGATGTAAATTATGTCCATGGTTTCCGTATCCCTCACAGTGACATCATTATTGATGTTGTCACTGTTCTTTCCACTGGATAAATATAAAAATATAACTCGAACAAAAAAATCATCAGTACGAATGACAATACGAGGATTTTGAGATATGTTGTGACATCGATTACTATTGATTCATCATTCGAAAAATATCCTTCAGTTGAAAACGTGTCAGCATTCTCATATAGGGAGAGTGAATTCCGTCAGGTCACCATAGTAACTAGAAAGTTTCGGGCAAACAAAGTACTGGAAAGTTCTACGAATTACGAGTACATTTTGTTGGGCATTGCTGTCCTCTTATTAGTGAGATTATCGAACATTTGGACATCTAAAAGAAGTGTAGACGACTGTTTTCTGTTCTCTTGACACGCTTACACGATTAAAAATGTATGCCTATTGAAACAAACCGATACGTTCAAAGTCGTTTATGTCAATTCTCGTAATTGTATCGGTCGTATCGTTACTTCAAGACAAACGAATAATATACATAATTAATATCACAATCAACTGTTCAAAATGGGAGGAGTCTTAGCAATCAATTTCCTCTGACTGCTTCCCCTAATACGATCGATAACAATTCCTTGTGTTTGTTCGTTCATTCGTATTTTAGTCGAGGCCTTCTCTTGAAAATGTAAATGAGGTCGGTCATATGTTCAGGTCCAGCATAAGGCATGATGGGGCTTTTGACAACACAATTCGAATATCACCCGCTTCGTTGTATCCCACACGACTAGGATGTGGGTCGGTTGTGCAGAACTCTACCTTTAATCTCATCATTCTGACATTTCATTCGTCAGACGACCAAACATCGCAGTCATCCTTATGATGCGTCGTTAAACACAGTGGAGGGACAAGCTTGGAAAACTAATGTCCTAATGGTTGCCACTAAGTCACAGTACATATAGTAATATATAAATATATATATATATATATCTCTCTCCCTATATATATATATATATATATATATATATATATATATATATATATATATATATATGGTAAAATAATTTTCAGGATTGTATCACTTACCATAAAACAGGCAGAGTAGACGGTTGTCCATGACTTTTGTCATGGTTCCGCGACGTTTCGGGTAGATCGCACTCCAAATCCTGAAAATAATTTCAGCATCCTTTATGTCCGTGAAAACTTGAGAAATAACAATATATAAATATGGAAAGTTGTCTGAATGATAAACATCAATATCAATACAATAAAAAATAGACATAATGTTGAATCAAGATAATATGATGATATATGTTGTACGGAGAGCTGGTTGTATCAACTCGTAATGCAATCAAATATCGAATATGGTTATAAGTCGAGGTACAAGAATAACTTTAATAAACCGCAGGGGTGTAAATAAGCTGATGCGCGAATTATCGCTTCATACATTGAACGTTCGATACAAACGGCTCTGAAGATGATTCAATGAAAACATTGGATAAGTAAGAGTAGAACATTTTGCCCAAAATGAAATGGACGAAATATAAAATACCTTTCGAAGCTTCAGCGCTCAAAAACATATTCTACTGATCTAGCCATTCTCATGAGGTGTCCCCCAAAAAAATGAGATGTGGTTTCCCTAGAAGTGGAGCAGAAACGCGAACCAAAGAAGTTTTTTCTCGAGTATTGATTAATTTTTAGCTATTTGTCAGAATTTGTATTTGAACACTGAGGCTCTGATCTGTATTTTGTATTTTGTTCGTTTCACTTTTGTCAAAATACCTTCACTTTTCTGATGTTTTTAAAAGCACGCTTCAAATGTTACCGAAAAATGATAATCGTTTTTTCCTGACGATGACCATGGTTATCAAGCGTGTGATCACCCAAACTACAAGATTCACTGCCCTCCAGATTCATTTTACACTGCCGATAAAAATGATAAATTTGTACATACAATCAAAAAATTGTTATTGAGGATATTCGTTGAACTAGGTGACAAAGTTTACTCTTGAACCGAATGACATGTATTATTATGTGCCATGTGACACTTTGACCTGGCTAGAAGTTATATTGATCATAAGTTTGAAGTTATGTACTAAAATATCGAGCAGGCGTCCAGATGTGAAGTGAATTACCGTTAAGGATGTTCGTACAGTTACAACTTATATGCCAGTAGTTTGAAGTTCGGAATCGGAAGAAAACTTTGATTCATTGAAGTCAGTCGAGCATGACTGATTGGATCTTTGATCTTGGAAGCGGATTCCTTGAGGTGAACACTATGTTCCATTCAGTATATAGTCTCATCTTCAATAATTTCTATTTTCAATTGATTTTTTTTCCAGTAACATCGACACTTGACTTTGATACAAAATCATTGTTTCCCAATTAAGGCTATGGATGAAAGATGAATCAATGAGTTAGTTACAAAAACAACATGGATGAAGAATTGTGAGGAAACAAATTATTGGCAAATTGATTTGCTCAATTTACAAATTATCACTTGCAACAACAGCCTCAGAATTGTTCACACCGGCACATGCAGCGCAGTGGTTAACGCGCTCGCTTCATGCGATCCGGGAGACAAGGGGAATTCCGTGTCCAGTTCGATCCCTGCCGCCAACCATCTTACAGGGGTTTTTCATGAACCTTTCCTTCTGTAGTCTAGACTAATACCGGGATGATTTATACAATATAGGCCACGACCGCTTCCTTCTCAGTATCCTTCCCATCACCCAAGAAACTTCATATCATCATCCCATCATCTCATTAATCATCCATCCGACGCCATTATATCTGCGCTATCACACTAGTGCGTCGTTGAACCCAATATATATGAAAAATGGTTTTACTCCGGAAATGAGTCATCCCCAGTCTGCATTGCACATACTTTCATATATACACATACTTATATATATATATATATATATATATATATATATATATATATATATATATATATATATATATATATATATATATATATATATATATATATATATATTGTGTTGGTGGGGTCGTTATCCAAGCAACAATACAATAAATTAAAATGTATATATATTTCCTATTTCAATCATCCGTCTGTTGCTCTCACATATAGTCTGTGAACTTTTCCAAAGTCAAAAATTCACCGAGGAATTTTTTCTGATCATCTGTCGTCAATCAACATCGAATATTGACGGGTTAAATCCATATTCACTCCTGGAAAGTTAAATCAATCGCTTTTATAATCAACCGACTGTCCATAAACTAAATGTTCATTTCGGTTTCGTTTGCTCCAAGTACATACTGCTATCAGTAGCCCTGGAGATGGCTCGTTGAGTTGGCGTCGTCCGGTCTCGAACTCGAGACTATATACCGCCAGACAATGTTTTTTCAGACAAATACATTATTCGTTGTCTGATTAAAATTAGCCTCAGTAAATAAATCGTTATTCTGCACTTGGTATACAGTTTATAGGAATAGAGAAGTTGGTGACAGAGCTGGTTGTTGAGCATTAAAAACAGTTCGAATAGATTTGTGTATCTATTTATCGAGAATGGAAGATCAAACGGGGAATAAAACACGAGCGAGACTAGTTTTTGAATTATTCAAACTGATTCGTCTGCGAGTTTTGATACATTTATTTATTCGGTTGCTGGAGTGAATACTATCGACGGATTATTATAATATTTCCACAGTTATACGCTCCAGTATTTCAATAGATCGAGTTGAATCAATCGAATTTCAGAAATAATTGATTGTTTTTTTATAATGAAAGTTCTCTTTTCATTCAAATATTCTCCTAGAATTTGATTTGTTTCTCCTCACTGGAATGAACAACGTGCTCTTGTCGTAAAATTTATCTCGTTAAGATCTCGAGTAAGTTTCCAAATCAACATGTGTGGATTTCTGTTTTCAAAACGGTCGCACGAACTCAGCCTTAATTGTGACATAATAATTGTACATACAGATTTAGATCTTCAAAAAATTGAAAAAAAAAGATTTTCCGTCATATTTCATAGAGATAACTATCTCATCTTACAAAGTACCCAAGTTCACTTCAGCGTCATAAAATATAAGACAGTTGTTTCCATTTAAATAAGCGGTTCACATTGAAAAAACTTCCTCATGGAAGTGATGACATAACAACCTTTTGAATATCTTATCTACACGAGATTGGCCAGACGGGAATACCAATTCAAAACCCGAGCTTCGGATTTACATAAGAAAATTGAATATTATGAATGAATTAGAATCAACGTCGTTTTTTACTTTACATTCCAGTTAATTTGATATGATTCAGCGTCAACATGTTTTTGCCAAAAGGAAATCCATTAGCATATTCTTGTCGAAAACTTACGCCGCAGAGATTTTGTTTTCTATTTTATTATAAATATTACAGCATACATTTGATAATTCAGAGAATGATAACACATTCTAACGTAAAGTGGAAGAAGGAACATGAATATTGACTCTTTTCAATTTTCAATTTCTTATCGACAGCTGTCAAACTGAAATCACCAACTTTTCAAAAAATAATGAAAATATCGATTTTGTTTAGTAGTACTGACAAAATTAATGAAACTTCAACCAATCCAATTCCGTGACGAAACTTTTGTTTTGTGTATTTCTTTATCAGTTTCATTAATCAGTCGAGTCTATTCTGTTGGAGGGTATAGGCACTTTGTTTCGGACGATAAAGCACTTTGAGGTAAAACAAACACAAACACAATAAACACAAAACAACAAAGACAGTCTGGGTTAGAAGTCATTTAATATTGATATTTTATGGATTATTTAAATATGGTTCGGCTGAAGCGAGCATTGAGGATTTTCAATGGCTGCAGAAAAGCCTGCTAGCTGCATATTGTGTAGCAAGAAAAGCAACATATATAAATCACTAATGTGAAAAGTTGTTCGTAGACCTACATGGAGAAGTTTTAATGGAATACACTGATCAATGTTCACTGAGAATTATAGAAGAATAATTATTTCAATATAATAGCCTTATGCTATAATGATCACGCATAGTGGAAGATTTTTGAAGGGTTGAAATGAATAGTGGTCATTTTTAGTGAATTATATTTTGAAGGGTTGAAAAGCATTGGGTCGCTTCTCCGTGAATTATTTGTGAATCTGCATTACAAATCAACTTCAGGAGTCTGTAATGCTGATTCTCAAATAATTCACAGAAAAGCGACCACTATTTTTTTTTCAGACCCTCAAAATATAATTCACTAAAAATTACCACTATTTATTTAAACTTTCGACTTGACCATTCAACTTTATTTCAACTCCTAATTTTTGAAGGGTTGGAAAAGATAGTTGTCATTCTCAGTGAATTATATTTTGAAGGGCTCAAAAAAAATAGTGGTCGTTTTTTTGTGAATTATCTGAGAATCTGCATTACAAACTCTCTCAACTCAGCTCTTTCAGCATTTTTGTTCAGCTTTTGTTTCCTCTACATCCTGATATGTATTTTCTCTTGACATGGATTATTTATTTTTCCTCATGTCAACAAACACTGACTTTAAATACAGAACAATGCAATACATGACAGTTATTGTGGAAACGGGAACTTAGTTGTGTTTAGGTCTAATCGTTCATACCAGCTTCCGAGGAGAAAACAGTTGAAAAGTCCAGTAACTTCCATCAGAATAAACCAACAGAGATTTTTGAAATTTTATCTTTTTGTATAAAAAAACAATTTGAAAGAATTAGATCACACTCATTCACTTGAATCAAATAAGTCATTTCGAAAGAAAAACTGCAAATGATTTTATTGGCATACAATACTTCTTACTTCAATTCTTCAATACTTAATTTACTTCTTCAATAATTTATGAAAGCACACCAAGGGCCCATATTACCAATAATGAAAATGTGTTAATTAAGCTAATTATCAATTGGGAAACAAAAATAACATTGGTAACCAAGGGTAATCACACGTTAATCCACTAATTATCGGTTAATCAACTAATTTATTATTCGTAAAACGGGACCTAAGTACTCCAGCTGGTGAGGCAGTAACGAAAACATACATTCTGCTAACCTGATTGTACTCAAGGCCTGGTAGACCACTTTCTCACTGCCTATTTCAAGCCCGAGACTTCGCTACCAATGTTCCCAACATTATCAAGGAGTAATTATTATTGTAACGCAGCATACGATTTATGTTTGCACTTGAACGTGGTTGGTACGCCTGCACTTGTACTTTAGAGGGTTAATTAGTTTTGCACTTGGACTAGTTACATCGCAAAAAGGGGATTGAAAAAAGACAGATGTAAAAAGTGGAGGAAAAGTAGAGGGGGAGAAAATTCAACGGAATGGAAACAGTTGAAAGAAGTAGAACAAAAGTGCACGAGTCACACAACAATAAGTAGTGGATCGAATATACTTGCTGAGAGTGGGCATGCGAGCCTTAGTGATGAAATCAATCTTTTGCAATCGAAAGAGTTGAAGTGAAATTAGAGATTTCGTATTAGGTAACAATGCGAAATGGATACAGAATTACCATTTTAATGATAATGCGTGTGCGAGTTCATTGCGTGAAAGCTTAAATTCCTGGGCTTTTAATGCTAAATGGTTTGGGAACTGAAGACTTTTATCCACGGTGAAGAAGTATGGTCTCAGACAGCTCAGTCCTGGTGTCAAGTTCATTGTTTTTCATTCATCATACTGAGATGGGGTAGTGATATCGCCCTCGTGGTGCCCCGTCCAGATGATCCTACTTTCATACATAGTTTCAATTGAGATACAATGATTTTGTATCACGTTTCAATGCCATTGAAAAAATATATATATATATATATATATATATATATATATATATATATATATATATATATATTATATATACATGATGGTAAAGCTTGCACAGGCCAACGGAATGAAAGGAACCTTTCACATAATTTATCTCTCGCAGATTTCTGTAAAAGTAATCTATCAACATTCTGTCCATGCGAAAACCTAGCATATTTCTTTATGAAAAACATCTTGTGAAACTGCTTGAAGATTACTACACAAGAGTTGACGGCATGCCATCCTAGCAAAGTCTTGCGGCTTCTCAAGATGAACTTCTCTATCTAGGGAAATTATTCACGTCAGGATGATTTTACAGATATGAATGAGGATATACTAGGAAAACGCCTTATATGCGTTGTGAGATGAGCTTAGAAGTATGGAAATAAAGAATTAGGAACATTAGGAACAACGTCCGCCTTTCCCAAGTCACCTTTCCGGGCGCACGAGCAATCTGCACGCGCCAACTGTTTCCCATTGCCGGACTTTACATTTGTCCGCCTTTGTCAAATCACCTTCGCGGGCGCACAAGCAATCTGCGCGCGCCAACTGTTTCCCATTGCCGCACTTTACAACTTCCTACATTTGTCCGCCTTTCCCAAGTCACCTTCGCGCTCGCACAAGCAATCTGCACACGGCAAGTGGTTTCGCACAGACTGACTTTAATTGGTCCAGGTGGTGCTACTCAACTGAAGCATTTCTATTTTTAGTGAGTGCTTGCCAGTTCCATGTCCTATTCGAATAGAAAGTATACACTGCTAGAGGCTGAAATGATGGAAATTGCCATGCACATTTCATTCCATCATGTCAAAAGCTATTGAATCTAGTTATGATAACCGAACGTTTGCATTATATTCCTAATATCTACTCACACATATGCATTTTACTTTTCTTATAGAAAGTCAACTCTGCCAAGATTTTTTATATCACTTCTTTTGAATGCCAGAGATTTAAAGTAGCAAGCGTTTGGCTCCCTGTTTGTACAAGGTTTCATTTTGTTGGGGACTATAATGACTGTGAAAATTCACAAATACATAACATTGAATCATACGAAATTCATTCCATACAAAACATAAATACATTCACATGATCGATAGAGAATTTAAAATCTACGATTAGACATCCCCAGCAGGAAATCAGACGTGTAAAAACCAGAGTAGAGAAAAATCACGTAGATTGTTGTCATGCGTGAGAGAAATATGTGAACAAAATGGGTAAAACGTGGGCCTCTATTTTCTCACTAAAACAGGGGTTATAATAAAAACCACGTGTTGTTCGTGGAATAAAACAAGGCTTGATATGGAATATGCCATTATATATATAAGTAGGTATAATATGGGACGTTGCCTGTGTAGCATATTCTTGGGTAGTAAAAATACATTTTAGATTACATTTTTCGGGCTGTAAAATAAAGCTCTGCTATGATATTATGTTTCTATTTTTATGTGTGTTGTTGTCATCAATAAACCCAGTAACGGTGTCAGCATGATTTAATCATGATGGTTATATGCGGTGGAAATAAAATCATGTCGTAATGAAAAAAGTCATGAAATAATTTTCGCTGAGCAGATTATTTTCATCATATTTATGTGATGTGATTATTTCATCATAATTTCATGAATTGTTTCATGTACAAAAGTGGGGGAGGGGGATGCTTCCCTTGTAGGCTGTATGCTCATTTTTCTTCGAGAATATAAAAATCATTATTCGAAATATATATGACATTTTCCAGAAGTACGAGAAAGTAAATCGGTATAAGTTGAATCAGTCAGCGTGTATGAGCAAGACGTGAATTGTCGAGCAGGAATTGGAGTATATGATATTTTGATGAGAAAGTATAAATGTAGCAATTATATTTTACCTCACTCCGTGAACAAGTGATCACGGAATTAATAATCTGATAAAAACTCTTTTCACGCGAGGTAGAGATAATAATTGAATCCAACCGTCCATCATCTAGTAAAACCACGCCGCGACCATTCCACTTTATTACTTCTCAATATGTATATCTTTCCTTTCTAACATATTCATTCCGAAATCAAATTACCAACAGATGAGAATATTTCCACAGAATTGATATAAAAACATGGACTAATAATTATTGAATGAGAATATATTGATAGGGTGGATTAGATCCGAGAGAATCAATCAGAGAAATATATTTGTCCATGCTTTCAGAAGATAATTCCCTTTTTCTGAATAAATTCAAAATATCACTTTCGAATTTTCCAATTGTTTCGTATTCATCACTTCTGCATCTCTAATCTATCACATCGTATATTCATCTCGTTTCTCCATATATCCAGGAGGATCAATTAATAAACACTTCATAATGAAACTATTCCAACTCCAAGATTAAAACACAGGCGAAATGACAGAAACCTCACTGCTTTAATCACAAAATAACGAGAAAAACTCCAATAATAATACATCATATCCAGCAGACCATTTCACGGCAAGATTAATGACGCAAGCAATTTTCACCTCTATTATCTAATATCAGAGCCCAGTATGAGTTTTCCGAACCGCATGGGTTCTATTGTCTCCTTATTGACGGATGAGAGCACAGAAATATGTGCCAGTGTCATATAGGCAGTCATGTGGCTATTTCATGGAACTTTTTACTACATGATTGCTAGAAAATAGAATATAATGGTGATTTATTTTCTCATGCTCAATATCCAGATCCTCAGAACGTTAGAACGTGAAGGTACCAACTGTTTCTCATCGCCGGACTTTACATTTGTCCGCCTTTTTCAACTTTCCTTCAAGGGCGCACGAGCAATCTGCGCGCGGCAACTGTTTCTCATTGCCGGACTTTACATTTGTCCGCCTTTTTCAAAACACCTTCGCGGGCGCACGAGCAATCCGCGCCCGCCAACTGGTTTCCATCGCCGCACTTTTCAACTTCCTACATTTAACGGTTCAGCAATAATGTGTTTAATATGAAAGTTCTCATTATTTTATGATGATATTTCAATTCATATAAAAATCATGCTGTTGAAGACATCATAATGATTTTCGATCATTCAAATTCCGAATGCTTACAATGGTGATTATACCCTGTACCTGAAGACCTCTTTCAGAAAACTGTGAGCTTATCTGCATCAACCATTAACAAACATAAATGTGTGGAAAGATAGAATGAATTGGAAGAAGATATCAAGAATATAACGAAGATCTGTGATTTAAGAAGAGAGCTAAAAAAAAAATAACAAAGTATAATTTCATCGAGTATGTTTGATTGTAATTTCATTAGGTATAGTAACCATTACCACCTGTTTTATGAACAATCTGTAATGAATAAATATGATATGTAAATATGTAAATATCACCGTCTGCAGATGGAACCGCATTATATTCATCATTCCACTTCTATCCTAATGAAGTATGAACTGTAAAGCGGTATACAATGTTGAACAAACGTTCAGCGATCAATTTTACAATCCTGTCCACGACACAAACATGGACATTAATGTCTACGCTAAAACACGATATCAACAATATTTCCATAACCCATGCACCGAGCTGAATCAATAGCACTAGTTACTCTGCGGTATTATTCTACGAAACAACCCCTATTTCCAGCATAATAAGCGACAAAATATCACGGAGCCATTGTTCAATAGTTTCAACTTGGAAAGCCCGTCTGTCTGTTTCATCTCTCTATAGGATTAGTCTCCCATGTACCACACGATCAAGTAAATAATCTGAACCTACATAACAATATGGGTCTATTTGTAGGCTTTGGTTAAGGTGAATGAGTGAGATGGAGTGAGATAGTAGTACCGATCCTCGTTGAGAGAGAGCGCTAAAATATTGGTAGAAAACAGTCGTATTGTCACCGCCAGCGATATATCGAACGAGATCAGGAAATAGAAAACGAATAAATGACATACACACAACAAATTGTACGAGAAACGGCATTTTGATAGTAACAGGTATCGAATATGGAATATTCAGGGAACTTTCTGAATACAAATCTTCGAGTACTAGGAAAACGCAACATGTGCGTTATTGAATGAGCGATATAGGCACACTCAAATGCAATGGTCCATCTACCTCCAGTTGAGTTCGAAACAATTATGCCACTTCCTTCTTGTTTTATTCATCACTTATTTCAATCGTTCGACAATCTCATTGCTTAGTGCTAATGTTTGAATTCCCTGGCTTTCTAATGACTTTGGTTAAATAATATAATTATATCATATTATTTTCTTCTGATCTGATTAAGCCGGTATACTACCGGTCAACATGCCTACCGGCCGGCAATTCTACCGAAGTCATGGTATATTCGTACTCGGCATATTTGTATCAGAGAGTGAAACAATGCCGAAACAAGTTTACCCCGAAGAATGAACTGCACAAAACATGTCCCTGAATGATGAGCGTCCATCTGTCTTAGTGATAGTAATATGTGCGATTCGCAACTCTACTGCGCATGCCCTATAATCCATTGACTCGAGATTTATACACAATCATATCAAATAGATCACAACTGATTCGATGCAAGTATTCATTAGTGGTAATTCTCATTATTTTCATTTTTCAACTAATTCAGATATAACGTCCGAATGAGAAATCACCGTGTAATGACAGATCATAATCCACTTCAATACCGCGATGAATTAAAAGTATACTGTATTGTGTTCTGAGCATTGATCGATGAAATGGTAATTGAATCACCGTACGAAACATTTCTCTGACGATGAGCGTCCATCTGTCTTCGGATGAACATTTCCTCTACATGCATCACCTATTAGTTCCATGTGAACATGTCCAACACAGACTTTGTTGGATTGGAATTCTCCGCCAGTTGAATCGAAGTTAAAATGAGGCAGGCCTACAGAAACAATGAAAAGCTTGTAGCATTCACAGTCCAAAATGAAACACGTATTTTATTCAACTCTGGTTGAACTTGGATTGAAAAAACAATACAAATTAAAACACGCATGAATGACAGCCACGTTGGACGCGTCAATTTTGTTTAACGAAGCAAACTTCATTCTTGTTCATCGTTTGAGTTGATGTGTGAAATACAATAGGCCTACATTTAATTTCTCTCTCCAAAATATGAATAATTATCAATTTTAAGAAAATTCAAAAAATATATTTTGGTGGAGGTGCCGGGTATAGTATTTTCGAATACTATAAAACAAACACAAATACAAATAACAATGCAAATGTGATGAAAATTGTAATTTCTCACACTCTTATAAGTTTTGTGATGCATACTTAGGTGAAGTCGTTCATTTTGATATGTTTTGAAAATATCTCATCTTCTTTTGTTATTTATAACTCGAAATCATCAAAAACCACTTGATGCACTTGATCTTCATTTGTACCAACGAATCACTCAGCTGTGAGTGAGTTATACGGGCACCATTCAGAAATCAAGGACTTGAATAATATCCAATCATTCCAAAATCAATATGAGGGCACTTATTCATTATAACCAGCATAACGACCCCACCAACAACCAAGTTATACGGGGGTACGTATGCTCAGGTGATTATGGAACTATGAAGTGATGATAAGTGAAATGACTTTCACAAGATCCCATGCCTTAGGCGGTACTCGAACAAGTCCAAAAATAACCTCAGTTTCTGAAGCGGTGCCTCAGCTGACTAAACTACGGAGGGTGGCTAGGACACTTACAGAGACAATTCGTTTGATTACTCAATTCATTTTGACCACCACCTTTTTCAGCGATTGAAATATCTCTTCGGAAAACACGTTCAACATCGAAACAGAAACAACAAAAAGGCGTAACGATCAAATATCATCTTATTCACTATCCAATTCTCATTCCAGTTCCAAAACAATCGTGGTATGAATAAACGTGGTTACAACAAGGCAACTGGACTATAAGTCTGACAAGACTCGGTCGGAATATCACCAAAGGGAACTATTGAACAAAATCAATACCTGATAATGGATCATAAATCATAAACAGTTGAATTGATGTGCAATATGGACAATGCGTTGAACATAATAAAGCTTCGCTGATAGAACGCTGGCTTATCAGAAGATATTGATAATATCCTGTCTATTATGGGGTGTGTATTAGCTACAATAAACCAGTGTTAGATATTATCTATAACACTGGTTATATAATGTATATGATCTCAATTAATGTCTACAAATTTCGTACAAAATAATGGTGATAAAATTTATATCGTGTCAAAATATGTCGAAGGTTTACGGCTTAAATTTTATTAGATGCATTAATTCCAGAAATTAATGAATAGTGTATTGATATGAGAGATTGATTAGTGTTCCATGACGTTTTATGTGTAGTACACCATTAGAATAGATGGAATCTATAACATGTGCCATAATATTCATATGATGAGTATAATAAAAGGAAATGACACGAACAATATTTGAACACCATGGATTTAGAATGTACACTTCAAGCACATAGCGGATGCATTTAACAAACTTGGTCCAGCCAGGTTTATGGAGGAATAAGAAGATCCCTGGAGTCGACCTGGCCAGCCACTTCTCGACAAGCAAACATTCATGCAGATGAATGCACCTATCACTAGGTGTCAATTTGAATGAAGCGATTTCACTACAATATTTTGTCAAAAAGATAAGTTACCATGGCAGTTTATGTTTGAGAAGGGGCGTAACATGTGGGCTGATTCTAGCATCTCGCTAATGTAAGAAGACTAATTAGTACGTAACGTCTTACAAGTGTTATGCAGTTCGTATGGAGATTTGCAGGAAATTATACAATCTCAAGAGATGTGAGAAGAGATTCAATCCATAGTTCAAATCATCTGCAGTAATATCAGAACAAATTAGCGGGTAGTTACACTTCTACTTAATCATGTGAAAGTTTTAATTCTAATTCCTAGAAAACGGAATGTTTAAACTTGTATGCATCTCCTAATCTCTTTCTGTGATTATCAGATATTATTATGACGGGATGAATCTCTACAACTGCTATCTTAGACTTTCAAAGATTCTGCTTTTACTAGTTATGATTATTCTTCCACCTTCTTTATCTCCTTCTTCATCTTCTTTATCCCAACACTTCTCTTCTCACGAGCTCTCTGAATCGTTCTAAATCTTCACATCACCTATCATCTACTGAATCTGCAAAACTCATTATATTTCCAGATAGCGAATTATCGTTCATTATCTTCTCATTCCTCATTTCTAATTCGTAATGACATTAGGGAATTATAAAACGAAAAATACTTATTACAATGTTTCAATAATGAAGTATGCTACCAAGAAGAATCAAACATAATTTGAATGATATAAGATCTGTTTATTTGTCTTGTTTAGCTGTACTAAAGTGTGGCTGGTTCAGGAAGGAAGTGCGTCATATTATGGGTTTTGAACAGGAGATGAAATCTAAATGCTGAAGTAGAAACAAACACGAAAGTGCCGATTTTTGGGTTCCTGAATGAACGCGAATTTTGAAATGGAAGCAATATGAAAGCAGACCCGTTGATGGAGAAGGAGATAATGAATATCATGAAATGTGATTAATGAATATCACGTATTCAATAATGACAACACTTATGTGATCATACACTTTTTCATTATCAATGTCGCGTTAACAACTAGTAAGCCTACATAGGGTCCGCCTACAACTTGATTTTGACGCCTGCCATCTTGCACTGAACTAAGCACGCCAGCTGGTGTAGAACTACCTGCACTGTGCAAGTGAACCCGGACCAACAAAAGTGTGGCTTCATTGCAGCATCACGGTTACAAACAAACACAGAAGTGCAAGAACTGAAGAACTAGTTCAGGTAGTGAGGGACAAACAAACAGACGTACAATCTCAACTCAAGGGAGTACATGCATGGTGGTTATGTAAATGAATTAATTCATCTTTACTATTCCTTGTCTATTTGAACGAATCAGTGTCATCGAATGAGAAGCATATCAACCCTAAGATAGTTTTATGCTCTTCAATTCATTTGACATTTTATTTTGTAAATTAGATTGGTTCTGAGAAAACAGCTTGATGCATCCCAAGAATGTGATAAAATGCATTGCCGTTGTATCTTGAAAATGATTGAATTAACAAAAATAGGATTATATATTGAGAGAAGAGCGTTAAATAATATTGGTGTCGACATAATTTGTATGAAAAAAACTGGTAAGTGAACACTGGATACACTGGTTATGAACATAGACAAAAGTAAAAATCAATGTCACCAATTATCTGAGAGCTGGTTGTATCAAGTGATGATTAGTGAATTGAGCAAAAATCAGCAAATTAACTTGTTATCACGCTTGGTTACCTATGTTATTTTTGTACCTTAAGAAATCATTAACTATATTCAATCATCAGTTGGTACAGTCAGCTCTAAGCACCGTGCATGCCCCCTTAACTATTTGATCCAGATTAAACGCCATGACTTATGAGCTCTAGGATATAACACCGAACCTCGAATCGTTCTCAAGTTCTCAAGTGTTCCGAGTTATTTCTACCAATCTGAAACATCACCAGGACAAAAACATGACTCCGACTTCCAACTGATATAAGAGACCTAATATTCGAAAGAAAAGTAAACAGAAATGTCGTTTGGCAACAGTGAATGGAAAAGGACGTGAAGATAGAGTAGAAAACACGAATGAAGATAGTAAGATGTACCATAAAATAAAATGGCCGAGTCAAGAGAGAATGAATAGATTGAAGTTTTTGGCAGGGTAGGTTGGTACTACGAGCTGATTTCATCTTGTAATACAATCTCTGGGATCAGTTGTGCAAAGTGCTTGAAATAATGATATCAACATATTCGTCTGGTAAGGTGTTTTTTAACCTTCCAATAACTCTGCTACTCTTGAGTGGTTCCTGAAATTATATCAATATTCTATGGCACATTCAGTGAATATATCAGGATCATCGTATATAAAGTTTTTCCTCCACTTGAGTATGGATCTACACTCATATGACGTACTCTCGTTCACACCTTGTATGTATAATGATGAGTATTGTTTGTTCCACGACCCCACCAACAGCCAGTTTGTACGGAGGAGTGAATAACGAGGTGGCAATGTAACAAGAAAGTGATGATAAATGAAGAAAATGAAAGTAAGGAATAATGTGCAGTATATTTATACTAGGAAAAAAATGCAGAATGTGCGTTGTGAGATGAGGGTAGAAGTATGGAAATCTGGGATTGGAAAATACTCTGTCAGCTCAATCTACATCTAAAGACTTCGGATTACTTCAAACGCTGAGAAACCCTACATGCTAATTGTTGCTATTTATAGAGGGACCTGTCGCATATACACTTTGCATTACATGTTGATCCTAATATTTGATGAAATGTATTCTTTTATTGCGTTTCATCAAATTTTTCCATTTTTTTTCCGGAAAAACCGTTTCACAGATTTTTCTGAAAAACAACCCCAACCTATTCAGGTTAGAAAACAGAAGTTTCGAGTTGCTTGATCTTTTTTCCTGACCTGTATGCGGCGTACAAAATTACAAAAAAAAAAAAAAAAAAAGAACAGAATTTTTCGGTATATGGAATTAAAATCTTGCGACGGTCATCTAATTACTGAGAAACATTGTCACATTTTCTCATGCGCAAGGTAACCGAAAAAACTGGTTGAGCAAGTGCTCAAGAAATATAAGAGCATGAAAACAAGACGCAGAAAATGATGATACAATCTGGGTCTTCCTGTACGCAATTTCATTCCTCTATACACAGTTCACTTGTAATCTCTGACATAATCCGACCACATGAATTATATACAAGCTGCTAAAAGAAAAAAGGTAGAGTCAATGACAAATATGTCAAAACTATGACCCACAATAATTAGAGTCTGATATAATAATATTGTTAGTATACCATTACAGCCACTTCACCACACTAACTCTGACCTTTCAATCAAACAGATGCAATTGAACAAAAGTGCGCACTCCTCCCGTAAAAATACGTGCTCCAATGTGGAGAATGCCGAACCGGGATCCGGAGAGACTACTCGAGCAAACACTTTCCAACTGGAATAACAACTCGACAAATACGAGCTGTGCATTTCATATCAAAATATTATTGTGCATTCATCTAATAGCGATATTTCCCAGTATACTATAGCCTACTTGCCGTGTCACATTGTACTTTCCTCCTTTTATACTTGTGCTGTATTCTCATTGGAAAACTGCTAGTATCCTAGGTTACGAGATAACTTGTTATAGATTTTTTATGATGAAAAGACACGGCTTACTTGCAAGCTGTATCCAGGCAACACTCCTGAAATGAGTATTCTTCGCGCTTTCATCCAATTTCATCTAATATGTGATATTTGTGAAGAAATTCAATCGAATTGTATGAGTTGTGGATATCCAAGAAGCCTGAAAGAGTATTGCTCTTGATCAACTTGTTCTCTTATATGGTTCATTTTATATGAATGAAAAAGTGAAACGATTCAACTTATATATTTTATAAATTTCATCTCGTAAAATAACGATTTATATAGAACATGATTCAATCACCGCCAACATTAAGACACTCAACCATGATACTGCTCTAGAAATTGAAAATATATATCGAGCGTGAGTTCAAAACCATCATGAAGAATGAGTTTTTGAGAATAGTAGTAATCTTTTATCGCTCATTCGTACCCCAAAATAACACAACTGTTGATGGGGTCGTTCAGCAAACGATAATCTTAATCACCAACATAGCATTTTTCCGAATAAAGCCCAGTTAAAAATATCCGTTCTCATATCAGTCGGTTACATGTGCTGGATGGTTGCATTGCCGTATAGAGCCGTGCCGGTCAGTGCTGGCGCGAATGATGTATTGCGGGCTGCATTCAGTTCGGCACTGGCGTGAACTCTGCTCTGCGGGCTGCGTTCAGGGAGAGATGTAATGATCATTGCATTATTCCACTATTCAAATGCAATATTGGCCACGTGATTTCCCTTGGAACATTGGACAATATTATGATTTTCCATCTGTTTCTTTATCGTCTTGTAATAAATTCTACTACATAAACTCACTTTTTATTCAGCGAGTTACAAATGTAATGTGTATAGAGACCAGTTATGCCACGGACTACATAATTACAAGTTTTTTCCCCCTTGTAGAGATTCTACTTTCGTTTCGACTGTGAGTGAGGTTATCTTTTTTCCTGTTCTGAACAGTTCAGTGTAATGTTTGTCTATGTAGATGAAGGTTTTATTTGTGAAAATAGAATATCACGAAATCACTGGGAATCGAGCAACAAGAAAAGAGAACTTTCACTCGCGAATTCGAATAACTATTTTCAAAAGAGTTGTTAAAATGGTTGTCACACACAGGTGAACGTGAGGTCAATAGTATCCACACATGTTGGATAAAGTCAAGGCTTGCAAATAGTGTGAACATGTGAAATCAGTGAATTGCTTTACTGAATGTTTTATCTATTTTGAATTAAATCGTTTGATTCAATATACAAAAAAACATTGTGTATGATGTTTCATGATTACTTGATATATACATATATATATATATATATATATATATATATATATATATATATATATATATATATATATATATATATATATATATATATATATATATATATATATAATATATTCATATGTGAGAATAATTATATTTAAAGATATTTCAGTTGTTTTGGAATAGTTTGATATGTGATCAATATTTCAAAGCACTAAAGTGAGAAAGAGAGTGAGAGATAGAGAGAGAGAAATAGAGTGAGAGATAGAGAGAGAGGGAGAAAGAGAGAGAGAGAGAAAGAGAGAGGTAGAGAAAGAGAGAATGGGTGAGAGAGAGAGAGTGTAAGTGAGAGATAGAAAGGAGAGGGAGAGGGAGAGAGAGAGCGAGAGAGAAGGAGAGATAAAGAGAGAGTGAGAGAGAGCGATAAGTTCAATGCATGTGTCTCATTGTGAGACGTGAAGAATAAGTAGGCCCACCTCCTTCAGGGTTCGTTGCCTTTGAAGTGTGTATAGCGTTGCAATGCATCTCGCCAATCACTTCGAACAATTCGAATGATTAATGATCGAGTTCATATCGGGTCTTGACAATACATATCCTCAAGATATTCTTCATGTTGAAATGTAATACTTTATCAATCAGAAACGAATTCGATATTACAAATCCAACCAGCAGTTGATTACTTTCAACATAATGAAGCATTTGCATCAAGAATCAGTTGAGACATATTCCATATATTCTCTAAGATCAGAATCGAACTCAGATATCAGAATCGAACTCAGATGCATAATACGCCGCTCATCCAACAACGCATATATTGCGTTTTCTCAGTGTCATACATCATGGTATCAGTTGACTTCTTCCAGTTTGTTGACTCGGTCAGAACGATCCTACCCTGACGTCCTCAGCCTCACTGCCTAACAATCACTTGTAGTCACGTGTTCCTGCAGAGAGCATGTCTACTGTGTAACGAGACAATTACCTGCCTATATTCAAGCTTGCACATCAGTCTATAATAGTCTCCTTCATAGCAATTATCATGAAATAATTACCGAGTATATGTAATTATTGTACTAGAACTGATTCGTTCAATTATTACACATCAATCGTGAACAACAATTGTAGGCACATTTGTCATTATTTGACGTCATGGAATTTTCGTTTGATGTCACGAATATCATGATGTATATTCAGTCAATATTGGTCTCATCATTGATTCTCATTAGTGATTAATATTATATATTTGAAGAGTGGAGTATTATTCAGAATATGAAGTAAACATTTGCTTGATGTATGTGCATAATCCTTGTGGATGATTATACTATATTATTGGTTTGGATAACCAATATTTGGTTTAGGTATTTGGTTCCGGAGAATGAGAATGTCAATAAGAAGAAACCATTGGAGAGTAAAATTCGAAATATTCGAGAAAAGATTGGACGAACATCAATTCATCCTCTCATATTGGGAGATAAATTATGACTACATCCTTTTCCATCTTACATTATATTCGGAAAATATGACTGTGTATTCGTGCCAACACTCATTAATCTATCTGTTATTATTCAAAAACTTATAAAAATACAGAATTCAGACTGTGTTCGTTAACAAATATCAATAACAATTCAACAACAGTAGATCTAATATGTGGCTGCTTAACGAACCACCAACAGCTATAGCATATATGGGGGTACGAATGAGCGGGTGATGATAAAATAATGAAGTAATGATAGGTGAAAGGACAAACCGATACCCTATGCGGGATTCGAACTCAAGCTCACGTGACTTCAGTTTCTAACAGAGTGTGCTTTAGTTGACTGTGCCACGGGGACGACAACAGTATACATTCATAAACCACTTTGTAACTTTCACAGCTTGAAACTTCATGATCATTTATATCAATTCTCTATGGCGGGATCCATTTCTTTATTGGAAGATCGAGTTTCGTATTAATGAGAGAACCAATGATTTAGTGTCAGGTTTATATTGTTGATAAGCAAAAACATCCATCCACAAGAAATGATAATAACATAATATATCAATATTGTTCCATAGAACTTAATCTGTTAACTCAGCATTCACGGAAGAGAGAGGAAATTGCGTAGAATAAACTAAGGGATAATATAATATAATAAATAACCAAGACTCTCCTTCGTACTCACAGGAATAAATATCGAATATAAAAAGATCCGAGCAATCTCAGGTATAATAAAATCGTGTGTAACCCACAGGATACCGATCCCATAAGACCGTATTACGTATGAGATAAAATATGAATTGAGCTTAGATATCGAAACTCGATCTCACCATTGACATCATGAGAAATGATTACAGTGTATGTTCTATTATTTGAGAGTTATACTGGAATAAACTACTTTAGCTATTGTATTGGGCGTGTGGGAGGCATTGTGTTCGGCTCGAATGTTTGTGCGTACTTTTGTATAAATAGAAACTGAAATTCGATACCTCAGAATGAATCTTCCAATTTAATATTCCATCTTCAAATTTTCACTCATATTCACTTGATAAATGGAATATGAGATAAATGTGACTAGTAAATTGTGATAAAAAGACTTGAATCTTATGATTGATTGAGTTGAACAGAGATGTTAAATCATTTTTTGATAATGTGAATAATTTTTGACGATTTTGAGGTCATATTCTATTCTCTAACAGTGATTGAACTGCGAATATAACAGTCTTCAACTGATCACTTTTGAATTCACAATTGATGAGAATTCAGAATATAGAAAATCAGAGGAGATGAATGAATACATACGTGGAAAAAAAATGATCACTGGCTTCATACCTATATATTCCATTATTTGCAATACCGCAACATAACCGTTTTCAATCTAATATGGGAAACTAAAACTTACATTGATGTTATTTCTGTTGGAACTATCCCATATAAAGTTCGAAACTTCGAGAGCGTATGGCTATGGCAGTTTAGTTTCTCAAGCGATACTTGATACATTCTCGAGAATTATAATAAAAATGAAATACAATGCCGACAACTTTGACAAGTTAAAACTTTGTCATGAGGAAATCTTTAGTTTGTACTTCAAAATTAGAGAAATTACCCTGTGGAAAATCGTTTGTTCTTTATCCTAGATTCTACTGAATGTCATTGTTCACCGTTTGAAGGAACCCATACACAGCATAACATTTTCAGTATCAACATAATATATGAATGAATCTAGTAAATTTTCGGATGAACATATCGTAGTGACGTCACATCGTGCAGAAAATTATCTTCTGTAATGTCGATCCATAATAAACATTCACAGTATCTTACGTGCTATTTGATGTAACGGTACGGTGTGAGGTGAAATCAATGGCGGAAATATCGAATATAACTGTTACCAACAAGGTGATCTTCCAGCCTGTTTACTTTGAAATTTTGCTTGTTAGCATTCTCGATTAATATTGTCTGCATCAGATGATATATTTAATAATTCCATATTATGCGCTGTTGATGTTGAGGTCTGTGAATGCACTCTGGCGGGAACTGATGTGACCTATGGCAACTGGGGACACATTGAGAGAGTCAGCCACATCACCGAGGTGCAGGATGATCGGGGAAAATAGGAGAGATGAAAATAAGAGTGGACCCTATGTGGATTACTTTTTCTGAGTGACTCGATTCCACTCGATTATCGATTATCGAGTTTCGATAATGCCTACGTCATGACACTTGGTCTCTGGAGGACAAACATATTAATTTCAATTTCTAAAATTCAGATGATGATTTCTAGTTTCATCTGAAATTAGGGATAATAATATCGTCATCACTATATAAAATGTAGTTTGAGGATTGTTAATTATTACTTTTGAGTTCTGCATTCGACCTGATTTTCAGCAATTATTCTGCCAATTGCCAATTGTGCAACTTATAGAAACAATTTGAGTTTAAAAATTTTGTTATAGATTCAGATCGTAATGAGGATGAATGTTGTTGCTCAACGACCCCACCAACAGCTAGGTTATACGGGGGTAATGGTTGATGATATGTCAGTGTGTTAATATTTCCAGGTGCACAAATCCCAGTAATTCCAATTCTGCGAGTTAGTCAAGTCGAATAGAATGAGTATCCATGGTGATAGAAAAACTAAAATGCCAGGTAGATCTTTTTCCCAAGTTGATAATTTCAACACCAAGTTATTTACAAAAAACGAGAAATAAAGAACTGTTGCTTCTGTGAGCACATTTCTTCTTGAACTATAAACTGAATTATCCAAGCTTGACAAAAGATTTCAATTATAGAAGTTTGCGTGCTCATCTAGATGCTCCGATATAATCTAATTGTTGAACAACAACAATCAACTCCGGTAGAGAATTGCTTTCGTTTCGAATAACCTTTTAACTTTATTAATTCCAATAGGAATAGTCAAGATCATACCTTATATCATCAGCATTCTATTTCCTACCATTACAAATTTACATTCGGAAATAAAAGAGAGAAGAATATAAAAGCAACAATTTCTATTCTCAAAAAGATATATATATATATATATATATATATATATATATATATATATATATATATATATATATATATATACGTTACTTCTCGACTGACTGGCGACTATGCTTTACTCTTTTTCATGATTGACCTCACTTCGAATTGAATATGTTATACACGGCAGGGAAATTCATAATAATGTAAGTTTTACTGAAAGTTTGGCCCAAAATAGCCTGTTGATAGCCTGGAATAGAGAAGACAGGAGCATAAGTAGTATGATAATTTGTTGAAATTCAGGACGAATGCGATTACTAATCTCTTATGAGTGCTTTGTTATGGAGAACAAAATTATGACAAAAAATATGTATACATTATGATACTAATTCAGTAGCGACCTAATTTGAGGATGGAAAGGGGACTGAAAAGCAAATCAGGAAATATATTTTATGAGGCCACAAACGTCCGCTGAGCGTGAAAGCTTTCACATAGTGAACCATTAAGCCAGTAATTTGAGGAATACATCTTCTTTTCAATATGTTGGTGGATGAATATACGAGGCTGACGCCCAAACATAATTTCGATAAAATACTCGCACTGCAATCGACTGGCGTTTGGTTGACTTGTCACAAACGCCCACCATTTTCATTATGATAATATTTTTTTCCTTTTTTTTGTTCACATGTGTTCATTACTCTCGTTTTCACAATAATAACCGAACTCTGTATTCATTGCTTCAGTTCTATACATTTATTGAGGTTGGAAGATCACTGAAAATGAGTAAATACCTTACAAAAATTGAAATAATAGTAATTGTTTAAATTGAATTCAATCTCTTGTCCACAAAGCTTGAAGAGACTTATCTGTAGGTTATACATTTCAAAAAAATATATTCAATGAAAACTTCAGTACGATGCTAGACATGGATGAGTTTAGTGCCAAAAGTACGATATTCAGATTTTAAGTGATAATTTAACTTAATGATTCAGAATACATTCGAAGTCATAATAAAATCATAATGATTAAAACAAACCATGATGGTGATTATGATGGTGAAAATAATAATGATAATAATCAATTCCGTCTTTTTTTGTTCACATTTTCATGAATTAGATTCTGACTTATTCGATAATTGGGGATACTTCTCAAAGTTGACTTACCATTGTGTTTTACTACAACGTAACACATAAACATCGAAACATTTCATGAGAAAAGTTGACTTCAATGAAAAGTTTTCGGTGTTGTAAATATTCCATTCTATGAGATTGAATCTGTACAAGATTGAATCTGTTTAGTTTTTGTCAATCTGTGGTAAAAAGAGCTGACGTTGAATGTGGCTGTTTTTTGATGAAAATATCAGGAAACACAATATATGTGGCATGTGTGTGGAGACGATGCCAAATCCCTGCCTGGCCTGAATGCATGCATCAAAACCACTCAAATAAATGTTGGTATATAATAAAATGATTGTGATTTTCAGTCTGTTATTTATTCATTCATTCAAGTATCATTCTCGTACAAAGAAGATTTGCATATTAGTGTTCATGAATAAAAATGAATATTCACGAATGTTAACCATACGGATGAAAAATTAGTTCAAGAGTTACTCACACAGAATAAAAAGGAATTCGAGAAATGCTATATTCTACATATACTTGGCAACTCAAGAACTAATAATGAAAAAAATAAATATGCGTATATAATATAAAAACAGATATGAAGAATCGGCATTATGAAAATTTATTTTCACTGTTTTGTCAATTTTTATATCCTGTGTTTAGGTGGCAATAGTACTGGAGGCAGTCTGGAAGTGATGAATTGTCATGGAAATCAGTGAGGACACTTTCCAATATAAGTGTATGTGATTTCCGGATTGAGTGAATTCAAAACCGGAGGAAAAAACCAGGAATAGAGAGTTGGATATGTATAACTGTAAATAAAAATCGAGGCTGAATCTTCAAATCAGACAATGTTAGGTATATTCCTTATCAGAAAGCATTCGAAATATATTTCAAGAACGATACTAAATGGTGTGAATATAGCCGGTGAAACAGTTCTACTATCTCTGACTATGTTACTTTATCGACAAATGTTCAAGCGAAGAAAGCAGCTATACTTGCATCAACAAAAGTTCATCATGTCGTCTACCAACTGTACAATTGTGAGAACTCGGAGCTAGTGGATAGATCCTGAGTACATATATAAGTATAAAAGTTCTGAGTGAAATAAATGATCGCGGGAAAAAAGAAGGAATTTCACATATAACTCGGCGATAATGTTTCTTCTGAATCCAAATGTATTTATATTCTATATTTTATTTCAGTCAAACAAAGTTCAAAGACTGAAATATACCGCAAAATACTGTGAATTATTTTATTGATATCATCCTAAAGAACGAATTCCATTAAAACACGATCATGTATATTACCCGAAAGAAGTCGATGACACTCGAATCTATGAATGAACAGCTTTATTTCCAGCTCATTTAATAGAACCAGCATTACCAACCTCTCTCGAACACGTATTCCATATCCGTGTCTCTTAATTCAGACTCCATACTCATACTTGGATACTTACTCTATACTTTTATATGCGGGTTGTATAAAGATAATGTCCAATAAAGTAAAGGCAATGGGAAAATACCGATAACGCTGAGACCATTGGCGATCACAGCTTTTCAGGATGAGCAGGTTAGAGCTGATTTTATCGCTGATATGTGTATAGTCGAAGCACACCGCGTTCAGTAATAGCGCTTCTATATTCAATATACAAGAGAGTTGGATAATGTCCACCGACATAAGACATTATAATATGGCCAGGTGGATCAATCGCTAGAGCGCTGAACCGTCGTTCAGGGGACTCGGACTTGATTACCGCTAGGGTCGACCATCCGGATGAAATTTGTCGTTGATTTTTTTATATTGGGTTTAATGACGCACTCTACTGATGACTATACGATCTATTGGCGTCGGTGAATAATATATAAGATGATGAGATGAAGTTATTTTATTGAGTATTTTTGGATAGTGGAGAGGATGGAAAAATCCATGGCCATGGCCAGAAATATAAAAATGAAGAAACATTCACTTGATTGCATAAAATCCTAATTTCAGCCCGATCCAATGTTTGGTTCTCCAGCAAACAGTTTTTGAACAACCCCCCACAGATCGAGTGTCGGAAGATTTTCGCTGGAGATTTGTTTTCGAAGCCGTGTGTGGTATCAATATATAGGTACATTCAATTGATTGCATAAAATCTTAATTTCAGCCCGATCCAATGTTTCGTTCTCCGCCAAAAAGGTTTTGAACAACCCCCCGCAGATCGGGTGTCGGAAAATTTATGATTTTATTTGTAAAATTTTGTACAGAGCCGTGTGTGGTATCAAAATCAAGGTTCATTCATCTGATTGCGAAAAATCTTAATTTCAGCTTGATCCGATGTTTGGTTCTCCGCCAAACAGTTTTTGAACAACCCCCTGCAGATCGAGTGTAGGAAAATGTATGAATTTCTTTGAAAATTTTTTGTTGAAGCCGTGTGTGGTATTGAGATGAAGGTACATTCAATTAATTGTGAAAAATCTTAATTTCAGCCCGATCCAATGTTTGGTTCTCCGGCAAACAGTTTTTGAACAACCCCCTGCAGATCGAGTGTAGGAAAATGTATGATTTTCTTTGAAAATTTTTTGTCGAATCCGTGTGTGGTATTGAGATGAAGGTACATTCAATTAATTGTGAAAAATCTTAATTTCAGCCCGATCCAATGTTTGGTTCTCCGGCAAACAGTTTTTGAACAACCCCCCGCAGATCGGGTATAGGAAAATTCATAATTTTCTCTGAAAAAGCCCTGTGTGGTATCAAAACGAAGATACATTCAATTGATTGCATTAAATGTTATTTTCATCCCGATCCAATGTTTGGTTCTCCGGCAAACAGTTTTTGAACAACCCCCCGCAGATCGAGTGCGGGAAATTTACGATTTTCTTTGGAAAATTTTTTACAGAGCCGTGTGTGAAATCGAAATGAGAGGTCATTCAATCGATTGCAAAAAATTCTAATTTTGTCCCGATTCAATGTTTGATCCTCCAGCAAACAATTCTTGAAAACCCCCTCTCGCAGAGGGGTATGGGAAAATTCATGATTCCCTTTGAAATTTTTTTGCCGAGGCTGTGTGTAGTATCAAAATGAAGGTACATTCAATTGATTGCGTAAAAACTCTATTTCAGCCTGATCCAATGTTTGGTTCTCCGGAAAACAGGTTTTGAACAACCTCCCGCAGATCGGGTGTCGGAAAATTCACGATTTTCTTTGGAAATTTTTTTACAGAGCCGTGTGTGGTATCACAATCAAGGTACATTAATTTAATTGCGAAAAATGTTATTTTAAGCCCGATCCAATGTTTGGTTCTCCGGCAAACAGTTTTAGAACAACCCCCTGCAAATCGGGTGTCGGAAAATTTGCAATTTTCTCTGGAAAATTTTATACACAGCCGTGTTGATATCAAAATCAAGGTAAAATAATTTGATTGCAAAAAATCGTTATTTCAGCCCGATACAATGTTTGGTTCTCCGGCAAACAGTTTTTGAACAAACCCCCGCAAATCGAGTGTAGGAAAATTTATGATTTTCTCTGGAAAATGTTTGTAGAAGCCGTGTGTGGTATTGAAATAAAGGTACATAAAATTGATTGTGAAAAATCTTAATTTTGTCCCGATCTAATGTCTGGTTCTCCGACAGAATATTCTTGAAAACCCTCTCCCGCAGAGGGGTATAGGAAAATGTATGATTTTCTTTGAAAATTTTTTGCCGGAGCCGTGTGTTGTATCAAAACGAAAATACATTCAATTGATTGCATAAAATATTGATTTCAGCCCGATTCAATGTTTGGTTCACCAATAAACAGTTTCTGAACAACCTCCCGCAGATCGGGTGTCGGAAAATTTACGATTTTCTTTGGAAATTTTTTCACAGAGCCGTGTGTGGTATCGAAATGAAGGTACATTCAATCGATTGCGAAAAATTCTAAGTTCGGCCGGATCCAATGTGTGGTTCTCTGGCAAAAAATTCTTGAAAACCCCCTCCCGCAGAGGGGTATAGGAAAATTTATGATTTTCTCTGAATTTTTTTTGCCGAAGCCGTGTTTAGTATCAAAATGAGAGTTCATTCAATTGTTCGCAAAAACACTTTATTAAAGCTCGATCCAATGTTTGGTTCTTCATCAAACAGTTTTTGAACAACACCCGGCAGATCTGGTGTCGGAAAATTTACGATTTTCTTTGGAAATTTTTCTACACAGCGGTGTGTGATATTAAAATGAAGGTACATTCAATTTATTGTGAAAAATGTTATTTTCAGCCCGATCCAATGTTTGGTTCTCCGAAAAACAGTTTTTGAACAACCCCCTGCAGATCGGGTGTCGGAAAATTCACGATTTCCTTTGGAAAATTTCTTACACAGCCATGTGTGGTATCAAAATTAAGATACAATAATTTGATTTCAAAAATGTTATTTCCATCCCGATCCAATGTTTGGTCCTCCGGCAAACAGTTTTTGAACAACCCCCCGCAGATCGGGTGTCGGAAAATTTACGATTTTTTTTTGAAAATTTTTTACAGAGCCGTATTTGGTATCAAAATGAAGGTACATTCAATTGATTGCAAAAAATTCTAATTTCGTCCCGATCCAATGTCTGGTTCTCTGGCAAAAAATTCTTGAAAACCCCCTCTCGCACAAGGGTTTAGGGAAATTTTCTTTGGAAAAAACCATGGCCAGAATCGAACCTAGGTCTCCTGAATGACGGTTCAGTGTATTCGTGAATTCTATCCAGATGATCAAAGAACGTATTGACAGCCCTGAAACTAGATTTGATGAATGATGACGATATTCGTTTCTCTAATTCACAGTGGACTAGAAATCATCAACTCACTTTCAGGAATTGAAATTGATTTCTCTGGCTTCCAAATGACGTGAATATTATCGATTCTGTTTTGTAACATGAAACAAATCGAGTAATGTCTACCTAACGACTCAGTGGGAGGACCGGGTCCTGGAGGACGAGTGGATGAATTGTGTACCATGGAATTGTAATGATAATTTCTGGTTTTCTTTGAAATTGGCAAATGATTATCATGATTAGATTCCAAAATCTAGTTACAGGGTTGTGATGTCCTTCAAAGTTGATACGTTCGAACTGGGATGATATCTTCATAGAATTACACAATCGATTTCATCTCACTATCTCCTAGCCCTACTGAAGACATGACCAAATCAGCCTTCTGAACGAATGAAAAAATGATTCGTCATATATAATCATTATATTTGTGTTATATTGTGAGGGTCAATGATTTATTCCATGACCACGACTCGCGATTGAGAAACGAAGCTATATATTCCGAACAATAAACAGTTTGAAGCCTGGTTCCCACTTCAAATCTCTTTCGGGCCGATCAACAAAATTTCGACCCTAATTCTCTCTTGTCCAATCACAATCCAGAATTCCACCGAAGTGAGATTCCCGAAATTATTTCGGCACATTTGGTTCAACTTCAATTTCATCAGACAAGGTTGTTAATTGTTATGTTTCCATGGTAACTGTCTTTCAGCCACGGCCTTCCTGTTTTTCAGAGGGCCTTGGATCGGATATCAACATCACTGCAGTTCTCATTCTATTCACACATTTTATTTGGTTCAATCCACTCACTTTGATATAAAATCATGAATGCCATATTTCTTGAGTGAAAACTTTTCTTGAATATTTCATTTTGACATACTTTCAACTACTTCCAAAGATGCATATTAACCAAGGTATATATAAACCCCAGGATGTGAAGTCTGCACAATGTTTACATTCGCCTTCTGAGTTTCAAGATTGCTCATTTGGGTTCAAAAAAGCCGTGACTGTGATCACGAAAATGTGACGTTACAAAAACTGAGTGGGAACCGGTGACCGAATACCGACCGATATTTCGTCGGGCGACCCTGAAAAAAATTCGAAATGGGAACCAAGCTTTGAACTTTCAAAGCTGCAGCAAATCTCTACACAATTATTCAAGTGTGTGCCAGTATTCAGTTTGTAGACCCAGGATGCACTTACCACACCAAATAAAATACTTGATTCACATATTTGACAAACTGTGAGTAGTAGAATAATCAATTCACGAATAATTTAATTGCAATAATTTCCATTCAATTTTTTTTTCATCGATCTTATTTCCAAATCCAATTTATTTCAATTCTACACTATGAAAATTGTCATACAATTTGTTATATATCTATTTTTGTTCCACTGTTTTATTCTTTCAGTCATTATTCTTCAGTATCTCAGTTTGATATGTCAATACTGAGAATGTATCTCAATAGTTATTCAATGTGCAGTATATCATCTAGAATTCATTCTATTTTAATTCCACTCCACGATAATTGTCCTAGAATCTGTTTTAAACTCCTTTTCCCACTTTGTTAGATTGTCCTATGCTTCATTATCGCAATCCAATATGTCGATACTGAGGAATAATATCAATACATATTCAATGTTCCTGCATAACACACAGACAAGAAAAGAATGCGTTGGCATTTTCACTATCGTCGTCCGAAACTTCACAGGTCATTGCAATATATTTTATCTGAAATGATTCTCTTCCCACTCTCTTCCCAACAAAGGATTTTTTCCAACACAGATTGTGTGAACATGTTCAGAACTAGTTCGAATAAGAGGAAGCACTGACTACTCAAAGACATTTCTAAAGAATACGGCTTCGATATTTTCTTTCTACATATGTAGAGTAGATAATATATATGATGAATAAAGTGGAAGAGGGGTATTTGTATGAATAAGAGATTGTATTTCATATAATGGTACTTTTTATGTGTTTTCGTATTTCTGAGGTTGCTTCCCTAGGGTATGCAGTGAAATGCACACTCTTTCTGAGAGGAATTATTGTTATTATCGAATTTCATTGGTTTGTGGTTGGGAGAGAGCACATTTCAGAAATATTATGAAGAAATTTTCTGAAGGAGGACTCATTATTGAATATATAGATTCAGTATTTGTAGGACAAAATTATTTAAACTATGTTCTCAAGTGAAACTACTTTCTCTTAAGTGAAAATGAACAAGCTTCAAGCTTTGGGACAAAGTTTCATCATCAACATTGGACTTTCGGTGAGGTTGTTGAAGAAATAAAACAGAACGAATAGATAAATGGATGAATAAATAATTAAATATCCAATTTCTCGGTTTGTGTGTTTCATGATTACTTTTTTTATAATAATTTCCCGAGTACCTCATTGATCCCTTCCAACATGTACAATCGATATGCATGTCAATAGTGAGAAATATAATATACAGCATGACAACAAAATTGAATAAATTGAAGAATATCAAGTTTAAAAATACTATATAAAATACACATTTCACCTCTCATCCTTCAACTAGAATGTGTACATCATCCCGTGGAGTACAAACTTTGCTCAACTCGAAGAAGACTTTCTGCTTTTATTACAACATGCACAATCTCCCGAACACTGTGTGCTCCCATATCATAACCCAAGCGAGGAAGAGAATACTTACACGCTACATTTCACAAGATGAAAAGACACAGTCTATACTTCATGTCTCGACTCTAACCTCGAAATGTCAAACCAAGTACTTCACGCTCTTATCATCCATCAAGGTGTCGATCAATGCTTGAGTTCAACCCTTGATCTCAAGTCATTGACTCGGTACCATCCAGCTCTTGATGTGCAGGGTTGACATCAACCCTTGATCTCAAGCATTGACTCGGTACCATCCAACTCTTGATGTGCAGGGTTGACATCAACCCATGAGTTCAACCCTCGATCTCAAGTCATTGACCCAGTACCATCCCACCCTTGATGTGCAGGGTTGACATCAACCCTTGAGCCCAAATTTTGGGTTTGGGAAAGGTTCTATTTTCGATTTGACTCGACAGAAACCAACCAATCAGATGAAACTAATTATCATTTTATTATACTGGACATCTTTCGTCGTGCAAAAACCACTGCGTTATATGAAGAAGTCACGTGATTGCTTCGGCCAATCAGGATACATTTCGATACGGAAGTTTCTTGAGAAGCTGGCATTTGTTATGACGTCAGTTTGCTATCAAACCTTCAAGGGCTAAGTTGATCCGTGTAACTGGCTGCTTAATGTGTCAGCCAATGTTTTTATCAAGGGCTTGAGCTCAAGGGTTGTTATCAAGTCATAAGCTCAAGGGTTGATCTTAAGCTATTGATTGTATCATTGATCCGTATAAATCAGGCTTGGACTAGGAAATCTCAGAGTTGAATCAGATCTCTGTGAACAATGGCATCGGCCATTGACAGACTTTTCGTCGGATGTTGAGTATATTTTCCATACTTCCTCTCCCCCTTGGAAGATAATTAGCAGCTATGAAAATGGATTATTCCCGTTATACGGAAATCTGGACTTGTATGAAATCGAATCACCTTCTCAATACTATTTCTGTATAATATCCATTTCTCAATGTCGAACAGTTATGAGCGAACAATCATAATGAATGAAACATCGAGGAAATTCAACTAAAAATGAGTCAGAATGAAAATCGAACGTCTTTCGCTCTGAAATATTGACTGAACATTGATAATAACGAATGGAAACAACAGATTGTTGTATCTGATAATAATATTCTCACAATGGACCGCATGGAGATTATACCTACAACCAAATGAACAGTTGTTAAGGATCTTTGGAAACATGAGACAAATGGGTTGAGTTTGATATGGAAATGTGTAGATTCAATCTCTAGACCGGGGCTAGCCTTGAATAAACTACATCAGAAAATCCTGGTTATAGTAAACCATTTTCTCCCTCTAGCTTTTCTATAACATTTGTTCAGTCATCTGATTTCCATATCCAGACACCAGCACAACACGGAAGGGAGGTGTAAATGTGGTAGGAAATGCTATAAAAAGTGAGAGTAAGTATGTATATTAAAGTGTGACGTGTGAAAGGGCTTCATTCACAGAATGTAATATTATCAGCATCAACATAATTCATAAGTCATTTTACGTTTGAACATATTTTTATATCATTACATATTGTAGTGAAATGAATTCATATCTTTCAGAGAAGTGGTTTTTCAATACGGTTTACCCATTATAAACTTTCATATTAGGTACACTTGTGGCCATATAGTATGTTTTAATGCGACATTGGAATTTCGATCTGAATAAAATCTACTTGGAAAGCTGATTTTCCATATAGACTAAGTGTGGAGTGGGTAGCACATTGCCCCCCAGTTTTAGTGCGTATAATATCAGTATATTTTTCCAGGATGCATTTTGATGTCTAGCTTGATTTCCAGGATCGACCTCTCGATGTGACCATCATGTAGTTGGCTACGATCCGTCGTGAAAACACAATAGTCGGTCGAAATATCTGCTCGACCATCAACTTAATCTTTCTCTGTGGTATTTGTGTACAATTTCACTCTATATTTCGAATCATTATCCACCCCTTTGAACGATCAAACTGATTTTTATGATCAAGTATTTTTAAAATTTGAATGAATGATATTTTCAATAATTATCTACACGTTTGAAGGTGTTCATTGTTCAAGTATCTCGCAATGCTAATATTTGACGATTTTTTCTGATTATTGTCTGCTTAACGATCCCACCAACAGCTAGGCTATACGGGGGGGGGAGAGGGGGGCTACTATTTTGTTTCTCTCAGAGTGTGACACTTACAGTTGTTTAATATAAAATGGTTTGATCAGAAATTGAATTTTCAATTTAGATACAACCCACTTACTATAAACAGCTGATTCCTACAATGCGACATTAACTTCTAGTTTGAGTTCAAAACTTAATTTTTCGACCACACATATTTGCTCCAGGGTGTATTCTACTACAGCTTGAACGAGTACTTTATGTGACCGCGACTGTACTTCTTAACGACAGCGACTCAGCAAATAAAAGACTCGTATTTGGCAGGCCACGAGTTCAAAGAGGACTGCCCTAGATTCGGCATCCCTAGACTCAATAATAATAAGCCACGTGACATATTGCTAATTATCGCATGGGGAATAATTAGATGATACCTCTATTTCTTTCAATATAAGGAATGAATTCCACCCTGCTCTAGTTCAGCCATCTAAGGCACTGCTTTAGATACGTCAATCAAGTCAAGTCAGGCTAGTATTCGAGTCTCTTAACACGGTTTATCGACGCACTGTACTGATAACTGAGATCTATGGACGTCCTGAATGTTGGTTCAGTGTGCTAGCCACTCGAATCATAGATTCATCAACAGCTACTCATTTGTACACCAAAGTATAATTCCATATATTGATCAATTCAATATTACAATTTATTCAATAATTGAATAATATTAATATTGATTCAATACAATGGAATCAGTTCAATCTTGAAGAACGCGTGAAATGAATGAATCCCTATAATTATTGAGGTAGCTTTTCTCACTATTTGAATCTTCCTGGATATATAATCACAATTCTACACAATCTGGAGGCAACGTGGTCTTGAAACTATAAACTACGATGGAAGCTGCCAATAATCAGTGAATGGCTTGCATTATAACTTTGAAATTTACATCAAACCTTAATCCATGGAGTCAAATCTATCAATAAATACATGTCAAAACTTCGTGAATCCGAACAGGAATAAATTGATACAAATAATGAAGATATTGATTATGTATTCTTAGCAACTATGCCTAAAGGAGTGCAGTTCCAGTAAATAATTCAATATCAGTGTGACAGAAATATGAGACGTCTTCGCAATAAAGTGTTGATATATATATATAATACGATTCTTCCACAATATACAACTGTATTCACTGTAAAAGATTTCATCTACTGTGTATTGTATTTTTTATAATTTTCCACTATTTTCTTTCATAAACAATTCTATAAATACCAAACGGTACAAAGCATAAACACTTTTCACATGCTCATGTTCTCATGTTCCATGTTCTCATTCTTTCGTGTATTTTATCGAATGTGGCGGGAAATAAGAGAAAATATACATGACTATAAACACAGCTGTGTGAACTGAACAGTAAAGTATTTAGTGTTGAAGCTGTAGCTTTCTAACTAGTGCTCATGAAAACTTCATGTCATTGTTTTAATTATATACAATGAAGAAACTTTCAGGAAACGTAGCATTTTCGAACACGATTTTCTTTTTTCTTTTTGTATTCTGATCATTTAAGACTGCATGTCTGTATAGAGCTCAACGCTCGCACATAGTAGCACCGCTATCTTCTCATATTCTCAATTTTTACTGTAGAATATATTCGTATATATTTATATTTTCATGATTTTTGATGAATTACATTTTCAATTCAACACAAAATTACTACATTCAGTAGAATTGTACAGTAATAATTTAATCTGAATAGGGTAATTTCAAAATAGCCTACCACAATTGGGGGAATAAAATGATGATTTGAACATATGTCTGGAAATAAGTTTCAATATAAGAAAGTTGAGAAGTCAAATTTCTTGATTTTTTAATGATTCTGATGGTCACTGCTTTGTGAGCCGTAACCCTACAGATCGGATCGCGATCAATAAATCAAATCGTGTTCATTATATATTTGATCTATAATATAAATCATGTCAAATTCAAATCACAGAGCATTTGAAAATATAATAGCAGCGTGTAGATAGTATCTTTGATTAACTGTCATAAATACCATCATGAGATTAGATCTAACTGCCAGTTAGTGGCTTTCATCACCATTGTAACGCACGATATTTATATTGACAGCGTTCAGAACAGGGGTCTCCAAAATACGGCCTGCTATTTTTTATGTTGAATACATTGTATCCGGGCCCGCCATAGTTTATCTTGATTGGAGTGAAAAATTTTCAATGAACGTACAATTCATACAAAATATAAATCAGATGATTTTCATTTTTCCTGATTTTTTCGTATTTTTTCATTTTCCGTATTTTGTCTGATTCCTTTTGCTTTTTTTGGATTTTCCGTTAATTTTTGTTGATTTTTGTGATTTCTCATGATTTTCTTTTTTTTTAATTTTTCGGGATTTTTGTCATTTCTCGGCATTTGTTTTCGTTCTTCTAAATTGGTATGCCTCTCCTCTGATTTTTTTTAATTTTCCGCAAACTTTTTGATTTTCCGCAAAATTTTTCATTTTCCGCGAGATTTTTGATGTTTTTTGTAAAAGTGTACACCTGATTTTTTCAGTCGTTAACCCCTCGATACCAAACAACTTCGACACGTGATCAAGGATATTCACAAGTCAGTACAACGTCTTCGGCGTCCCAGAGTCCAGGACTTCAACTGGTTTTTGTTACTGCTAGAGCTGAATATACTGTGACAACCTAACATAATAACAAAGTAACAATCACTTAGACTGCATAAACTTGACATAATTCATAGGTCACCTCAAAACCAGAGCTGAGCTGTTTTTACAACAGTGACAATACAAAAGAACAGCTGGGCATGCTGTCATAGAGTTCAGCTCTGCTAGTCAACATCAACCAATCAAACAACCAGTCCCTCATGGCTAGACCCGGGACATTATTTCAAGTGACAGTCGCGCTGAGAGCCCAGGGTTCAACCATGTTGGTAATTATTATTGTTTGCTCAGCGAACCCATCAAAAGTACGGTTGTTTGAGGTACGAATGAGTGGACGGTGCAAATAACCACGTCGTTGACGCGTCGTGAAACCTCACTAATGAGTGGACGATGCAAATAACCACGTCGTTGACGCGTCGTGAAACCTCACGAATGAGTGGACCCTACCACTGGACGCAGCGTATTCGTTGTGAATGCGATTACTAAGAACTAAAGAATGGGCGGATAGCGGACGAGACGGATATGAGATGATGGGATATTAAAAGCAAGCTATGACCATGTGATGGTGGCGAGAAGTGACCGTGACCTGTATGCGGAAACAATGCCGGAGGTCAATCAAGAAACTGTGCGAAACCGCGATAAACTCGCGACGTGGCGTTGAATTCAGAAACTTGCGGTAAACTATATTGATAACTAAGTAATAGAGATCGAATGTACATTCGGTTCATGCGATACATTCTGTATATGCTATGTAGAGTATCTGAGGATACCACATAGTGTACACCCCTCCCCCAGGTGTCAACACTGTTACATTTTTAGCCCCCCCCCTCCGCTCCTGAATTGTGGAGGTCATTCATGGACAGTCCCCATTACTTATAACTAGGAAAACGCGATATATGCGTTGTTAGACGAGCGAATAGTAAAAGTAGACTCTATGAGTAAAAATGGGGGAAAACTGCTTCGAGTGGTACCAATTTAGCACATTTTATGTTTTTTTTTCAGAATGGCTGACCCGATCAAACTGAAAATTTCCAGAAATGTGTATCAAAATGTAATTCAACTTCACGCAAAATTTCATTCTTTTGGAAAACCTAAATATTTTCTTTTTTTTCCGCCATGTTATTCTAATGGGTATTTTTGAAATTTCTAAAATTCAAGGAAAAAAATTATCACCCTATAATGCCACCAAACTATACAGATCTATGTTAGATGAGGAACCATATTGAAAAAAAGTTTGAAGTTGATAGCTGTAGCCGTTTGACCTGTGGAGCCGACAAAAAAACATGACAAAAAAATAAAAATGAACACAATTTTTTTTCAGTATGTCAAATTGAATCATCCCTGAAGCTTATCTGATAACAGCAGTTTCAATATTATTCCACTCATTTCATGGATACAAGCGTAATTATCTAGAAATTGTTGAGGCTGATTAGAAATATGCACAAGATCCATTTCTCTTTTAAAAATAAAATTCGTGGAAGATATATAACTTTTAGATTCCATAATTTTGTCGTTGTAAATGTTCCCTATGGAATATGGAACGGAAGGAATATGAATCACAACGAAAGCAAACATGAATCTCGCAAACACAATGTTTTTGTTGTAAACAGTACGCTAGTTTCGTATTAGATAAATATAAGAATACAAAAGTAGTTTGAATGCACAGAACATTTAACATGATTGTGGAAGCAGTATTATTTTGATAAGACCTTTGTTGAAACGGTCTTTTCCCAGAGTTGAAGTTGTTTATACTACTTACAAAACTTTACTGGATCCAAGATGCCATGCGAGAGTAAAAACAAACGATAATTTATAACAAGAAAGACAAAGGAACTACAAATTTTATTGTATTTATAGTAAAAACTTAATTGATGAAGAATTAATGTTTGCATGATATCACCTAATTGTTGAAAGAGGCTTCAACTTTTCACTCCACTACGTCAACAAATTGATATGTGCTTTAATTTAAACAAGCGGTTACTGTCAGTCTGTGAAATTAGAATCAAAATAAGAGTCAATCTATGACAATTTGATGTTTTTGCTCTCCCAATATCGAATGAGTTCCAATGCAATGCTTGAATCATGAATATGAGAAAGTTAACTTGTCAAATCCTATGAAATATCACAAACTTTTTGTGTGTATAGCAAAGTAAAAGTATGAGAAAAGCAAGTAAAGCAAAGAAGCAAGAAAATCAAAGTATAAGACACACTTTTGGTTTGTTTTCAAGCTGGCATTAACTGACCAACACAAATTGAAACTGAATAATTGAATAGAATGCAGCTCAAAACCATATATTCGAAGCACAATTCAGCACAATATGAGGATATTCCAATCATTTCTGAGAAAAAGCACATTCACAATTTGGGGGAATTGCGTTAACTTATCCCCCCTTCCCCCTCACCATCACATGGGAATCAGGAATAACTGAAAAGAGGAAGCAGCACGATACAGCACAAAACAAGCATATTCCCTCAACGTCATAGGAAGTATTCATTTCAAATGTGGGGGCTCTCAAATGAGATGTCTGGCCATTCACCTGGCAATACCTTGGGTCCCACATTGAAATCAGAATAACTAAATAAACGGTAGCAGCACAGAATATTTTTTCTCTTCAAAGTCCCCAGAGAAAATTCTAGTTTCGAATGTGGAGGCCAAGGTAATACATCTCTGAGTGCCAGACAATAACCTCAACAAAATAAATGATCCTACATTTATCTGATCCAACCATATAAGAATCTAACTGACCAAATTCACCTAATCTAATCATACTAACCCTAACTACCCACGAATATTCGTATATATAGTTCTTATTCACCTAGTAATTATATACAAATCAAGATTTTCGTGCCCTAAAAATTCGTATCCAACCATTTCGTCACATAATTTGTACTTGTATCACAACGTGAAATGAGGAAACAATAAGAAAAAAAAACGAAATAAATGATGGCTCAGCTTGGATTAATCATGTTGAGAAGATAGAATAGATTCCGTTTTGAACCATGCACTTTAGTATACAGACATTTAGAATCCATCTGCAGGAATACCGCTCAATTTCCTCGCATCCCTTCACAATCCTTGAACCCCCCACCATCGCTGGTCTGCGGTGGGATATTCAACTGATGGGAAGAGGAACACGGGCTTGTTGAAGCAAATACACATCCGGCTCTTTCGTGTGTACATCTTTATTCATTATTCATTCCATGATTAACGACGTACCGTAATGATAACAAAGATCTATTGGCGTCAGATGAATTATTCATGGGATGATGAGATGAAGGTTTCACATAGTTAGTAGGAACGAAGCGGACATGGTCTATAATGTAGGATCCATCCCGACATTAATTCGCAAATGTTTCGATTTTTCAGTTGAAACTAATCTATAGATTATAAACCATTATCTATACAAATGTACATAATCCACTAATGACTGTTATTATTTCCATTAATCTCCTCTATTGATTTGATAATAATGAACCCAATGGAACTATATGTTGGAGAGAACGTATCGGAACAAGCCATCACATAACATGCAGATGGGCTTAGTATATATACATCATAATTATCCATCGAACATAATATCAAATAGCACAAGTTGTAGTGGTTCAAGTACTCACTATTGATACTCGAGTTGCAAACGTACCTCACATTTGCCCAATGACTGATTGTGACTGATTGGCAGCATTGTGCAATATATCCCTCTACTGGTGCTTTCTTCTGAGCCTAGCTTGACACGGTACGAGGCTATCAATGAGATGAGTTCAGGGTTCGAATCCCGGCATATATGCAGGGCTGTGTCAAGACATTCTGTGCCCCTAGTAACGACTCTTTTGTCTCCCTTTTCCTTCTCCTCATTTATCTTTAAAGGCATGTACCATCAGATGCATTTCAATGAGTAAAGTTATTTTTCCAATGATCTTTTCATTCAGAATTTGACATCTCACAATAATAATATGCTTATTATCATATACACTCATTTTCGGATGAATACAACTTCATACAACCCCTTATAATCTAGCTGTTGGTGGGGTCGTTTCAATTTTCATGTTCAAGTTTCAATGAGCTGGTGAATATCTGGACCAGGGTCCAGAGTCAGGCTCAGGCGTGGGGTTTTTTCGAATTTGGAGAAGTATTTTCATGGGTTTTCAATTTCAATTTCTTTCTTCGTTACAGATAAAAAGGAACGTGATTCCGTTATAAGTTCCTTCGTAATACTAGGAACTCGTTCCTTCCGTTAAGTTCCTACCCAAGTCTGCCGAGAATACCCTAACTTGAGTAAACCTATTAGTTACGAAACGTAGAACAGAGAGTATCCAGGGACCAGGCCCTGGATATATGGCAATTAACGTTTCAAAAGTATGTATACCATGGCTCCGACCAGGGGTTTTGGGACAGTTCGATTCTCTCCAGCAACTCATACTGGCTTTATATTCTATCCAACTCTCTGAAGTCCTACTCGTCCATATCTGTAAACGGCCATCACACACGGTTTTGCATGAAGCTTCTACTCTCCATCCTTGGTCGATCCTTTGCACTAATCGTTCTAATTGCCTTGACCTGTGCCCATGTGAATAGCATAGCTTGTTAACTCGACCGAATCAGGTATTGTCGTTCAACTGGCGAAGTATGCCGAAGTATGCCGAACATACACCGCATCATCGTCATGTCGGATCGCCATAGCAACTCGAGTAATTGCAATCATGTCACGTGATACGTGAAACTCGATGTACTGTAAGCATACCTTGTTGATTGGATCGGTACTGTTGATAGGAACAATTCCAGGTGGATCGAAATACATTAATTAGAGTCGATTATTCATGGTTTATGATTTGATGATTGATGAGTATTATCTTGGATGTTGAACAATGTAATTAGGAATGAAGCGTTTTGTTCATAAAGTATTGTGAGAATATGAAGTGTAATGTTTTCAATTGCATGACTGACTTTATACAGTCACAATCGGGTCATTTTCTGTTCGTGTTTTTCTGCCTTTCACAGGTCGTAAACTTTATCATCCGATTTAGAAATGTCAAGTTCTTGGTAGTAATCGGTCAGAAGTGCATTTCCTTTTCCCAGTCGTTGAGTAACGTCTTTAACTATCTAAATCGTTATCAAAACACAGCTATTGCGCTGAATCCATGTGCTGTTAAGAGCCCGCATCTTGGACAGATCTACACGGTGGTGCACTTTGGCAACATATACCTCAAGAACTACATATACCACGGACCTGCGGTAAATTGCAATTTTTGTCAATACCCTCACAATTTGATCTGTGTGGTCGAGTTATGGGAACATAATTTCATGATAGAGCAACAATCCAATCAGAATGTGTCTAATTTGATGGTTTTCATTGTCAAATTTCCGGTCAACGGATGAGAGTATAAAAAAAATACAAAAGAACATCTTTGAGTTCAACTTTGCTCCTCAATATTTGAAATCCTGATTTGCCTATAATTTTACAGTCTTCACACTTTCCTTGGCCGAAATATGTAATGTGACTAGATTTTGTCCAAATTAAAATATAGAAAACCCCTCCATCTAGCGGTGGCTACTGGAACATTCAGAATGTCATCCCCTTTCCACTCTACAACACTGGTAGGAAGTGTGGCCTAACTATGAATGCTGTCGAAGTATTCCGTGGAAAAATATTCTCATCCAAGATGCGGACTCTTAACCTAGACGCCTTCTCTATCAACTATTCGAATCGTTAGCATCAAGGCCTATAGACGAGTTCCGTTCTTCAATCTTCACCGTCATAGATTGTTAAAATTGCTTGTTAAAATACGACGTGTTTTTTGTGCATGTTTGACGTCATTGATTACACACTATGAGCCAATAGAACATTTTTCTTCATCATTCGAATCTGGAATATTCATACAAGATTGATATTTGCTCTCTATTCAGAAATATAATCCAAAGAGGGTAAATGAAAACAGATACAAACAACTGACAGGAGGGTGGAGACAAGGTGTCGTGCTTGTTCCATTTCTAGAAGCAGGCTGTAAGATGCTGTGAGTACGAAATGACAGATGCATGCGACAAATTGAACGATAATCTGTTGAGCCTTCACTATGAGGGTGTTAAGAGTTGTCTAGAATATTATCATCCAAAAAAAGTAGTAAAAATGGAAACGTGAAGATGAGTTGGACGTCCCACGGAAAGATGGCGGATGGAAATGACAGATCAAGATAAAAAAGAAGAGGAATTGGAATGAAGTAGGTAATGGATGTTGGTCGGAAGATAGATATAAATAGTGAGAACAACTTCAACGAAGATGGTGGGAAAAGTGGTTGAGATAAATAAAGGTCTAAGGAAAAATAGTTCTTGAAACTGAAAGACATGTAGGGTCTAGGCCTACTTCGAGCAGGATTGCCGTGAATATGGAGGATAGGATCCCTCGTCATAATTTGGCGATCAAATCATCATAAGAAATATTACTTTCCATGAAACAAACAAAAATCCGGAGGAACTGAACGATATTGGTCCCATTGGAAAAAAAAATCTAATTTCGGAAATAAGATTTGGGGAACAATTGAGGAAGAAGTTTGAAAATTCAATTGAATTCAATTGAATTCACAAAAAAATAATCTATATATGGAACTATACTAGCTCTTCACAGCCATCATTTCCTACAGCTTTGAAAATAATTGTATCACATTTTTTATAATTGAGAAAAAGTTCTGTGTCAACGATCTGAAGCTTGCTTTGAGTGCATATAGCAAATAGCACAATGAAGAAACTATAACTAGATCCAATCAATCCATCCAGGACGTGAAAACTGAAAATAAAAATTGTTTGAAACTTCTGTATTGATCTGAGATATGTGCTCGTACACTCATCGGCAAGTAAAATGGCCGAAGTTTGTGACAATGTATCAAGAATCAGTTTCTAGTACGATAAAAATCGTTGACTATCGCCAGTCCATTGTGTACTGAAAACTCTGAAAAAAATCAGAACTTTGAGATCGGTACAAGCTTGCACGTTATTTGATAGAACGAAACTCCGTTTATGCTCAAAACCCATGTCTTATGCCTTGTTCGGGGCACGAACCCAACCTCTACTTGACTTCAGTTTCCAAAGAAGATCGTTAATTGGCTGATTAAAAAAAAAAATGATAAAATATACGACCAATGAGATATGAGAAATAAGAAGTAACAATCGTTAAATGTGAACACGCTGTTAAACATCAAATTATTCCATATTGTTGTTATAAGAAATACGTCACAATTATGTCATTTTATTCGTCTTGACATCCAGTTCATTAAAGTTGTAAAAGATGAAAGTTCGTAAGAATCCTTACAGAAAAACTTTTATATAAATAAACTCTTCGTTTCAACGGACTCGTAAATAATTTTATCTTTCTAGTGAAACCGGAAAATGCTTGACTTTTGGGCAAACTTTGGTGCAACAGGAAAAAACAACGGATTCGTGAAAGTTCGGATATGGTGTAGGCTTTTCCCGGGTCTAGACACATTGATTTATCATTGTGTGGAATGCAGTGTGCCAATAAAACCAACTTTACTGCCCTGAAAATAAGGTTCAGGTGAACTTGGAGGGTATTGACTTGGTTACAGGCTGATTTAACTTGCAATAAGAAGTAATACTTCTAAGATTTGGTATCAAGGAAATAATGGCAGATTCTATGCAACTGAAATTATACAGAGAAAAATTCGAGATATATCGAATACGATCCATATTTGCATATGATGCATTACATCAGCGTATTGGTTAGGTTATATTCCAAATGTCAGATAGTTCGACAGTCCAATATAATACTTTACAGCAATGTTTGAACTATTTTTCAATCTTGGATATTTCGAAGTTACTCGTAATAATGACGCGAGATATCAACCAAATTTTGCAGTCACTTTCGTCAACAAAATCGTATTATTGATAAAGAGTAGGATGGGAATCTTCGCGAATGCTTATCCAATTATATTTCCATATAATATCAACCTAAAATGACCATTATCATATTCTCTCATTGAATTACCATCAGATCACCATTATTTGTCAGGCTTAACGATTCCAGCAACAGCATATTCGTAAAGTGCACTTTTTATAATGCCCAAAGTACTTACAATTATTCGGTTGGTAGACGACCGTCTTATTGTGTGAATACAAGTATGAGTGATAATAAAACTGGCGATTTTCCCAAAGTTCAATCTTTGACCTAGATAATAGAATAGTTGGAAATGTTTCACAACTGTATTAGTTTTTAACTTGAAATCTGAATTAAAGTTGTAAAGAAGATTTCTTGCACTAATTGTGAAGTAGATGGAATTTACTGTTTAGAATACTAGGTTACGAAATGTGTGAATGGCTTCATTCACAAGTTTCTAGACAACTTCGAGAGGGCCGTGAATTGATGTTTTCACAGCTTGATTTTAGCTGCTTGATTACAGCTTTATTTTAGCCAATCGCGAACTGAGACTGTCATACTGTCGTTTTGTTTATAATAATAGGCATTATTAGACTGGCTTTAGCGAGGATTCAATCGGACATACTGAAAAAAATGGTGTTCGTTTCAATGTTTTTTTTTATGTTTTTTGTCGGTTCTCCACAGGTCAAACGGCCACAGCTATCAACTTCAACCTTTTTGCAATATGGTTCCTCATCTAACTTGGATCTGAATAGTTTTGTGGCATTGTCGGGTGGTAACTTTTTTCTTATGAATTTTGGAAATTTCAAAAACTCTGTGAGAAAGCTTATTGAAACAATATTATCACTTTGAAAACTTTCCATTTATAGTTGATTAGATTTGATGGTCGAATTTACACTCATTTCTTCTCTTGAAGGGATTCACAAATTTCGAAAATATTCTACCAGAAAACTTTCAGACTAATCTTGATGATATATGATACCAACCTAATCTCAGAGAAATTTCGAGCCGATTAGTGGGCCTACGAACATAAAAACTCGCCCCGTGTTTTCTTCAGTATAATAATGAGAATGTAGTTTCCACTACGCTCATCTGATAGCAGAGATTATAATTAACAGATTGGTGCTAAATAACACTAGACAGCAAATGAAGACACCAAATTAAACGAACTGTGGTTATTCGTCATTTATATTCTCTAATATGAAGAAAATTGATAATTATCTTTTCAAATTTTGTGGTGCATAATAATATAAGAAAATTAATTTGAAGTTACCAAATCGCATTGTGATCATGTAAAGCTGCCGGCTGCTATGTAATTGATAAAAACCAAAACACGTAACGTTGCGTATTTAATTCTCATTCAGAGCTTTATTAAATCTACCACCATATGAATTTTGTATTATGTATCGTTATTAAAAAAATTCAAATATCATTAAAAACATATGAATCCAGTTTTTTTAATTCAGCCAGACCCACAATAATTATCAATTACTCGTCGTCGGGTTCCCCATTCCGAAACGAGGCCAAACGTTATTAATTTTCAGTGACATATTTTTCAATTATTTTTGTTTCGTATTTTAATAAAATAACAGCAGACGTAGAGAATGTTGTTTGATAATAATATTTAAACGTTGTCTCTGTGACAGACACATATTATACACAGGTATTGTGGGAGTTGTATATCGAGACCAGTATGTCACGGTCGTAAGGAATACTCTGGCAGTTGCTGCGGCGAGAAACTTGACTAGAAGTTTCATGAGAACGTATATAATATTAATAATGATAATAATAATAATATTCATCGTCCTCAAATTGATCAATTACATAATATAAAGTATAATAATAATGAGAATGAGTGTGAATTTAATTAGGATGAATTACTTGAATAGATATAGAACGCTGTTATTATATGTAATTTGTTTCCCTTTCAACAAGGAAACCACAACAATATGATTATAGAACTAGCGAGCTTTTGTTCATGAAATGTGTTAGGAAGCTATATACACACCTTGATTTCGAAACCATTAACTCTCTGCCTTCCTGATTATTCGGATTATTATGCGCTCAAATTGGTTCTACCTGTTGATATTTGAACAAGTTCATACATTCAGGAACAATACGTTTCAATTCATGTTTTGATAGCTGCTCCAATTTATGTGATATTTTGGAACAATGTGAACCATTTCATGTAACTTTTAGTCAAGGTATATGACTTGGAGTTAAGAAGCTCCATGATTCCCGTATTACTTGTACCATATATTTACTACTTGTTTGTTTCAATAGTTTCCATAGAATTGATGTTATATATTTGAGTTATATTGTTATATTCTTGTTGTACGAAAATGTTGAACCAATTCCACTGAGCTGAGTATTGACCATCGGTCCGACCATCTTGTTTGTTATGAGAACATAAAAACACGGAACAACACTCGTGTTGTTAATTAAATTCTTAGAGATAAGCGTTATTCACGAGTGTGTAGAAAGGGAAGACGAATATACTTCTCTATTTTCATTTTCTTCGAGTTTATTTAATTACAAAAAGAGCAACTCTTTCAGCTGATTACATAGAAACTAACATGGACAAAAACCGTGTGAATAAACTTTTTCTTTTGCCTCTTGCCTTGATGAGTGCTGGGCGATCGTGAAACATCTGTTTCTACGAAGTACCCACGATATTTGGAACACTTAATACTTGTAATTCTCATCATCGATTAATTCACTGACATATTTCCTACGTATTATTCATTATACACATTGTTACGACCCGTGTGGAAGCATTTTCTTTTCCTCTCACCCTTATTATGGTGTAACACTATGCTGATGCAGTGAAACCCGGCACCTCCACCCGGCTATTCCATACATTTATTCCGTTCCACTTCTTAATGTTGGTTCGACGAAGAATGAAAACTCGCATACGTTTCGAAATTTGAATGTGAGGATATTGAAATATAGTTAATGATATAAGTACGATAGTATGCACGAAAGACGAGTCTACCAACATTACAAACACAAATATCACTGCCATATTCTGATGGAATTGATATTTTTGGAGTGTTATGATTTCTCAGAATGAGGTTTATTCACATCAGAATATACATACTATAATCGTTGTTTCTCATTTGAGACCGAGGATGATTTATTAGGACGGTTCTCTTCGCTTCCTTCCAATCGAGACTTTGAGGATGTCTTTTCATCGAAATGAATAATTATCCATAGACTATTCTGAATGAGTACAATGAACTGAGACACCAGGACTGGGACAATACTCCTTCATCAAAGATAGAAGTATTTCAGTTCCCAAGTACACACTATAAATATAAATCGTTCCTTTGATGTATTCGGACATTACCAGCGTTGGTATTGGGATTGAACCGAACCCACAAATGTTGATATCTTCCACTCTGAACCAAGTCTCTTCTTGCCCTCAAAAGATAATGTGGAATATATCATTTTGAGAAAAAATTATTGTTCGTGACCATCACCAACCTAACTAAGGCTCATTCGTGCTCCCAAATAACCTAGCTGTTGGTGGGATCGCTGAGCGAACAATAATCAACAACTGAAATCAAGAAAGAAATTGAATCGGTGGTGGCAAGAAATATGGTGATATGGTAGCGTGACTATTGAAATAATAACTCACCTCAACTTTTCCGGACTGTGTATAGAACCGCAACTTCTTTCATACAAATCATATTTTATATGTTTTCATTTTATTGGATAGGCTTGCTGATAAAATGAATTGTTATGGTCGAGTATACGGCAACACAGCGACATACGCAGTTATTATTACAGTGATTCAATTTTATTTTGCTGGAATACCGTAACTACTTTTATTGAAAACATATACAACGATTATTTGGTGTCACATAAAAGAGGGAATCGGGTAAACTTTACCCGTTGGTTGCGGGTAAAAAGCCCAATAGATAATCCACGACTATCATAGCAAAAACCGACTCTAGAAAATATGATATATCTCGCCCCTAGTTCCAGCAGTCAGATCGAGAGGGCGGGGCGGGGCGGGGTTATCTAGGTAGGGGAGGGGGGCGGGGAACACCATTATCTATTGTACCACTCAATAAACAATTCATCGACCTATCTAGTTCATTGTTGTCACCTTCTCTGTCAGCCCTACTAGTGCTCCATCCATTCGACTCTCTCACAATCGTTACTCTTCTACATCTTCCTCGCTCTTACTCGCTCTCTTCTACATCTTCCTCGCTCTTACTCACTCTCTTCTACTTACACTCTCACATATCTGCTCAGAGTTTCATTTTGTATTCTATATTTCTATAAGAATTGTTAAGTTATTCCTTTAACGTCGTGATAAGAATAGAGGAGAGTTTGAGGGAAATAAGAAGAAGGAATAAACGATCGTGGAAAAATACTACAGAAAACAAAGAAAAGATCGAATGTTCATTTTTCCCAACAATAATGTTTAAATTGTTCGTTTTACCTGAAGTATTACTCCAATGTTCATGTGGATGGAGAGAATTACATGAAAATCAAATATTCTATTTGTGGTGTCAAGATCGCCCCTGTGGTACTCCATCCGAACGATCCTACCTATCAGCCTTGGCCTTGGACAACAATTGACTGGTTTCAAGTTTGACCTGTTAGTAATTGAACATTAATTGAAGTTATGAGATGAACACGATATATCAGGTGACATATCGAAAGTTGAAGCTTGCTATGTCTTGAGTTGCGAATCCAACCATCTTTTCATAGCACAAAAACAATCGATAACAATTGAAAATGTGAGATATCGCTCAATTGCTTCGATCTCTCGTTCTCGTTATATTGTCTTGATGTTTGGATCCGTACGCTCCTGACTGTTTGAATCACGCCTCAAGTCTAGCCAGCTCTGAAGAGATAGAACATGGGTTGGTTATTATTCATAATAAGAACTGAGTACCATGGCAACATGTCCAGTATTGTGTATTTCCATTGTTGTAGGCACAAAATTCAAGCCTTGCTTATAAGGTGGGCTACGAAAAATGTCAACTTTTTGAAGTCTAGGAGACCGTGACTTTGGTGATATCTTGTATTAGCATGGTATTTTTATCTTTCAGTAAACATTATCCAATTGAAGTCCCAGTTTATAGGAAATAACTAGATAAAGTATGTCATTTCAAATGGCGGTCGCGGTGGATTCGGTTTCTATAATATCGAAGAAATTTGAGGAACTCCAAGTAAAAGTATTCCAAGTGTATTGACAGAAAGATGCATTCGAACTTTCACGGTATTAAAATTGAGATGACAGAAAAACGGAGTAAAGTTATCCTGATTCGAAATATTAATAATGCTGATGATGAAATAACTTCGTTCTCGAAGCATGTTCATGTACGTACGTACCTGTACAGAAGGAGAATGAAATGATGAAAGTATATTGGCTTCAACAAAAATGTAATATAGTTTGCTCGGAAAATAATGAAAAGTTCGCGTGAGAGCGTGGTGTTCGTGTACACCATCTGTTCCAAACCCAACAAATGCGTGTAAATGAAAATATATCAGTGTTGGAAAACATACATTTTATAAACCTTAAAATACCGTGGAGCAATTTTTTTTTCAATACCATCGAAACTTGATACAAAATCATTGTTCCCCTATCAAAGCAAAGGATGAGAGTAGTATCGCTTGGACGGGGCACCACAAGGGTGATCTTACCACCCCATTTTATTTTTATTTTAAATCAAAGCAATTAGGCAAAAATGGAAGATACCCTATGTTTTCGACGTTCAAAGACCGAGAATATCATTTTTTTAATCATTCCATCAGTCTAAAATCTGGTCAATTTGATCAATCAGCCATCAGTTATCTGGATCTTACTATAAAAACACATCCAATTCATTCTTTACTCATGAAGAAGCTACTTCAGATCGCCATACCTTCCCTCGCATACCGAGACTATACGATATAGGCCTATACAAAGTTTCTTGTGAGTTCAACTTCACGGCTCTTCAAACCATCCTCTCGACATAACGCTCTGGCTCGAGGCTGCATATCACGTCATGCTATTGGTGGGGGATATCATCCGTCAACAAGGATATTGCCCTTCAGAAAGTCAAAATAAATCACATTTGTGGGGCAGTAAATCCTCCCTCCCATATCGACCTGGATATCACTCAATTCTGAGAATGCTGTTGGCACCTGACCCCTGGTTTCCTTGTGCCAAAGATCAGCGTATATATTTATGTGAGAAGGAGAGAGATAGGAAGAAAAAATAGAGAGTATATTGTATATATTTATGTTAGAATGGAAGGCATAGGAAAAAATATATATAAAAGTAGATAAGATTGTATCAAAACAAAGAATGATCATAATTGAAACATTCCGAGAAAAAACGATACTACCAATATCAGGTTCTTGGTGATAACTTTTGAACGGAATGAGATATCGAAATTTTGAAAACGAAAAAACACAGATATTTTTAATACGATGTCAGTAATAACCATTCATCTCACATCGCCTAATTATCAGGCGTATACGGTTGAAAAATTTGTATTTCCAACCGTATACGCCTGACAATCAAGCGATTTGAGATAATTAGTTATTACTTACACCGTCTATAAGGTATTGAAATGATCTGTATTCCCTCGTTTCCAGAATTTCGATGCTCAAAGTTATCACACAATAATGATATTCCACTAAATCTACTCCCATAGACTCATCACGGACCAATTCATAAAACACCGAAACCTCACAAAGGACCAGGTATATCAAACCATCAATGCAGGAAAACGATCTACATGCAGTGGTCAGAAAGAGGATGGGATTGTCAGAGTGGCTCGATCGGGTGACCACAAGTATGCAACTGCAGCAGACCGGAGAGTGTTACTTACTTGCCATCTCGATGTAACTCTGACCGAGAGTCTGGAACACCGTGGAATGTTAATAATGTTCCCGCATTGACCGAAGTGCACTCGAGCAAATATGCATCTCTGCAAGAGAATTCCTGCAACCGCTGGAGATGCAATACAACGAGTCGAGTGGAACGGACACTCAAGTTGAGCTGATGATTGGATCGAACTAATGCATATATATATATATATATATATATATATATATATATATATATATATATATATATATATATATATATATATATATATATATATATATATATATATATATATATATATACATATATATCGTGCCACTCGAGCGAAGTATAGATAAGTATTTGTGTTATTTCCATATAACTGTTCATAATAATACTTCCTCATTTTTTTATACCATCATTTCTTGACTAATTACTACCGTGGGATTTATCATGATTGGGATGTTTTCTACTTGATTCATTATCATTAATTATTATGTGTATTTCCTCCATTTGATTAATCTGTTCATTCGATCGTTATAAGGTGTCTTAAGCAACCATATACCATGGCATAGTCTTTGTGAAATACACATATATATATATATATATATATATATATATATATATATATATTTATATGAATGATGAATGATTTATAGGTAGAATGAATGATAAATGATGGACGAATGAAGAGGAAGATAAATGATTCATAGACGAAAACATCACCATAGTGATATTGATATAGTAATGTGAATATATCAATATATCAATGAACACGGAACAAATATACATATAAATAATCCAGCAGGTCAATAAAACAATCAGAAACAGTTCGTACATATTCCTTCCTGATATTACTGGTGGATAACATGATTGTAGAACAAACATATTCCTGCATAAGAGCGATTGATTTCATAAACCGAATGGAAATATCGACGAGTTTCATCGCGTAAACCCAAAGAACTGGTCGAAGAGATCACGAACACAAATGTGGAAATATCTTGGAGATCTTTTTTTGTATGGATTGGGATTTTTCTCCGCTCATCCTGCAAGAGCTGGCTTGTACCATATTCGAATATACAATATACAACATATTGTAATATTGAAATAATACATTACATGCCGGATCAATTGACTGTGACAAGTTATCATGAACAATGACCCAGTTAGCTTCACATTATAGCCAGGTCAGTGTATGTAGTAGCGTCTTGTATATATATATATATATATATATATATATATATATATATATATATATATATATATATATGTATATATATATATGAATATATATATATATATATATATGAATATATATATATATATATGTGAATATAGATACACATAAACATATATCACATACTGAGATGTACTGAGATGGTCTCAGTATGAGTCCGGGGTTCGATTCTCTCCGTGGTCGACCATCCTGAAAGGGATTCTTTTGGTTCGTCTCTGTCGTTCAATGGCTCCTTAATAATGAGCCACGACCGTCTCCTTTTCGTTATCTAATATTCAGTAAAATAACTTATCAGCTCATCTTCCCATCATCTCATATATAAGCCTATCATTCCCCGACGCCAATTAATCTCACAGGCATCAGTACAGTGCGCAGTTGTATCTTATGTAATGAATTAAATGCATCGTATATTTCATGTTGTATCATAACGTATGCGGTTTTACTATTTACTCTTGCAGCTGAAAAATTCAGTGGCATTATATGTAAATGCAATTATTTTTATCTCAATTCTCGGTCTTTTAACTGGAACATATTTGTAGTAATTGAAATGAAGTAATAAATCAAAAGTTGACTAAACACATACAATGAATGAATGTCACTGGATGCTACGTATCAAAAAGAAACATTCGAAGCCGCAGGAGTATTATATTTAACGCGCTCAGTGAAATTTCCATTATAGGTATTTATAAACATTTCAGTGATTCTGATTAAGCCTCTCATTAATTAGTTCCATGTATCATCAAGAATAGGCCTACATGTATATTTTTTTATATCAAAGGATACCGTGCATTTCTTTTATGAAAATAATCCTGATTTTTCCAACTAATTATGAACGCAGAACGAGATTGAACCGGATTTCATTGAAGTAAATTATGGACAAATCAAAATGGAGGTTGAATGTGTCTTATAATCTCGGGAATGATCTAGCTTGGTCTCAAATCTGGATGGTCCCCATTCACGTTGTTGTTGGTAATATCTAGATTGTGAGTGGTATATTGATATTGTTCAATGCATGTGATTTCAACCCCTTAACAAAAGAACTTGAAATAATAAGAATGATGGTCGATTTTCCTTATATCGATCAACGATTTATCTGGCTCTGTACTATATCTTCATCTCATCCATGAATCAATCATTGAATTGAGAGCCGGAATAGATTTTGAACGAAACCAATTTGTAGCCATCAACCTAGAAATACGATTTTTAAGTAAGCATAGAAATTATTTTTCTTGTTTCTCTGTGACATCATGGAATGTTCATATAACAGAATAAATTTCGTTGTCACATTTCTGAATTGTCACAAATATATTCCTATTTTGCCTGCACAACATCCGGAAACCTTATAAAAACTGATGGAAAAACCATGAACAAATATTTACATTACAATTTTATATAAAACCTATTAAAATCGAATACACTCTCGAAGACAATATTTGTTAAGAACGCCATTTTTCTCATTCACTTCCCTCTTGTTAACAATCGAATCAATTACATGCCAGACGCTTTTAGTCGTCCGATAACAAAAGATACTCTATACGAGGCGAAGACAATGGCAACCGGAAACACTGTTGAAACAACAGGTCCATTTCCGGTTCCCGTAGAGTGTGTGTTTCAGGCCCTAATTCAATGATTGAATGAATAACGACATTTATATAGAGAGTTCAATGCACCCAAAAGATAGAAGATAGATGGTTTTCTTGATGACCTGTTTTAACAATTTTATTAAAGTGATATCATGACACGTTTTTTAATAAAAGCAATTAAAAAGTCATTGCTTTATAAGCTGAAATGTAAACAATGGGGTATTGAATTTTGAATACATGTGAGAATTGGTGTGTTTTTTTAATATAGGCAACGGTTTCCCATCAGACAATCTCAGACTCTCGACTTTTATCATGTTTGCGTTGATTACATTTTAATATCAATTATCAAGGGTTTCAAAAGACAATTCAATATCACATTGCAATGTAATCAAGTTACCAATTATGTACTATTTTCTATCAAACAAAGTGATGGGAAAATGGAATTCTCAAATTTCGAAAATATTCCTTGAGAAGTGATAATAATATCTTCCAAAACTATCACTGGAACTAAATTTGGAATAATTTAGAAGTCTACAAGATGGATCTTTTGAAGACAGCAATTTCTCATCACCAGGTGGTATATAGTCATTGAACATTCCATGATTATCGTTTTCACCTATTGCCAATTATATTTTGAGTTTTCATCACAACACGTTCTTTCATTACAGCTACTGAACCATCTCAATAAGTAAATTACTATCAGCAGAAGCTATATTTAGATTTCAACTAATGTAGCGCCATGGGCATCAATTGAGCAAACATCAATCATCCAACATACAACCCACTATTTATGTCTACAATACAATATCATTGATGTTCAATTCATTTATATGTGGAGGTAAAATATGTTCTGAACCTTATGTATGGTTAATGACATCACTGCTTCTACAAGTTTGCTAGAAAATGTTATTGAAACATCTGTAATAATAATTCAGTGGCTAGGTTCTACTGAGAGTGGCTTGTTTCAACATCGACATGCTCCGACTTGTAGATTATATGGAGCAAGAAACACCGATGTCGTCAGATCTGATTTTAACTGCTTTCAAGGAAGTAAAGAGCCCTCAAGTACATTTTACATCACGAACTGAATTAATAGTGATGTATGGAAAAGTCAAATGTTGTAGATTTAAGGAATGAAAATATGATGAAAATTCGTTATATCACACTAATGTGAAGTTGCACGTGAACAAAAAATCGATAATTTCATTTTCCACTTCACTCGACAATCGAAGAGAAAAATACAACGGTTATTTAGATCGAATCTAAGATAGAATATCGAAGATATTCATCCAAGCAAGATCGAAGATCCAGAAAAAATGAATATATCTATATATAAACGTCACATTGGTCCATCTTCTTCTTTTTCATCTTATTTTCTTCCAAACTTCTCTCCATCTATTATAACGTCCATCTCTATAATTATATTTCAATGAAGAAATAGTTTCCATAAACCACTCTCTTACATCTGGACATGACCTATTTCACGTACTATGAGTGTTCACGCTCAATAACTGAGGAAAACCACGATAGGACTATACAGTCAAACATATTATGATCTGGTCACCACAGTCGTGTTGTAACCAAAGCAAATACCATGCAACCTCTATGTATATATGGAAATGCGTATTTGTCACAACTCTAGGATGCGTATCATATTACTTGAATATATTTATTCAGTTCAATTAAGGCTAATTATTAATTATCATTTCATATCAAAGCGTAAAGTGCCAGAAGTGGAAACAAACTCTAGATAGCATGTCATATTTGGAGCAATGATATAAATTAAACATGGAGGCAGACCAAACACTAGTCAAAACAACCCTTCACTTGGTGATTTCAAAGAGACCGTGACTTGGAAGTGATAATTAGTATTCCACGTGGAGGATAGAGATGAATGCTCGGGCTTACGAATGTATATGCTATTTGCAATGACGGTAGGAGGTTTTTAGCCTTCATGTAGATGAATTTAATTCAAAGTTGATATGCTAGTTTGCACTCAGCCGGATTATTTTGATATCAATTGTGAATTTTCAAGTGGTGGGAAATAACTTGTTGAAACTTGCATATTTTCTTCAAAAAAAATATACTTCAAAGAAGAAAAAATGCCATGTTCACATCTCGAAACGAATGTTTACTTTTTCACTCTACTTGAGGACTAGCTGTTCACATTATCAAAAATGTTGGTGACTGATCAATGTCTGAGATTCAAATCGAATTCAATTGTTATAAATATATGATATTTGTTAATGTTTTTTTTTGAGAGAGGGAGAATATTGTTTTGCATATTTCTTGAGATTTTTGTGAAATCCTTTCTGAAATTGAACTATTACATGAAATCCTGAATTATTTCTAACATCTTTTGTGTTACATTCTACCCTTGATGCTCCCAGAATATTATTTGGAAGTGAAAACCATTCAATTTTCAAATATTTCATTCAGGATACATTCCCTACCATTCTCTGGATTCCCTTCTTCATCCATATTTGAGTTCATCATACTCCCGTTAGAACATTCAGAAATCAGGAATAATATTTATTGCATCGTAATGCTGGAATAGTGGCCTAAGTAAACTGAAGAAACGATGTGTGCAATAGCATCTTGAGGTTCAAGCAAGTTGATGATTTATAATGTTTGTTATGCAAGTCGATGGCGTTGAATTGCAATGCAATGTAGCAAATAAATTAATACAATCTCTTAATTAAAAGTGAATAATTATCAAAAATCACGTTATATGGAACGTATAGCCTCGGTCCTTCGTGACCAACAAACATTATACCTTCTAGCACACCAAATTGAAGTTATATATCATCACCATGATTCATTTTGAACTTTGTTATCTCGGTACGAATCATCATTTTGCAAATACATTTGAAATATATTTGGAATGATTTTCAAATAATTGCAGGAATAAAAATGTGAAAATAAGCGGTTCAAATACCAGGTTTTATTTATTATCATTTATAGTTGGGCCATCTATATCGTCTCTGGTTGGACGGCGTTTATAGAAAATAAATATGTAATTAATAATCGGGAAGCAAAGAAATTACCAAGTGACTTAATGGTAACCAAGGATGAGAAAAAGTTCTTCCGATAATTATTCTCCAATTCACTGATTTATTCATCTTGAAGTATGAATTTGAACAAGAATGATTCCTTGATGAGTTCATCAAGTACTTCTCTTCGGAAAACTTTCTGATTTTTCTATCAGAGCTGATTACATTCGTGAGCCAGTATTCAGAGCATAATTAACATATTTTCATCTTGATATATCAATTCCAAATGGAAAATTCACACGTTTTTATTTCCAGGGTTCTCGAATTTTCTACAAAATTTTCCAATAAATTGAAACAAAAAACTCTCTCTTTTCTCTGTTCAATAGTGCTGAAAGACCCGCCAATATTCACGCTCATGAAGAGATAGTAGATGACAGGACGTTAACAGAACTTCATGTATATACAATGGGACTCGAAAGCTAGTTTGTTTGGCTTCAGATTTCAAAGCAGTGCCTTCACTGTCTGTGCGAGAAGGATGGCTTCAATGAAGAGAAGGACCAAAACTCCATGACCTCACGATTCCATGACCTTTCAAAAAAATACGACATCAAAGAGGAATATTGAGATGTGAATTATCTATCTCTTCCCTGTACCATTTCATTTTTATTAATTTCTTTGAAAATTTTGCATTCCAACTATATTTTCAAATCTCATTATGAGTTCGATTCTCAGACTGGGATATCACCTTTCACAATCGTCTGTACACAAGCGTGATGACAAGAATCATTTCAACGTTAATTCAAGGGAACGTTTCTTAATATTCTTATAATTCTCCTCTCTAATGTTTCTCTCATTTATTTCACCCGATTAATCATTAGGAGCTTGTCATTTCCGATGTGTTTGTCTGATCAACTTTAATCTGTATTGATTGTTACGCTGGATCTCTGTAATCATTAACGCCTGTGAAATGAGTGAATGTTTCTCCAAACAATCAACTCACGAATTTTTCAAACAATTTCGAAATAACTGATGGAATACAGTGCCCTGAATTTCCATGACTAAGGGCCCATATTACCAATAATAAAAATGTGTTTATTAGGCTAATTAATCAATTGCAGTACAAAAATAACATTGCTAACCAAGGGTAATGCGTTTTATTTTCATTTTGTATATACTAATCAGAAATTGAAAGTCAATTCGCCCCTTCATTTTTATTATTCGATACGAACTGATTGATCAAGACATTGTTGAAGATATATTCCCTATTCCAATATATGCATGTCTCGACTTTGCATTCGAGTCCGTGACGAAGGCGCCTGAAGAGAGCGATAGTGATACCGGAGTAAAGTCGACTCGGTTGTGTGACATGGGTTTGAATGACAACCTTACCTGAACCCTGACCACATTTTACAACCATTCATTCATAAGTACCACGAAGCCCATGTCACACGACCGAGGCGACTTTATTCCAGTATACTCTGTTCAGCGTCCCTATAGCAATCTGTCATGAGGCATGGAAGTCTCCATACTTCACCTTATGAACAGTAACAGTCGTTGTCAGAGGCCTTAGATTCAACAGAGAAGCAACAGGTTCTGAATGTTTACGCATTTCCGATGTAATTTCAAACCCAATGTTAAGTGTATTCAAAGTTTTGGCCACCACAATCTTGAATTTCTTGGAAAGATAATTTGTTTGATGTAGAATGAAACCAAATCTTGCTCGTCGTTCTCTACAACTATACATGGATAGATCAGTTTGTTATCCCCCCAACTGTTTCTCATTGCCGGACTTTACACTTGTCCGCCTTTGTCAAAAGACCTTCGCGCGCGCACGAGCAATCTGCACGCGCCAACTGTTTCTCATTGCCGGACTTCACACTTGTCCGCCTTTGTCAATTTATTCCTAATTGTTCTGCGATATTTTCAATAAACACCATACAACTTCGATCTATTTTATTATCAGCATAAGACAATTTTGTGAGTGAAAAATAATTTTTCCTCTCAACTATTATTCTACGATATTCACTTTATTTATTATTTTTTAATTAAAGTGTCTGTCATTTGTTATTTCTATATTCATGTTCTCTTGTAACGCAATCTCTTATCAAAACCGAGTCTTTCCAATATAGAATTAGTCAACTTATACGGAATCTTCTTCAAATTGGAAAAATATTCGATGCTCTCAAAAATCTTATAATAATGAATCTTGAAAATGAATATACAATTATTAATTGGGCAGCAAAGAAATTACCAAGTGGCATAATGGTAACCAAGAATGAGAAAAATTTCTTCAGATAATTATTCTTCAATTCACTTGCCGTATGGTTCAACCAGAATTGAACTTTTTTCAAATGAGCGTGAGAGAAGATCAAATTTCACTCTACTTGAGAAAACGCGAAAGTATTTATTTTGTCTGGTTCCCACTCCACTAGTCGAATGGAAGCACATATTTGATCAATCCTGGCATGCACATTCATCTTCATCTATCAAGACACTATAGTTTTGAGGCACAAACGGTTGAACTACTTATAAGAAGAACCGTCTCAAAGTTTTGGAACCCCTCATGATCGAATAACCAAGACGAGAAATGCTCATAAACATGCACCTTACCGACAGCTGAGTTATTTTGAGGTTACGAATGAGCTGATAGCAAAACCCACACTGATTTATATGAGGGACGCAAGAATCGTTCTTGGAAAGCGTGGGGACATTTCAAGACGAAGTTTGTACGCGATGGTGAATACTGCACGGTATAATTAACACGGCAAAATAATCCAGTAATTAATGTGCGTGGTTTCTAATTGAATATATATATATATATATATATATATATATATATATATATATATATATATATATATATATATATATATATATATATATATATAGGCTTTATTAACATCAAAATTGTATACTAAATAATTGTTTCTCGGGCCAATTGAGGCAATGGATGGAAGGAGGATCGTTTGGACGGGGCACCACAAGGGTGATCTTATTGACGCCAGGACTGCGCTGTTTGTGACCATACTTTTTTGTCACATATTATTCTATTCAGTTTCCGAAAGTCTGGAACACATTCATAAGTATGAAACGTTTTTGTGATGTATCTAGACATTACCAGCATGGGTATTAAATGAGTGAACCAAACACACGAATAATGATGTCTCCCATTTTGAACCGAGTCTCCTATAGGCTATGCTCATTCCATCCAATAACTCTAGATGTAATTCAACATGAAACAATGAGAAAATAATGAGTGGGAGGCCCAAATTGGTATATTTGGGCCTACCACTATACTTATCAATTAAAGGTGGTGGCCAGAAAGAACTACATTCACATTTTAATCCCTATGTCTATACTTGTACTTTTTTACATTTTTTTTGCATTACAATTAACCCACAGATGAGCCCATTTTAGGCTTCGTGGACATTGTGAATTGTATGATGTACTTTCCTTCTGAATAAAGAATGTTCAACAAGAAAAAGTAATTGTATGGACCGCGACTGTAGTTTATTTTTCATTATAGATTCTGAGTTTATAATGATGACATTTCCTGATAAGGTTATTGGAATATGTTTCCTGAAGTCTTTGAGATTCTCACTTGCGAGGCTTGACCTCTGTCTCCAAGGCAACGTCTTGACCGAATGAGCTAGAAGAAATACCACTTCTCGAAGAGCTAGCTCTTATGAAAGAGTCTTGAATTTTGCCTGCTCAACTTCAAGTTATTAAGTTATCCAGTTCCACTTCGCGGTCCGAGTCGACAGTGGAGGTATTTATGTCGGACATATTTGGGTCATACGAGATGGACGTATGACACAGTATGACGCGTATGTGTTGTTCGTCGATATCACAATGCAAGTAGACTGGTGTGGGATGACACAAAACTTGGGACTAAAGATATATTAATAACGTGCGACAAAGATGGAAGAATTGTTATCATAACGTAGCATACCATGACGTAAGATGAGTATTTTTCATTTCATTTCGTTCATTTATTATTCCAAATATATTTTTGACTCACGTAAAAATACCTAAATCAGGGTAAATGCACAATTTATTCATATGGGATGTGATATAGATCTAAATCCTTCGAATTTGAACTTGATTATTTGATTTTCATGAAACCTGTACAAACTATCTGTTAATGGTTCTCTACAGTACAGCTCAAAATTGAACATTTTCACGAATAAAGATGTATATAATTTCTTTTGCCATGGTTTTGTATTGCTATACGATCAAAAACTCAATTGCCAATTTTTCATGATCTTGCAGACCGATTTGTGGTACAAACAAAGTGTACATTTCTGAGATGGAAGATAATTGTACCTGGAAATAGTTTTATTTTGATCTGTTGAAGAAAAGAATCTTGATCAAGAATTTTTAGATTCGTAAAGGCTCTCACACATTCCTAACTTTTCTCGCATCTCTTGCTTATATCAACTGAAGGATCCCATACTTTTGCTTATCATGAAATTATGCCATAGATAATGTTCTTATATGCTTTTTTTTTTTTTTTTAACATCGAAACTTGATACAAAATCATTGTTCCCCTATTAAGGCTGAGGATGAGAGTAGATCGTTTGGACGGGGTACCACAAGGGTGATCTTATCACCCCATTTTATTATTATTCCAAATTGAAGCAATGAGCTTTGACACCAAAGTCGAAGTCAACTTCATTTTCTGAAATCATAAATCCAAATATCAAGTCGTATTGGCGTCTAGAGTTACTATTTCGGAGCATTGTTTATTGCACATAGAATGGATACAAATCCATAGTTAGAATTGATCGAGTCAGTTCATAGTTTTCTTCAAAGTTTTTCTCTTGTATTTTGCCCACCTCCAGTTGAAGAAAATTCACAACGCATTTTCTCAAGAGGGAATTTAAATTTCCCTGTTTATATTTCGCAATCATTGAAACGACTTTAGCTCTCTGAATTCGCTTCCCGATTATGACCTAGTGGAAGTCTTGACTTTCACTTATCCAATAGCCCTTGCCGTGTGAGGGATTCGAACCCACACTCGACTTGACATCGTCTGCAAGGCAACGTCTTGACTGACTGAGCCACACGGGCGAGGAGACAAAATAACATAACATGAATACAAATACCTACACACGGTTTCAGTCCGATACGTTCTGAAGTTGGTATCATAATTCTGGTCACGAACTTTATTTCCGTACGGGTTAAAAAGATGAGTAACACAGCAGTTCTTGAATAACCTATTGTTCTTACCTTATGTAAAAGAAATAACATATTTTGTGTGAACTTCTTTGAGTAAAATTGAGTTATTCTATGATGCGTTCAATATCGTGAAGAATCTTACATATTCATGTGAGCTATACTTGGGAGAGGTATGAATATAAATATGACTATTTTGTTCAATTTTGAAGTATATGTATGAAACATTAGGGAAAAAATACACGGTAAATATCAGAAAACAACTGCACAGTAATTGAAGAGAGATTCTAAAATGATTCATGCGAGTGCGTTCCACAATTTTGTCTCTGAATGATATCAAAGTAGATCAGTGGAGTATAGCGGTGATGAGATTTGTTTCATTCGAATATGAAAAGTGTGTAAATGGAATTAAGTTGGGCCTAATAAGTAGTATGACGCGTTCTGTCGTCCAAACCAGAACGCCATTGGACTTGGACCAGAACGCCCCCCAACTTTTGGTCAAGGGGAACAAGGAGGGGGGGGAGGGGGGGCGAAAAAAAGTCTTGCAAGACTCGTTTGCCTTCTTGTTTCCTGTTGAAACCCAAATTGTTGAAAAAAAACAAAAAATCACTTATTCAACCTATTTTGTTTCCCCGCGGGTCCCAATTGTTGAACTTGCCCCCCCATACCTTTCAAAGTGTTCCTACGCTCCTGAATGGAATCATAAATATATATATATATATATATATATATATATATCACATTCCGGATGATATTAGGTGGAGTATATTATGTTTCCATGTTCGTGCCTATTCTCTCCTCGATATCCATGTGTATATAATGTTATAACCTGATAATTGAGCCACACTCGAGTATTCTGACAATTGACGAGCGAGGTAAACCGCTAGAATGGTCAGGAAACTTGCATTCAGAGAAGTCGACACGATTACTGCATTATTCACATGTAATGAGCGGTCGAAACAAAATGCAGTCTAGTTTATATTCATGGCATAACCAATTACAGAAGTTGAAGTAAATCGTACTTTTAATTGAAATATCATCATCGATGTGGTGTAGTTTTGTTACTGCGATGAGAACCTACGTTGACCGTGGTAGAGTAATTATGATTGGAATTAAAATTGTCAGTACAACTGGGAATTTCATATTCATATTTTAATATGCGGCATGGAATTAGTTATTGTAATTATAACATTTCCATACTGAGTCTGGTGGGAAAAAATGGATGGAGTGAATTCAAACATTCTGAATGAAGGTATTTTAATTTTGAAAATTTCAATTTGAAGAGGAGAAAAGTGCTGAATGGAAGGTATATTTTAATTTTGAAAATTTCAATTTGAAGAAGAGAAAAGTGCATGGAAAACAGAATGAACTGACTGTAATAATTACATGAAAAACCTTTCTCACGTTTCTGTGGAATAAATAACACAGGAGAAGATATGAATGATTGAACCATATTCTTCAAACTTTTAGCAAAATGCTACCAAATTCAGACTTTTTTTAACTTCGGATATTATCAACTTACAAAAAATGTCAACTTTCACACTCGGTAGTTTTCTACTTTCAGTAGAAGAACAATCAGCCGTCGGTAGAGTGAGATTTACCATTATGACGACTTAGTTCCTTGAGACTGTTTCCATTCATGCACTGTAGGCCGACATATGTTCCGAAGCTGTTATTTTTGGATAAATGGATGAATAAATCCAAATCGAATGAATAATCATGAAAATGGGGAATTGCGTATGAGAATAGTAAGTTCCACGTGTCAAGAAGTCATCCAATTGCCAGAGGTTATTAGACCAACAATCACTGTCACATTGAATGGTTCAATCAGAGAAAAACAACAAATTGCAAATACTTTCTCCAAACATTTAATCGCTAATTTGCGTTGACCCCCAGGTCATTTGCCAGCTTGGACACCGGCATATTCATTCTCAGCGCGCTTACTGAAGACAATGATATATGTGTGTCCTGCTTGTGACCCAAATTGCGAGATGCAAAGAACATCAATTATGTGCTCCTCTACTAGAATATGCACATCACCTTTTGAATTAGTCTGATGGCTATGGAAGCTGGTGCGTCTTTTTTGCCAGTATACAGACACAAAGTATGGGCTACCTAGTTCATTTTCATATCATTCGTTGCCTCCGGAAAACTCGATAATTGGGAGGATATTCTGAATGAATAATTATACACACATTTCAACATCTAAATCTGAATGCTGACGTGCGTAATATTGTTTTTATGGGTCAACCGGAAAAAAAACAGTGATTAATATCGTGTGCCCTTGTACTGCAATGCGGTCACAAATATGTTGATTCTTGTACGCTGGAAGAAAAAACACGGTAATGAGAAAAAAGGAAACCAGACGCTTAATAGGATAGATTGGAAAAGTTGTTATTACCCTCAGAAAAACTATTCACTTGTTTCTATGCATATTTTATACATTCTACAAGCATGTATGAAAACATCGCATATTCGTGTTTATTATTTCTATGGTATAATAAGTGAAAGGAGAGTGAGAGAATAGGATTTTTTCATGAAACAGATACCTCATACAAAAAAAACGGGATTTCTCAGTTCTCTCTCTTCCCGAAACCAATATTTGTATTCATTGATCACTCCTAATGCTCGTTAGTGACTATTTAATATTTGTTGAACGAGTTATTTCACGGTGCATCATTTTATTGTGATATTATCATCATCATGTCTGGTATTTTCACACTGAACCAAACGAAAGGAAGACATTTCAATAGATGAATATGTAATTGATTCCTCAATGTTTCAAGCTGATATCAAGTCCTCTTCCACGAAGAGGACCCACGAGTCCTCTTCCTTCTTTGTTTTTTCATCACAAATTGATTAAAAACAGAAAATATTTCAACATATTCACTACGCATAAAATCATCCATTGCCAGGCTGAGTGGATCACTCAGTATCTTGGTGGCTGTGTTTAAGGCTTCCCAGATCTTGGATTATATACTGATGTTGTCTTCATTGTTGAATCGTTTGATTCTACTGTTGGTCACTAATCCTACTCGTCCAGTAACTTCTCCTGATATACGTCACAAAATTGAAAAATTACAAATCTGAAAAACTACCCAAGTGAAAAAAAGTAGAAAAGAAACATTGAACCTGAATTATATTGAGAGAGAAAATTTTCCAATAATATTATTAATAATAATACGACACAAGATGGACAGTTTTCGGATTGGTACGACTGTGTTCATAGAGCATCGTGGGCGGAAAACATTGATTAACGATTCGATCAATCATCTTCTAATCCACGTGTCGAATCCAGTCCCCACATGACGTCACTCGACAAGATTCTGAAGTCTCGATCGACCGTCTCCCCTACTCATCAGCAGCAACGATACGGTGTGTCGACTCGACAAGGTCGTGTGAGCGGAAACACATCTGCTCTGTCATTTTTATCAGAGACAAATATCTGTGTCTAGGCTTAAAGAGCCCACGCTTCCGATTGGTTCAGATCTATTGGAAATAACACGTGACAGTTCTATAAACCGGACAAATTCCTGTAATAATGACTCGTTCACGAACATGTTTCATGCCACATCATTCACATTCTTTAACAATATAACGAACATTCAATAATAGAAGATTCTGGACTTTGAGCATTGACTGAAGAGATACAACAAAGACAGTTCACCCAACGTGGAATTAAGATTCATCTCCACTCATTCGTCTCCACCTTCCCCACACCCATGTGCTTCAGTCGTCGGTAAGACCGATGCTTGCCTGCCAAGTCCTCAACTTGACTGCTAGCAGTGCTCTAGGAATGTGTAGCTATGTTTGACGTAACATCAGGTAATAGTGAAAGAACCTTAAGCAAACAATAATCACATTAACAGTTCAGATAAGTATATATGATATAAGAATGTATTCTCGTGTACGAGATGACCTATAGAAACGCACGCTTCATCGCAGGGTTCCTAATCAGAGCGAGCTCGACTCATGCTCGTCCAACTCATTGAAGTACCACTTGTATTGATTCATGGACCTTAGGGAGGCTGGGGGCGATCTGATCGAGAAGGTGGAGAAAATCCTAGTGGATTATTGCACGGAAAGATAATATTTGCTTTCACGCCACATGTAGTACGGAAAAGCACTTCTAATCCAATTGACGATGTGGAGAAAACTGATGGCTCAAATGCACTCGAATTCAATCAAATTCGAGGATATAAATTGTGTGAATTGATGTTTAATGTGGCATTTTATGGTGTTGTTCTTTTTCTTCCTCTATTTATGTAGAGTACGTTCACAGTTGCACACAAGTGCAGTAGCAACGCCTTACAAACGATATAATGACACTCGAAATAAGAGCCATAATAATAACCTAACACACATTGGGCGCCACTCACTGCTGGGTAGAACAATGAGACAGTGGAATCGGATACAACAATTGAATGTGAGTAATATTGAAACATTAAAAGACTCCAACCTTGCTATAGGTTACAAATGAAAAGTAATTGGTATTTTGATATTATCTTCACACCACTGAGAAATTGTAATTGTTCGAGATTGTTTGGATTGTTTGAAATAGAGTGTGTTAATGAGGAACGATCGATTCATTCGATTCAATGGTAATCAATACTATAATTACCAGAAACCAACCAATAAAGAAACAACCTCAAATACCCTCTCTCATCACTTCCCTCGCTGCACTACCACAGGTTTGATTTGTCCCATCGTCAGGTCCACAATCCACCCTGAACCATCCCAATCCTTACCAGCGAGCCAGGAAGGATAACTTGAGTACATCTTTCCTGGAACCAGTAGATGTCAACTTTCTTCAATAGTATGACATATTTGTTAACATTTGACGAGCGGCAGAACGTATGTGTCTTCATTGGCGTATATTCATTCATATCTTCATCTTGATTGGCGACTCATATTGAGTTCAAGTGTTCAGTTTATTGATGTTCACTTATCCACCGTATTCACTTCAACGTCCTATCCACGTATCATGGTCACTTATCTGTGTGAACCCCTCACGTGTGGAGAACATCTTGCCTTCAGATGAATAGAATCGCTCACATTGCAATAGTATAACTAAAACTCATTGGCCTGGTTGAGTGATCAATGTGACGATCGGGAGGAATTATGAAATGTTGATTTGATGATGATTATTGTTTGCTCAACGACCCCAATAGCATCTAGACTATACGGGGATACGAATTAACGGGTGATAATGAAACTTCGTCCTCTCCTTTTTCTTCTTCTTCTACTTCTTCTCCTTCTTATTCTTCCTTTATTCGACTTCGGCTTGTTCATTTAACTGGAATAAATACGCTTGTCTTTCTTTTTTCTTTTTAGTTTTTCAACACTTCGCTGACTTTTGGAAATTTGTCCCTAGCAATCTGTACGATTCGGTGTACTTGCAATGAAACTATGAAATGTTGATAGGTGAAAGAACGTTTACAGGAACCCATGCCTTATGCGAGACTCGAACCCACACCCAACGGTGACTATAAAGGAGAGCCTCAGCTCACTGAGTAGAGCAGGGAGGCTAAAAAAAAATCGGAATTGAATGAATGTTATAAACATCCAGATTTTCGCAAATTCAAGATGTATTACATTTCCATTTAATTATCGACACGGAATAATTACATAATGATACCAGAAGTGAAGTGTAAAGGTCAAATATGAATCCAGTCAAGAAAACTAGAGCATATTAAGTTATACCATTACAGAGTAGTGGGAATTCACATCAACAAAAGCTTAGGAAAAAGTTACCGACTTATTGACCTGGAAAGTGTTGCAATGCGAGTAACTTAACTCTTGGCGGCACATGTACACACACTTTCTTAATGAACAAATAATAAAGATTTACTTAATGAAATATGAGAACAGCGAGAATGAAACTATAAACAGAGTGATACCTGAAAAAAAGTTATACCATGTTTTATGTGAACTCTACTAACTGACATCACGCGCTAACTGCGTTTCCAGGACGGAGCATAGCGCTTGATTTCAGTACTTCCCGTTCACACTATGATCACTAACTGCTGTTAAGCCAGTAACTAATGTTAGCAACATAATGTGAACAGAACGCATTCAGTACTAACTGACATCAAACGATACCGCTTTGAATTCTGTAAACGCAGTTAGCGCTCAATGTCAGTTAGTCCTAACTTCATTCCATTCATATCACGCTTATGAGGTCAGTTAGTGGCTTAACATCAGTTAGTTAACGTAGTGTGAACGGAGTAATAATGTGAAACTCGGCCTTTTTTGGTCCCAATGACACTTGTGAGATTCCTGAACATCTATATATATATATATATATATATATATATATATAGGCCTATATGATGACCTCGTGTATGCCCTAAGATCAGGACGCAGCGATTCAGAAAGCCGTGAGTGTGAATCTTGTTGGAGAGAAAAATAAACCAGATTCATGTTTCCATACATGTGTTCACGAAAGAAGAAGGTCTCGAGTGATCGTTCCCCCCATCTTACACCATTAGCGCTCGAGTGGTTCGCGCCTTTTTCTTTCATGGATTCAGTACATTTCGACGGTAAGGCTGGTAATTCGGCCTCTGATTGGTTGACGCTCCATCGCGTTGCCAACCTATGCTCAAGTAGCACCTTGGTTGAAATCCGTCTGGGAAATCGAAACCATCCGTCTAACTTATGCGGAATTGGCAGGAATGGTTTCGATTTCACGGCCGAATTGATTCCGATAACTGATCAGATAATCAAAATAATTCAAGGTTTGCATTTTCAGACGAGTGTAGAGGTAAGATTAGGTTGTACAAAAGTCTAGTTTGGCTGTTCTGAAAGTTAAAGTGCTTAGGCTCGGTATTACCAAGTCCAGTTAGCCTTTACCTGAGAGTTGGTGAAAACAAATACCATTGTGTAACCATGGTGATAGCTATATTGAACTGCCAGTTAGAGCTACTCATATGATGGTAATATCGGGCCTTAGTGAAAGAATACATGATTAACAATGATAGCATAGAAAACTGTTAATACGAGCAGTTTTTATCCTGACCATATTATGAAAATAGTTCGTAATTATGATGCTGTGATGATACATTGAAAATTTGAAATATTGACAAAAATTTCAAATTGTAAATTAATTTTGTGGAAAATAATATGTAAGGTGTTTTCTAGTTCTGATTGACACAGTTGGTTCAAGAAAAAGTGTGTTTATATTTTGTTTCTTATGAATTTGATATTAATTTATATAATATTTCTGTTGAAGCATTTATTTTCATGTTGTGACTGTGCTATACAAACACTTCTTATCGAGATTAAGTATGGAATATGTATTTACAAAATATATTGAAAATGCAGATTATTATGAGTCATTTGGAAACTATTGTCTGAAAAACAGAAGAGAAACTCGCTGATTTCCTTTCTAGTCTTGGAAAGAGTTTCCCATTGAATTGAGAAACGTAATTTTCCTTTTTCTGTATTCCTTGTTGATACGCCTAGTCTTAGGAAATATTTTCCACATCTGCTAAATCCATTTATTCTGAAAGCTTTTCTCACCTTTGAATGCAGAATATTGATTCATACTTCTTTGAAATCTTTGATATATTTTCCTTTTGTATTTGTATTTTTTGTTTTCACAATATTCCAAGTGTGTTCTTACTAAATCATTTTTTTTTTTATGAAATATGAATATACATCATTTTATATGAAAACAAATATTCAAAAGAAAATACACAAGTCATCATTGTAAAAAATTCTTCATTAAAATAAAAAGTGTCCCGTTGATCCATGTATTTGCATTCTGATTGAAGTGTTAACTATAAAAGTTCACTTTATACGATTTCACCAGCACTTATTTCACTACATCAACTGAGTGGTTGTTAACATATAAAATAATTACTTGACGTGATCATAAAATTAATAACTTGATGAAAAAAGTTTATAGCATTTTTAATTTCAATTTCCCGTGGTTAATATCGAGGTATAATGGAAAAACAGTTCAATTTCTCACATCAACTTCAATTATAAGCTTGTGTTATGATATCGCATTAACAATGGCGGTGCGTGGGCGATAAAGCTGCGTGGGCTCATAGCGGTACGGTCTCGTGTTGAGACATGGAAGTGAAAGTGATGACACCTTCCGGGGAAAGTGGAGACTGCAAAGTGGGACGAATCGGGAAATAGGGAAGAGTGTTATTGTGGCCATAAAGGGTAATTGCTTTCTGGATATGAGGAATTCAAAGGAATTGAAATGTGACCGCTCCCTAGATACCTTCATCGTTGAAAAGATAAGTAGAAGAATATTTCAGAGTGAAGATTACTGAGGAATGAAGTCGTATTATTGCGTATAAATAATGGAACATGTTTTTGTATACAAATCCTTCCTGACTTTTGGAGAGGAATACAGTAAAATTGTGATGTTTTCAATGATAAAACAAACAAAATTCGTCACATGTCATTCTTTCTTGAGAACAAAATGATTTTAGTCTAATCGAATTGTGTGTGATAATTTTTTTTCAATATCATCGAAACTTGATACAGAATCATTGTTCCCCAATAAAGGCTATGAATGGGAGATTAGATCGTTTGAACGGGGCACCACAAGGGCGATCTTTTACCACCCCAAAGAATAGATAAAATATGATAACTCATTCAGACAACAGATCAAATCTTGAATAAGGTAATATTTCAGCCTTAAAAACAATTCAAACATTCACAGTGGGGAGAAAAAATCTCGAATCTTCTTATTATCTTGATCTTCTTCTACTTATCATATTGCTAGATATAATAATCCAAAACCGCGAAATCGGAGCGCTTATTTCAAGAACGAAAAATCAACCGTATGTAAATATTTCGGAAAAGAGTCTGAACTGATGAAAGAGCTTGGAAGAAAGACTTTAGAAACAAAAAGAACGATTAACCCATTACATATTTTTTACGACCATCTAGGGAGACGGAAGAGGGGGAGATAATAATAACTTATTGAGTGATGATATGAATTCAAGATATTGAGGTATAGCCATATAAAGAAAGTGATATAGTTGATGAATTAAGAGCATATGGAGAGGGCAACTCTCTTCCAACTAGAACTGGAACAAGATACAATGTATGAAATGGGAAAATGATGGAAATCGACGAACTGATTATAAAAATAAATTGTTGCTGAATCGATATTTCGTTTCTGTATTATTGTTGGTGAATGGATTATTCGTGCTCAGGTATTCATATATATCCATATGTTGCAAGCCGAGCATAAATTCTTCGCTGACCAAATTGCACGCTCCGACAATAAAGCTGAAACATGTGGGGTATATCTGAGAAGTTCAGCAGCAACACCAACATTTCCAAGCCGAAGATAACGTCCATAAGGAATGAGGGTAAAGAAGTGTCTGATCCCACTGAAATGGCAGAAGCGTTCAAGCGTTGCAGAGAACCTGGGGTCAACAACCTCTCTGTTGAACATGAGGCTACTTCTCATCTTGAACAAACTACGAACAGGAACCACAAATCAATGTTCTTGTTCCCAACAACTGAAGAAGAGGTGATCCGAGTGATCGCAGGTTTTAATAGTAAGCTATCAACCGGTGTGGACGAAATACCCTTCGAAGTACTCAAAGATGTAGCAAAGCGTATGGGATTAGTCCTGTGCGATATTTTCAATTGTTCTTTTACCACCGGTGTAGATCCGCATCCGATGAAACTATCCGAAGTGGTGCCTTTATTCAATAAAGGCAATAGTCAAAACGTCTCCAATTACGGGCCTATTGCCCTACTATTCTGCTCTCTCCAAAATTCTTGAAAACTAATGTCCAACAGACTGATGCAATTTTGTGAAACATGTAACAACATGGCTTCAGGAAGTCCAGGGGGGCATTCATGTACAAGGTAAACCCAGGTTCAGCTTGAACCTTTGCTAAACGTGTATTGAAAAACCGGTAATAACTCTCTAAAACCGGATTAAATCGTACTGGAATTCACCCACAGAAGTACAACTACAGCGACGTACAAAACTATCAGAAAATCCTGGAAGCTGGAGACGATAAACAGTATTCAGTTGGAGTATTTGTCAACCTTTCAAAGGCGTTTGATACTGTTATGCATGGGATACTGCTGAAAAAACTGGAATTTCACGGAATCAGAGAAATATCCCTTGACTGGTTCAAATCTGACCTCAGTGATCGATCTCAATGTGTACATGTGTTATCAGATGGTTTGAATGAGCTTTCTTCATGAAAAACTCACAGTTAGAGTTCCCCAGGGCTCCATTCTTGGTCCTCTGCTCTTCTTGATTTATATCAATGACCTATCAATACCAGATACAGATGTTCACATCACGCAGTACGCGGACGACACCAGCATACTAATCGTAAGTGACGATCGTAAGTCGAATCGTAAGTTCGATTCCTGGTCGAGACGTATCTTTTACGACATGACTAAAATATCCCACACATCTCGATATTGGATCGTATCCAAGATATTCAATGATCACACATATATATATATATATATATATATATATATATATATATATATATATATATATATATATATATATATATGTGTAAACATTGCTATAAACACATTATATACACATCGCTTTGGCGTCATGACGCTTTTACAACTATACGTCTTTAGGGATCTTATACCCCCTAATCGAATCCTGTATAATGTGATAGGGGGTATAGAATCCTCATTGATGGTTCACCCAAAACCTATAGAAATCGTCACATGAGTTAAAGGAGGGTATCTCAACCCCTTGGGATGATCTCTTAAATACAAATTCAATTGTATAGGGTATACGGTATACTCTATACCTATAATTCGTGAAACATGACCACAACATGGAAGTGCACAAAAACACTTTCTGTGTTGTTAGAGAACAAATACTTCACACAAACCCCGCGACCAAAAGAATCTACATATAATTACAAGAACCTAGAGTACGTGGTAAATTCAGTTAATAAAAATTGAAAACTCACGTGCATGATGGTTTCCAGTCGCCCATCACCGCTATTTTGACGTCACTTTGCCACCATTTCCGTATAGACAGATCTTTCAAATTCCACAACCGCGATCTTGATAATGTTATATAAACTCCGATAACATTATCAACACAAAACAAGCACTATTTTTTTTTAAACGACACTTTTTCACGCATTTAGGCTAAATTATGGTTCAGAAATCATCGGATGAAAGGTTTAAAACCTATAAAACCAACAATTATTATCGCGCACAGACTTTGTCTGATAGATATAAACAAGATCCATCAGAAAACAAGAACAGACTCGAAAATCAAACACCAATAGGCAAAGATAATGGTAACGGCTTCATAGCCCCCGGTCCAACAAATAACCACTCAAACTGTTCACTTTCACTTTTGTAGCGCAGATCTGACCACGGGCACTGGACAAATTACTCTGGCTAATTCTCCCCCTATTTATTTCCGTGTCATTGCAATGACGTGGTTTACCTACCCTTATCGGCTTGGCACGGTTTCACGGTCTTCTTCTTACTTCTGATGGCATCGAGTTCAAGCTCTTGTTGACTAGTTAATTCAGCACCGGATGTTGTGCTTGAATTTGTTTCTGAATTCTCTTAACGGCTACTCTATCCTAAACAAATAATGAAGGGATACAAAAATGAAATAGCTATTATCTTCTATATTAACAATAATAACAATCATTCGTGTCCATCACAATTGATCACATGTTTTGTTGGGACAGGTCAGTTATAATACATTATCCAATGTAAATATTATGAATATAAATGAGAGATCTATTCTCATGAAGTAGGCATCTCGTTCAATGAATATACTTGGTGAAGTTACAATATGTGGAGTATGAAACGCTTTCATTATTAGTCACAGTGAGAAGCTCCATCAAAGCTATTAAAACATATTCACTAATTTAAGCAGGCTTTCAATGTATGCTTCAACTGTGGACGTACATAATGTTTCAGTCTCAGGAAAGGGCATTAAATATGTTTTAGCTGAATAGGTCTTTTATAGGCCATTATGATTATGCCTGTCAATACATTCATTATCCTTCCCAGTTTTTTGCGGGTTGTTAACAGTGTTTAATGGTTCATTATTTGAAAGAGAATGTTGATGGGAAATGAATTATAGTCAAAAATAAACATACATGGAAAGGCCATTTTTCGAAATTATTGCATAATATTCTGCATGAATCTTCAAAATATAGGTCTACATATGAATCAGAACTTGCTCTTGTATTCTGGAAACGTTCTGAAAATGATGTAGGCGATTCTGTACAAGTTACACCAAATTGAAAAATGAACTAAAGTAGATCTACTTTGTATATTCAAACGACATAATTAATAAAATGTGCTCATTGTGAGAGTAATAGGCATATAGTTATACTTTGGGCTTATCACTCTTTATTTTTGTTTCCGTTTTCTTATACTTTGTATAATTATGAACTTTGCACCTGCTGTTATTGGAAGAAGTTAACATTGCCTAAGAGACTTAGTTTAAAGTGAAAGATATCAACATTCGTGTGGTTGGATTTTCTAATACCAATGTTGGTAATGTCCGGATATATCGCAAGAACGGTTTATAATATGTTCCGGACTTTCGGCAACTGAAGACTTTTGTCTGCGGCGAAGAAGTGTGGTCACAGACAGCGTGGACCTGGTGTCAAAGTTCATTGCATTTAATTTGAAGTAATAATAAAATGGGTTAGTAAGATCGCCCTTGTGGTGCCCCGTCCAAACGATCCTACTCTCATCCTTAGACTTAATAGGGGAACAATGATTTTGTATCAAGTTTATTATTTGAAAAAAAAAAGTTTATGTATGAAACACTTTTCATCACATGTATAAGCTACAGTGTATATTCTACACCGCCTACCTTGGTATACGGGACGCGTGAACAGCATATACCGGAATACAGTCGACTCGGTTGTGTGCCATGGCTTTGACGTTACCTAAACCCCAAACATCCAATTGTAAAGTACCCAGAAGCTCATGTCACATGACCGACTCGATTTTATTCCGATATACGCTCTTCAGCGCCTTATTGTATACTTGCATTTTATTGCATCTTGATAATCCATAACAAGATTCAATTCTTCTAAGGGCCGGTATTACGAATCGATTGTTAGTGGATTAAGCAATAGTTAGCGGATTAACTTGTTATCACTCTTGGTTACATGTGATATTTTCGTACCTTTAACAAATACTTAGTGGATTAGTACTTATCTAAGATTCGTAAAACCGGGCCTAATCGAAATGATTGATTGGTGTCGGTATGTATTTGTGAATAATGAAATTTCCCTCACATTTAATCAGCAAGTACACAACGTAGCTACTGGAGGTGTGAGAATGAACGATGAATACGTATAATATAACAACAAAGCTCAAGTTGTAATCCCTGAGAGCGGACCACCGGAAATGATCATGCAAGATTGTTTGTTTTGAAACGGTGTAAACATCAGTCAAGTGGTCGGTGGTCAAAATAAACAAACACAGTCGAATATTAATGGGCATGAGTCACTAAGGGTGTGATTCCCAAGTGGAAACGAGCTACTATGTATTATTCAATCTCACCGCATCAGATTAGCGGTGTTCTAATTTCATCGCGCAATGTAGTATTCGGATCCGCGGGTTCGGGTCAGGTTGTTATTACTTGGTATACAGTTGGGGCAATCTGAAATCAAAATATGAATTAGTCGATCCCTTTGACATAATCCTATTACTATAATCGTCCGACTATATTCATGTAGATGGGTATCGTGTGGTTACTCGCCATTCATCTACATAAATACCGACAGACGATCATGAACGATGTGGCCTGCATGTCATCTGGAGAACGCGTCAACCGATCGACTTGGGACAAACGCCAAAATGCTCACGCGCGATGGAGACAATAATCAGGAAGGTCCTGAGAATCTCCGAGAGAAAAGTCGACATTTGGTTCGAATTTGGGCTGACCGGAATACGGAGAAACCTGAGGTCGTGTTTATGAAGAATGTGAACAAGTGGAGTACTTTCCATAGGCATATCCACGCTGATGTATTGTTATTGTTATGGTTAGGGTGAATTGTTGATATTGAGGGGCGAAGAGAAGAGAATACCTAGCGCTAAGAGATTTTCCCACGCAACTAACTGTTGATGTGCTGACGACGTCGAGAACATTGGAGTGCGTACATTTGTGGTTTTCCTCTGTTGTTCAGGTGATTTGAAATGTTTCTTTGACAACAGGCCACGACCAGCTTCTTCTCACTATCCAGAATCACATAATTGGATAACCTTCTATCGCATCAGCCATCATTACATATTATCCACCAAATATAGCACTATAACCAGTTGGCTGGGATCATGTGGGCTTTGTCATGTCAGAGCCATCAAGATTACGAGTTACAGGATTATGGATAATTTTTATTGTTGACAAGAAAGTGTTGATGTGATGAAATATAGGATTATTGTGAACAATTTGAGAATCCTAGATTATAGCTTTCATCGAGACGCGAGGCCATCACACTGAATCGTCATTCGAGAGACCGGGGTTCGATTCCCGCCATGCTCGATCATCCTGACAGGCGTTTTCCGTGGTTTCATTATGTCATTCAGGTTGATACTGGGATGTTCTTTTAACAACAGGTCACGAATTTCCACATTTCCATACTTCTAAGCTCATCTCACAACGCATATAAGAATTTTAGAAATTTCAAAAATACTCATTAGAATAACACAGCGGAGAAAAAATTACCTCTACTTTCATATGTGAACATTGAATGGACTTATCTTGGGTGGTGTTACTTATTATTGGAAGAGACAGAATACAATGCCCTGTAATCTATATTGTATCAACCAATCAGAGTTTTAGTTAATTTTCAAGAGCTCTCTCTTCACAATGTAAAGATTGAATAAGTCATTGTTACTCGAGCAACAAGCCTAGAATATTATTATTCCAAATTTGTTCAGCTATTCGAGAATTGATGAAATCTCGATTTCATGAAAAATATGAAGTAATATCAAATGAAAAAAAGAAGTCTCCCATCAATTCATAAAGTAAGAGGTCGGAAAGATTTCGTATTTCTTGTATTTGTATTATATGGTTACGCGAAGATTAAATAAGATCTTTAAGTACCACTTCACGTATTTAATTAATTACTACGTCCATAAAACATCTACGTGGGCGCATACTTGAACTAATTGTTATTTTCATTCGTGCGTAGTGGTTGACTTTTCGTAAGACATACTTATTGGTATAGATTCCCGGTACATTTTACTGCGCATGCGTGATGTCCCATATTTGCTCTTCGACTTGGACGTGCAACTTAATCCGTATTCGTAGGGTCGGAAGTAGGTCTTGGATTGGTTCCAGTTTGGATCAAATCAGTTTGGGATGTTTGTTTGGTTAGTTAGTTCAGGTTGGTTCGAGTTAGGTTAGGTTGACTAATTCAGTTAGATCGGGTTTGTTCAGGTCAGGTTGGTTGTGCGCAGGAACATCAACAACAACAACAACAACAAGAACAACAACAAAAACATTCGTATGTGATGACATAGACTGATGATCTGATGAATAGTGGTTACCAATTATATCAGGGAAATAACGAGAAAGACGGTTAAAAGGTCGTATTCAAATAGATGCGTGAGGACAAGTCAGGAATTATTTCATTAATATTTCAGACGGTGACTTGAACGATATTTTGCCAAATATTAAACAATATATTACACTATATTACAATATATTTTGACCAGAAAAACGCTGTACTTGCGTTGCATGATTCATGACGAGTGAGATATTCATAATTATAAAAATACTTGGAAGCTTCACACATCAATTATTAACCGATACCAATTTTACTACTATTTTCATGATTCATGAGTTTTCACACCATGATAAAATAATGAGAAGGCTCAAGTAGTGATGATGAATGAAAAAAATGGGGTAGAATCAAATATAAAGTTGATTTGAGAAGCGTTGAAGGGAACGTTGTGGAGAATACGATAAGATTTGCGTGATATCATAAAGACTTTGTCTTTATTAATTTGTCAGACAATTTTCCCATGTATAACTTGCTATTCTCCTTCTCTCCAGCAAGGAATAATTATGAGCACGTAACACTTGCTGAGTTTTCTAATATATAGTGAACATTTCATGGCTGGTGAATCTTCCCCCAGATCTTTTCAAGAACCGTAATGAAGAATTATAGTTTGAGGAAGCTAGCTATTCTCTCCTAGAGTTTAATGTCTCAAATGAATTGAGTTACAATTCTATCTTGTCATGAATAAATCTCTATTGCATATTTTTTGCCGTCTGAATTCTACATCATTTAACCTTGTTTCCTGACATAAGACCGGGTATTACATTACAGTACAGAATGAAATTGTATCAAAAATGCATTATTTACGTAGAACACCCATGCATGCATACATCAAATTTACATGAAACGTAAACAGTATTCAGTATTACAAACTTCAATTGGTCTCTATTAAATATATTGCAGAATATATTCTCTTCAAATGTGCATTCATATACATAAATATATATATATATATATATATATATATATATATATATATATTCATGTTGCATACAAAAATACAATCGACTGATGTCACAAAAAATGTTTCCATAGGCCAGAAATATGTATGAGTTGGCCAATTAAATTTTGGTTTTCTGTCAAGATAAAATTGAAAAGAGGGTTTAATGTTCTATATTCATGAAATGTATCCTTAAAAACAGGAATAATAATACCTCCCATTCAGTAACTTTCATTTCCTGCACTATTATGCGTATCCTAAATCGTCCACGAACAATATGAAAATTTATTCCATTCACAGAACAGCTGTATCAATGATATTGTGAGTTGAGATATGGCATATTATAATCCCTGAAGCCGGAATACCAATACGAATCATGAGAATATTCCAACAGAAATAATATCACCTTGAGTTCCATGTATGAAGAGATAAAGTCATGAGCATTCGTGTGCGATCTGACCTCCGATAGAATCAAAGTGTTTGGGAATATGTTGGGATTACGTATGTCATGTGTGTGAGGATTAGAGGGGGGCGATTACCCGTATGTTAGCTAGGTTCTGTTGAAACAGCACATTGCCGCATTCGCGTTAAGACCGATTAAAAATGACCCAAAATATGTCACATGAATAACTGACTAATAAAATAGGCTATCGAAGTAGTATTCATAAATATCATCCTGGAAGATCGAAAGAATTGTATTCTAGCGATAAAAATAAAAGTGGCACAAAGGTCAATTTTTCAAAGTGAGTTCAGACTATCCATCAAGAATAATGTTGATGAAATTTGAGTTTCTTTGCCAAGTCGAGTAAATTTTACATGAATCAAGGTATGTGTAGAGTTTTCGATCATACTTCATATAAATATTTCGCTCATCTTACAAAGCATATTCTGCGTTCGCTTAGTTTACCAAGACGGTGAGCAATAGAGGCGAGATGTGATTGGCTGCTGGAACCTACGACTGCAACCACCGCACACAAACTTGACGCAGAGTCAAGTCAGCAACTCGCGGTGATATATCTACTGGACCATACGTTTGACAAGGTGAAGATGAATGGAGGCTGTTTGGTTTGTGGTGTGGCTATATATATATATATATATATATATATATATATATATATATATACATATATATATATATATATACACATATATATATATATATATATATATATATATATATATATATATTTATACATATATATGGTATATACATGGTATATATATATATACTATATACTCTATGCACTTCAGAGTTGTGGTATCGCCAGCAAAACCGAAGTCGCACATTGACTGAATAGAAAGCATGTCACTTATATACCGGATAACATTCACTGAAATTATAGTAACTTACATTCACCAAATCTTGCTACGAAAAACAGATGTTATCATTATATTCAAAATCGTTCCAAATATCAGGATACGATGTTCAGCATTCCGATAAAATATGAGAAAAAACGGAATTATATGATTGGAAATATTGGATTAATTTTAGTTGTTGTTACTCCCTCGCCACAAGAGTCTATTGAATATTGGATGGGTTCACGTAGAACATTGCTAGAAATTAAGATCTGGTAATAACTACAATAATGTATGAAAATATCTTCAATGGAAGAAAAAAATATGCTCATTTATTGGACGTTGCTTCCAAAACACATAGAAATAATAGGCCTATTACACGCAATAGTTGAATATAGATGATGGAGTCAAGTAGGGTGTGAGTTCGAGTCCCACACGACGCATTGGCTTCTGTAACTAAACATCTCGTCATCTCTCATCATCACAACACACTTCCATTGTGCTCATCAAGCACAATTCGAGATATAAAGTAGATCAGGCAGATAAGGTTGATGGTGTCTGATGATAAACTAATTTGTGTTACACAAAATGTGTCAAGTGCTAATGATGAGAGAAAGAAAATGAATATTATAATGTAAAGAAAACACCTTTAACATTCTTTCTCACTCCACTTCTCAAGTGTCAATTACGTCTCAACTTTTTATCAAATTGATCAAATGAAGTTTGAAATTCATTGTTTGATAAGTCTACATGAAATCAAAGAGAGAATAAAATATCTTCATTGAAATGTATTCCTATTTCTTATTTGGTTGAGCGAAGCGAAGACTGAATTTCACCTTCCTCGTTGTCTTATGATTTTGTTCGCGTTTGACGAGTCAAACGAAGAGAATCGCTGATGAAACTTGGCATGCACATATGTGATCATCTTACTCGAAACTGATTAGGTTTGAGATGCAATCGGTTGGACCACTTCGAGAAAAAACATTCCAACACTATGAAAACCTCAGGAAAATAAATCAGTATTCCAAAAATAAACCAAATAAACCAGAATAAACCAGTCACCAATATATGGAAAATACATTTTCTCTGCATGAATTCAAATTCTTACGGAACTTGAATCGCACGAAACGTTTCGAACATGAGCATTATTATCTAATATTAGTTGTATCGATCAAAACAAATGGAGAAATGTGAACTTCAAAGTGAATCAACGAAAGTCAACAAGTGGAACCGCTTATAGTTACTGCATGAAATAATGTAGAGAGTTGTTTCAGATATAAAAACTGTAGTAAGTCGAAGATATGATAGCTTATGATGACACATGGGAAGAATGAACCATTTTCGATGAGGAAATAAAATCTTCAATTTTTCCAAATAATTTCAATCTTCATTTTCCTTCATATGTTTTTCTGATCTTTCCTTCTGAATCATTCTCTACGTTATATTGTTTGTCCTCAATATATTATCAACGTTCTATCCCATTGAATCTTCACTCAATTATTCGATATGGCTTCATTCAATAATCCTAACATCAATATTCTTTCAAAATACTGGAATAAACCACCAAAATTCTTTCGAAATAATAAATGAACGGCTGACAAACTGTAGGATCGTACTCCCAGAAAACAACTCACCTTGCATGGTTGCTCTGCATAGCTCACAGAAATGATCTATATAACACCTAACACCGAGAATTGTCTAATTTGCAATCCAAAAACGTGAAATTCGTACACAAAATGATATTCCTGGCAATATCTTCCACGTTATGAGTTCGAAAAGTTTGGATCGACGTCCCACGAATTCAAAGCGCCCTTCTCAACCGTGTCCCAGAACGAGAGTTTATTCGACAAAGGGTTTACTGAGATAGAATCGCCTCTTCAAAATCTTTTCCATTCAAAATTACGCCATCATCTTTTGTGAAGACACAAGACAGGCAATCTGATACGGTAATTTGTTACACGAGAAGAATAACATCGATCGGTAGGACAAAGGTTTGTTACGTTGTGGAAATAGAATAAGGAAGTATAATTAGATACTTGAAAGTGTAAAATGAGATTATTAATTGATTCGTTTTATTTTCTAGACATGAAGAATAACTTGAATTGAGAATGGAAACTCACAATTGAAAGGACAAACTAAAGATTACATGTCTCACAAACCAACTGTAAAAAAAAATGGCCTAACTCGAATGTCTTCAGCAGCCTGTATAGAAGTGGACATTGGGGAGGAGGGTTCATCTCTTCCCCTCGAAAAACATTAACCTCCCATTGAATGTTATATTGGTTCTTGAGTGATATGGTCAAGGGTCAAGGGCACAAGATTTGTGTCGAATCATATTTCTAAAAAGAAGGAGGCAAACCACTCAAATTAACTTCTGTACAGGTTGCTTAAGAAGTAGAAGCTAACTAGGCCAGTTGGCTTTCAAGACAGTTGGTTTTAATACAGTCGGTTTTTAGTACAGTTGGTTTGAGTACAGTTGGGTTTTGATACAGTTGATCTTCGGGACAGTATGTTTGTATCACTGTTGATATCCTCTCAATTGATGAGTGTTCAAGTTCATAGAGGCCGCAACGAACTTCTGCTGGTCACACAAACTGTCACTGTGGATTCTCACGACCGAACTATTTGAAATACCGATTCAAGTTATTTTCAATTAGTTTCTGGATTGATGAGCTGGATTCACACAAATCATGAATTGATCAAATGCATGCACTGAATCGATACGCGATTCATCAAGTGAACAAATACTTTGATTACAATTTATGAAATTGATGATTTCCAATTTCCTCTAAATTTGGGGAACTAAACATCGTTATTATTCTTTACAATTCAATTTCGAGGGATTTGTTATGTGCTTTGAGGGAAATTAACCACACATATCTCGTGAACTGAATATTGAAGTGATATTTATTTTTGGGGGGAGGGGTTAACGATGGACTGTACAATGATAGCAAAAACATTATGGTCAAATAATGTGTTTAGAGCCAATTGTACCAACTGATGATTTAATAATTATTAATTAATCATTACTTAAGGTACAAAAATAACATAGGTATCCAAGGGAAATAACAAGTTAATTTGCTAATTTTTGCTTAATTCACTAATCATCACTTGGTACAACCGACTCTGAGGATACAAAACAAAATATTCTCTGATGCAAACTATATTGGAAACGGTTCTGGAATTGAAAGCTTGACTGAACTGATGGTCATAAATGTAATTTAATCCGATTTTTCGTATATACATGTATCGTATGGTCGTATATTCATAGGCCTATACATATAAGAGTAAACTAATTTCTCAGTTTTGGAATTATTCCAATAAAGTTGTTGATATTCCAACTTATAGTATCACGGAATAGATAATGATTTCCTAATCGAACCCTGTACTCACTAACGGGGCCGTTACGACTGTCTGAAGGTTTTATGTACAGAGGGTTTTATATTTTAAAGCTTGAATTTTTCGACAGAAACATTTATTAAAATAATAACGGACTATATTTAACGCTGACTAATCCTTAGAAACCACTTCAAATCTAGGTTACATATTTCATTCTCATTCAAAGTACTTGCAAACAACTCGGCTTCTATATACACATCGCGATTTATAGATTTCTGCAACACTATTTTATTAGTGATTATCCGAGGGGGTTGAATGCATAAGAAATGTGCTCATTTCTCGTTTCGTTGTCATTCTTACAGAGATGTAATCTGATTTAGTGCTTTCAGTTTTGTAAACATTGGAGCTAAGTGCTTGAACACAAATCCACAATCATTTTAATTAATTTTCAGAATCGGTATTATTAAAAGGTAGAATTCAATTTGAAATTGGATTAAGACTTATTCGTTGAACATAGTTGAAATGCATGAAGTATGTCGATATGGAATGTGAAATGGTGATTCATGACCTTGTTTTACTGAAGATGAGGTCAAGGGTGTCGACGAATAGGAACTCTGAATGACAGCGATGGTCGGTTTTAGGGGGGAGGGTAGTTCATAGAAGCGTACTGTTTCAGAAAAGTTGGAAACAATCGGGCTTGGTTTTGTTTTTGTTCATCGTACGGGGTAGAAGAAGTTTCTACATTTTGATTGTTTTTTTTGAGGGGGGTATTGGTATCATACAAGAATAGATTGCTTAAAATTCTTAGCCAAGTCCGTCGGTAAATTATCTCGATTGAATTCATTTATGCAATCCTTTTTTTTATCAAGTTAAAATAAATTGATTGATAAAGTTATTAGTGGAGGTGCCGGGTTTTTACATTACAATGAATGTTCTTCCATTCATTACGAAATGAACGCAATGAGAGGACATATTGTTGTAATTTTTTGTCATCAACATTGGTATCCTGACGAAAAGTATTTGTTTTCCTATAAACGCGAAGCATGAATGTTCAGGATCGTTTGGACGGGGCACCACAAGGGCGATCTCACCACCCCGAAGAATTAGTTGGATATACTATAGCTAATTCAACAGATGTTAAAAATTATATTGATGGCTCAAGAAATGAAGAAAATTTCGAAAATCGTTTTGGGAAACATTTTCCTGAAAATATTCTCTCATTTTCAATTCTTCTCTCTTCATCTTATAATATAGCTAATTCAACAAACTGTGAAAATTATAGCGATGGGTTGAGAAATGAAGAGAAATTCAAAAATCTTTCTGGGAAACATTATTCTGAGAATATCTTTCTCTTTCTTCGAAAAAATATTTGTTCATCTTATTTTTGCATTTTCTTCCGAATCTGTCTACCTTCTCCCACTTGAAAATTTCGTCATTGTCTGTAAAAAATAATCATGAAAATCATGATATTCGATCAATTTACACATTTTTCCGTGAAAATGGAAGTGATAAAATAATTGATGTTATTTATAAACCATTAAATTCTACAATTCTGTTCTTATATGCCCCACATACACACAAACGATTTCGTAAAAGTTAAGAAACTCAAATATCTACAACACAGAAAATCTCAGATGTAAAATGTTCCATCGAATAAATCGAGTCAGAAAGAGAAAACCATCCAAGCATGCAAGTGATATGTAAGCACTCACTTTTCACTCACATGGAATATATCATAATGTATATGCTCTAAACGCCAGAGCAAATACCGAGCATTAGTGTTCTCCCGCAACTGACAACAATTCAATTCCACATGATTAAATCACATTCCACTGTACAAATACATCCAGAATATCCCACGGGAATGATTATGATTGTTTTACTTCCATTATAAAATAATTTAATTAAAATATATAAACATTCAGCACATGTACAGTTATGATCATGTAAAGGCGACATAATATCATATTTAAATGCATCATATCGGAATGAAGTAGATAGTATAATTGAACTATGCACATAGGTGATATGCATATTGCATGCTCAAAGTTTCTGAACCAATTGTCAATATATAAATTCCATAAATTTCATTTAGATTTTATTTATAATCAGGAAAAAAATTGATGCGACCGCGAGTGTACAAGTGACTATAACTATTTCAATGATGCAGGTTTAAACGTGATTGAAACGTGAAACGTGATTTGTTTTTGTTGATGAATCATAATTTAATTGCTTCAATTGCCTTGGAAGGGATTTGAGTGTTCAATTATAGACACAGCTCAACGTTTCAAGTCGCAACATTATATGATTATTAACTCCATTGTAGCGACTCTTCGTTTGAATATATGGAAATTGTTCAAATTTTTTCACAGTGAAATTGTTTCATATCGTTTAGTGAAGAACTAACTCATCACGGAAAGAACTAGAAATCTTCATATCAATTTCAGAAAGTATAATTGATCTATTCGTCCTCAAGGATCCGACCCGTTTTATGAGTCGTGACGTAGACATTCCTAGATTCTCTGTGTGTTTCTTAAGAGAATCTGTAACGCCCACGTCATCACTGACGGTCTCTGGAAAACAAATATTAATGACACTTTCTGAAATCGAGATAGTGATTTCTAGTTTTCTATAGAATTAGGGGAATATCGTCATTTATTCAATGGAGTCTACATGAATGCAATGATTTTACAAATGATTTGACGATCAACAATGATTGTGTATCAAGTTTCGATGTTATTGGAAAAAAGTTTCAATGTTGTGATGCCAACCGTTTTGAGCCGTGAGATCCACTCTCTATATTCTGAAGAGAATTACAAAGAAGCGTGGATTGAGACTAAGAAAGAAAACAAATGTACAATCGTTTTAAATCAACTCAACATTTTATCATAATTTATATCTGTAAAATCTCCCCGGAGGGACTATTTTTCCCTCTCGGTAAGAAGTCCGTGTTGCTGATGAGGAGTGATCTCACGGTAAACATGTCTCTGTTTCCAGGTTATTCCGCCGCAGCGCTGATGGCGATCCTGTTCGCTATCCCGTTCGGCCTGCGGGTGCTGATCCATCGCGAGACGGGCAACTGGACCAATCTGCCGCAAGCTTTCTACCACGCGCATCTCGAACTGTTCCTGGGCAACGGCTGCCTCGGTGGGTACACATTCACATTCATCAGCATTAATCGTGTCGCGATATTAGACGGGCCGTGACTACATATATAGGCCTGAGTGATTACTGGGAAAACGCCATATATGCGTTAATAGATGAGAGGATAGTAATAGTATGGGTAAAAATGGGTAAAAACTGCTTCGAGTGGTTCGACATTTTATGTTTTCTCTTCAAAATGGCTGACCCGATCAAGCTGAAAATATCTAGAAATGTGTATCAAAATGTAATTCAAATTCACGCAAAATTAAATTTTTCGGGAAATATATTTTTTTCTCCGCTGTGTTATTCTAATGGGTATTTTTGAAATTTCTAAAATTCGTAAAAAAAAATGCTACGACCAAATAATGCCACAAAAGTATACAGAACTGAGTTAGATGAGAAACCATATTGAAAAAGAGTCCGAAGTTGATAGCTGTAGTCGTTTGACCTGTGGAGAACCGACCAAAAAACATGCAAAAAAAAAACATAAAACGAACACCAATTTTTTTCAGTATGTTTCAGTAAATTAAATCCTCGCTGAAGCTCGTATTAAAATGTTGATAATGAAACTAAACCACAGCAATACATACATTCACCGGAGATATGTTTTTGTTGTTGATATACTCTACCAGTACCTTCTTCTCTCGTGAACATAAGACTCTTATCTCGATCTCTTGCCGGGCAATAAGAGTCTATTAGCGCAGCGTAGTGAATATGATGTGGTCACACCATACTGGAGTAGGACTTCCATCACACATGTGCGCAGGAGAGAAAACACATCCTATCATAATAATAGCATAATAACTCGTCCATAGCTATATAGGCCTTCACAAATAATGTGATCTTGTTCTTAGGCTATATACACACACGCACACACACTCACACATATATATATATATATATATATATATATATATATATATATATATATATATATATATATATATATATATATATATATATATATATATAAATATATATAAATATATATATATATATATATCGATTCGTGTAGGCTTTCACAAGAGATAAATTCGAAGTTTTGACTACCCAGAGAAGAAAATCTGAGAACAATATTGAGTAGGCCTACGGATAAATTCAAATATTCCACGGAATCCATGACTGAATATTGAACATTATTGAACGGTACGTTTCAAAGATAACAATTTTTACTGAATTTATCAGTTCCTCACGTCAATTGAAAAGAAAAATCTTTCAGAAGATATGGTCAACAAGTTGAACCAATCAGTTCTTAGAATCATTGAAGTCGTCAATAGATGAACCAAATAGGCAGCGAGTAATTCATTCTCCTGATTATTAATCTCGACACCCACTTCCCCCCACCTCTGACCCTGATCTCAATGATCAACCTTCCCCACGTCTGTCATCAGTTATCTTCACACCTTGCAAGCGATCGCATTATAACATGCACATTGCTTAGCATTCGGTGATTGCACTCGGCTATAAATAAGTGAAGTGACTTCATGTCGGACTAAAAGTACTTCCGCTTTCTGTGACTAGACTCCTTCAAGCTATACATCGTTACAGGATATCACAGACCTGGGATTGGATGTTGAAGAGCACTGACGATACTTATTTCCTCAAGTTCAGAGAAAACTAGAAATCTTTGTCTCAATTCCATGGATTGAAGATTGATTGATTGAACGAAACGAATCAGGCAATCTTAGATTTGTCCCAAATATTTCGTATACCTTAACACGGTGTATCATATGGGCTCTGACACTTTCGTCACGCATCCATTTCGTTTACTGTTATAGAATAAGGGCCCTGGGATCATTGAGTCATGACGTGGGCATCACTGATTCTGTATAGAAACATGAACGGATCGAGTAATGTCTACGTCACGACTCAGAAAAAAGATCAGGGACATGGAGGACAAATAAGTTGATTTTGATTTCTGAAATTGAGATGATGATTTCTGATTTTCTCTGGAATAAGGAGAATGAATATCACCAATGCCTTAAAAAATAGTTTCAGAATTGGGATAGTCATTTAGAGGATAACAATTTCTAGATAGAATATAGGAAATTGAAAGTAATTATCCAGATCAGTTTTCATGAGTGGAAGAAATGTTTTCTCGAGCCAGGGTGATAATGAATTTTCAGGCACCATGCACTTAGTTAGTACAGCAATCAACAACTTATGATTGACGGAGAATTTGGTGGGAAAATATTCATTGAAATGGAAAATATATTCAGGATGAAATGAGAATGAGAATAACAGATGTAAAGTTATCTAGGTAGTTTGATCATGAAGTTGTTGAAACTTCATGGTTTAATAGCATAAACATGGCGTTATACATATATATATATATATATATATATATATATATATATATATACCTCGATTGTATAACTATCCACGTATATGCTCCGAATCATTTTTGAATACGTTATATATAAGAGTAACTTCTATTAATAGTTGGAGCCGCGATTTCTAGGTGAAATCTGAGATTGGATCAAATCACTTCGGAATTCACAGTCTAGTCGATCTTATTACCATGATAGGACGCCGCCACCGTAGCTCAATCAACTATCGCTAGCAGTAGAAACTGAAATCAGGTTGGACGTGGGTTCAAGTCTCGCATAAGACATGGGTTTTTGTAATTGTCCTTTTACCTTTCATCACTTCATCATCACTCGCTCATCCGTACCCCCGTATAACCTAGCTGTTGGAGGGGTCGTTATGAGCAACAATAAAATGAAAACAGAAGAAAAATGAGAGAAAGCAGAAACAAGGTTCGATTCTTGACCTCACTATTCGATTTGAGAAAGGGGGAAACCATGAGGAAAAGGTCAATACAGAGAAGAAGGAGCTGTGTTCTTGACCTCGCTCAACGTTATGGAGTTTCTCCAGGATACTGGGTCATTCTTCTTGGATCAAGGGCAGCTATTCCCAGATGTTTTAGTGATTTTATAGAATCTCACAATATATCTAAGCCACTCAATTCTGAAATAGTCTTTATGGTCCCAGGCGAATCTTCACATATCTGTTCAACGCTTATTAAATCAACAGTGAATCCAATTCCAATTCTTTTTCATCCTCATCACCATGCTCATCATTACTACTCAAGTTCTCCATTTCATAACCCTAATATTATCACTTATATTCACTCCCAGTAATTCAAATTGTGAATCTATTTTAAGCCGTCCCTTCGTGGTCATGCGTCGTCAAGATTAACAGCCATTATGAATATTTGTTTATTCAATGCCAGGTTACCATAAGTTCTAATGTTTAGGTTAGTTGGATTGGGTTGATTTAGGTTAATTTATGTTACGTTGAACAACAAAAAAGACCTCATTATCTAACACTATTGATATTAATATTATCAACAACGACCAGACAACGACCAACAACAACAGCAACAACGTCAACGGTGTGACACTGTAATGGAGGGACGAGTTGATGAGGCAGCTGTTAACTAAATGTCTCGGCCAGTTAAGTTGAATGAAAACAGAGAGCAGGAAATACGTCCAATATCACATGCTAATAATAACGTGAGATAATAAACAGAGTGAAACTTCTTTCAAAAGAGAAAAACAAACCACCAGTCTTAACTAAGTGTGATGTGGTAGCTTAATATTCGTTTATACAGTTTACACAGTAACTATTTCTGTCCTCTTTTATTACTGGCTTAAGAGTCCATGGAAGGCCATTTAGTGGAATATCAGTTCTTTGATGATCACTTTTGAATAATGTGAAATATCAAAATTTGAAAAACGAGGAAACACAGATATTTTCAATACCTTCAAGACGGTGTGAGAAATAACTATGTATGTTATATCGCTTGATTGTCTGATGTATACGATCAAAAATACACATTTTCAAGAGTATACATCTGACAATTATGGGATGTGAGATGAATAATTATTACTTATACCAGCTTGATTGTATTAAGAATGTATGTGTTTCCTCGTGTTCAGAATTTCGATATCTCATACCGTTCAAAAGTTACCACCAAAAACCTGATATTCCACTAAATCGACTCCCATGGACTCTTCAGTGAGTATGATGTGGTAGCTTTATATTCGTTGATGAAGTTTACAGAGTAACTATTTCTGTCCTCTTTTATTACTGGCTTAATTGAGTCGGTAATGGAAGAAAGACATTGGACTTGATACTGAATTTACAAGAGAAGGGGTCGTATAACACCATAATAAACACAAATATCAGTGGAATATTTCTGTGGATTTTGTATCATTCAAGACGAGATTTACGAATGCAAATACAACCACATATTTAGAAAGCTATAAACGTTGAAGCGACAGTGTTTTTGTCGTTACTAACTGAAACCTACACATTTATTCAGTTGATAGACGATTATTTTCTTTCTCGAATACAAGTTTATAAATCTTTTCGTTGGTATACAGCAGTGTATAGACAGGAAATAAACAGGATATCTCGTCTTCTTTTTTCAAATCTTGGGCGACTTGAAATGTAGTAGACTAATTCGTCCTGCAGAGTATAACAGAAACTGTTCAGGAAATAATAGCAGAATACTGATGTGCATCCATAACCTTTCGTTTCATTGAGAAACTTAACTATTTCCGGCGGTTTAATTGTTGGAAAGGTAGAAACTGTTGAGTTTAGTTCGCCTTTCGTCACCCTTGTCGTACCCTGACCCAATCGCCGCAATATTAAAGGACATCACAGCCCTTTCATAGATTTAAACGAATAATGACGATATTCATTTCCCTAATTTTAGAGAAAACTACAAATCATCATCTCAATTTCGAAAATTGAAATCAATTGATTTGTCCTCCAGAACCCGGCCCTTCTCTGAGACACATTGAGAAGGTACCAACTGTCCTGAAAACCAACTGTCCTGAAAACCAACTGTCCTGAGAACCAACTGTCCTGAAAACCAACTGTCCTGAAAACCAACTGTCCTAATATTCGCGATGTCAATAGCATTCACGCAACACTATAAATACATAATTAGATCAGTAACACCTCCACTAAATATGTATTTCAACTGTCGGAGTGATAAGTGTAGGCTTGATACTTCAACTATCCTACTTGAATTAAATTCAAGCATAAAACTCAATATATCTCGGAACAGATATCAACCTGATGACGCAACTGATGAGAAAGATGAATCAACTATATCACGTATCACGTGGCCTTATACAGCTGTCCGCCATATTGGGCTGACACGTGAACTGTGACGTATAAAGGAGGTTACTAGATGCAAGTCGTTCGAGGAAATGCTATCAGCTTTCAGATTATGAAGGTTACGGCGATACGTACAGAATTACGTCACTAAGGTTAGAAATAGAGGAGACTTTTATAGAGTCGATAGATGAATATCACTTTTCAAGATAACGTCAGCATGGAAAACATCACTTCACGTATATTAACTGCGAAGTGGGTATAGAGACACGAATTTTCGTGTAACGAAAGTAACTAGTTTTATGGTTCCTGGGTGAATGGAATATGTTAACACGAATATTTGTGGGGAGTTGAAGTTAGTTTGGTCGAGTGAGGTCGATCAGGACAGTGAGATTAGAAGAATTCAGGTTAATTCAGTTTCTAGTCCGAAGAAAATCATAAATTTTCCGACACCCGATCTGCAGGGGGTTATTCAAAACATGTTTACCGGAGAACCGAACATCGGATCGAGCTGAAATAGGGTTTTTTCGCAATCAATTGAATGGACCTTCATTTTGATACCATACACAAATCTGTAAAAAAAATCCAAAGGAAATCGTGAATTTGCCTATACCCCTCTGCGGGAGGGGGTTTTCAAGAATTTTTTGCCGGAGAACCAGTCATTGAATCGAACCGAAATTGAAATTTTTCTGAATCGATTGAATGTACCTTCATTTCGATACCAAACACGGCTGTGTGAAAATTTTTCCAAAGAAAATCGCAAATTTTCCGACACCCGATCTGCGGGGGGTTGTTCAAAACCTGTTTATCGGAGAACCAAACATTGGATTTGGCTCAAATTAGAATTTTTCGCAATCAATTGAATGTACCTTCATTTTAATATCACACACGGCTGTGTAAAAAATTTTCCGGAGAAAATCGTGAATTTTCCTATACCCCTCTGCGGGAGGGGGTTTTCAAGAATTGTTTTCCGGAGAACCAGACATTGGATCGGGACGGAATTGGAATTTTATGCAATCAATTGAATGTACCTCAATTTTGAAACCACACACGACTCTTTGAGAAATTTTCCGAAGAAAATCATAAATTTTCCGACACCCGATCTGCAGGGGGTTGTTCAAAACCTGTTTACCGGAGAACCAAACATTGGATTTTGCTAAAATTGAGAATTTTCGCAATCAATTGAATGTACCTTCATATTGATACAATACACGGCTCTGAAAAAAATTTTAAGAGAAAATCGTGAATTTTCCTATACCCCTCTGCGGGAGGGGATTTTCAAGAATTGTTTTCCGGGGAACCAGACATTGGATCGGGACGGAATTGAAATTTTATGCAATCAATTGAATGTACCTCAATTTTGAAACCACACACGACTCTTTGAAAAATTCTCCAAAGAAAATCATAAATTGTCCGACACCCGATTCGCGGGGGTTGTTCAAAACCTGTTTGGCGGAGATCCAAACATTGAATTTGGCTGAAATTAACATTTTTCGCAATTAACTGAATGTATCTTCATTTTGATATCACACACGGCTTCGACAAAAATTTTCCAGAGAAAATCATATCCAATGTGATGTGATAATCTAATGTGATAATGCGAAAAAATCTCAGTCTGGCCGAATCCGACGTTTGGTTTGCCGGTAAACATGTTTTGAACAACCCAATGTGTAAAGGGTGTCGGAAAATTAATGATTTTTCTCGGAAAAGCTTTCAGAGGGCCGTGTGTGGTATCAAATTGAAGCTACATTCAATTGATTGCGAAAATTTTGAACCTCAGCCCGATCCGACGTTTGGTTTGCCGATAAACATGTTTTGAACAACACAATGTGTAAAGGGGGTCGGAAAATTCATGATTTTCCTCGAAAGAGCTTTCAGAGGGCCGTGTGTGGTATCAAATTGAAGCTACATTCAATCGATTGCGAAAATTTCAAACCACAGCCCGATCCAACGTTTGGTTTGCCGGTAAACATGTTTTGAACAACCCAATGTGTAGAGGGGGTCGGAAAATTTATGATTTTTCCTGGAAAAGCTTTCGGAGGGTCGTGTATGGTATCAAAATGAAGCTACATTCAATCGATTGCTAAAATGTTAAACCTCAGCCCGATCCGATGTTTGGTTTGCCGGTAAACATGTTTTGAACAACCCAATGTGTAGAGGGGTGTCGGAAAATTTGCGATTTTTCCCGGAAAAGTTTTCAGAGGGTCGTGTGTGGTATCGACATAGAGGTACATTCATCAGATTGCGAAAAAAAATTATTTCGTCTCGATCCAATGTCTGGTTCTCCTAAAAAGAATTCCTGAATACCCTTCCGGAAAATTTGTGATTTTCTCTGGAAATTTTTTTGAAAAATTTTGAGTGGCATCAAAATGATCACGTGATCGCTAGCTTTCAGAAAATCCAACAATCAGCCCGATCGCATCATGGGTTCTCGAGCAATCCCCGATCGAAGATTGTCGATTTTTTTTTGTCGGACGGGTACTAGTATGGGGAAAAACACCAAAATTTGAAAAAAAGTCAAAGTCTTTTGCCAAAGCCGTGTTTGGTATCAAAATGAAGGTACAGAATATCTGTTGCCAAAAATGTTGATTTTAGCTCTATCCGATGTCTGGTTCTCTGTAAAAAAAATCTTGAAATAAAAGCCAAATTTGGAATTTTCTTCGGAAAAGTTTTTACACAGCCATGTGGGGTATCAAATTGAAGATAATCGAAATTGATGACGTCCAGTTCTAATTTCAGCCCGATCCGATGTATGGTTCTCCGGCAAACATGTTTTGAACGAACCCCTTCAGATCGGGTGTCGGAAAATTCATGATTTTCCCTGGAAAAGTTTTGACGGGGCCGTGTGTGGTATCAAAATGAAGGTACATTCAATCGAATGCAGAAAAATCCAAGTTCGGCCCGATCCAATGTATAGTTCTCCGGCAATCATGTTTTGAACACCCCCATGCGCAGGAGGGGGGGAATTTGCGATTTTCCCCGAAAAAGTTTTCAGAGGGTCGTGTGTGGTATCGACATAGAGGTACATTCATCAGATTGCGAAAAAAAAATATTTCGTCTCGATCCAATGTCTGGTTCTCCTAAAAAGAATTCCTGAATACCCTTCCGGAAAATTTGTGATTTTCTCTGGAAATTTTTTTGGAAAATTTTGAGTGGCATCAAAATGATCACGTGATCGCTAGCTTTCAGAAAATCTAACAATCAGCCCGATCGCATCATGGGTTCTCGAGCAATCCCTGATCGAAGATTGTCGATTTTTTTTTGTCGGACGGGTACTAGTATGGGGAAAAACACCAAAATTTGGAAAAAAGTCAAAGTCTTCTGCCAAAGCCGTGTTTGGTATCAAAATGAAGGTACAGAATATCTGTTGCCAAAAATGTTGATTTTAGCTCTATCCGATGGCTGGTTCTCTGTAGAAAAAATCTTGATTTGAAGCCAAATTTGGAATTTTCTTTGGAAAAGTTCTAACACAGCCATGTGGGGTATCAAATTGAAGATAATCGAAATTGATGACGTCCAGTTCTAATTTCAGCCCGATCCGATGTATGGTTCTCCGGCAAACATGTTTTGAACGAACCCCTTCAGATCGGGTGTCGGAAAATTTATGATTTTCCCTGGAAAAGTTTTGACGAGGCCGTGTGTGGTATCAAAATGAAGGTACATTCAATCGAATGCAGAAAAATCCAAGTTCGGCCCGATCCAATGTATAGTTCTCCGGCAATCATGTTTTGAACACCCCCATGCGCAGGGGGTGGGGAGGGAATTTGCGATTTTCCCCGGAAAAGTTTTCAGAGGGTCGTGTGTGGTATCAAAATGAAGCTACGTTCAATCGATTGCTAAAAATTCAAACCTCAGCCCGATCCGATGTCTAGTTCTCCGGCAAACAGGTTTTGAACAACCCCCCGTGCAGAGGGGTGTGGGAAAATTTGCGATTTTTCCCGGAAAAGTTTTCAGATGGCCGTGTGTGGTAACAAAATGAAGGTCCATCCATTAGATTGCAGAAAATTTTTATTTCGTTCCGATCCAATGTATAGTTCTCCGATAAACAAGTTTTGAACAACCCCATGTGTAGAGGGGTGTAGGAAAATTTGCGATTTTCCGGGAAAATTTTTCCACAGGGTCATGTGTGGTATCAATATGAAGGTACATTCATTAGATTGCATAAAATTCTTATTTCGTTCCGATCCAATGTATTGTTCTCCGACAAACAGGTTTTGAACGACCCCATGTGTAGAGGGGTGTCGGAAAATTCGCGATTTTTCCCGGAAAATCTTTCACGGGGTTGTGTGTGGTATCAATATGAAGGTACATTCATAGGATTGCGGGAATTTCATATTTCGTCTCGATCCGATGTCTGGTTCTCCCAAAAAAAATCGCGAACGACCCCATGTGTAGAGGGGTGTCGGAAAATTCACGATTTTCCTCAGAAAATTTTCCACAGGGTCATGTGTGGTGTCAAAATGAAGGTTCATACATTAGATTGCAGAAAATTCTTATTTCGTTCCGATCCGATGTATAGTTCTACGGCAAACAGGTTTTGAACGACCCCATGTGTAGAGGGGTGTCGGAAAATATGCGATTTTCCCCGGAAAATCTTTCACGGGGTTGTGTGTGGTATCAATATGAAGGTACATTCATTAGATTTTCCGCAATCAATTGAATTTACCTCCATTTCGATACCACACACGACTCTGTGAAAACTTTTCCAAAGAAAATCGTGAATTTTCCACTACCCCTCTGCGGGAGGGGGTTCTCAAGATTTTTTTTGGAGAACCAGACATTGAATCGGGCTGAAATTCAAATTTTTTGCAATCAATTGAATGTACCTTCATATTGATACCACACACGGCTCTGTGAAAAATTTTCCAGAGAAAATCATAAATTTTCCTTCACTCGATCTGCAGGGGGTTGTTCAAAACCTGTTTTTCGGAGAACCAAACATTGGATTGGGCTGAAATTAAATTTTTTCGCAATCAATTGAATTTACCTCCATATTGATACCATACACGGCTTTGTTAAAAATGTTCCAAAAAAAACGTGAATTTTCCTATACCCTTCTGCGGGAGGGGATTTTCAAGAATTGTTTTTCGGAGAACCAGACATTGGATGGGGACGAATCTAAGATTTTATGCAATCAATTGAATGTATCTTGATTTTGATACCACACACGACTCTTTGAAAAACTTTCCAAATAAAATCATAAATTTTCCGACACCCGATTCGCGGGGGGTTGTTCAAAACCTGTTTGGCGGAGAACCAGACATCGGATCGAGCTGAAATAGAGTTTTTTCGCAATCAATTGAATGGACCTTCATTTTGATACTACACACGGCTTCGGCGAAAATTTTATTTTTTATTTTTTTTTTTTCTCATATTTTTTCCCATTTTCAATCATTCTCAATTCGGACCAGTTCGATGCATTGGATATCGATGGATGAGACGGATGGTTGAGAGAATATATAGGCGAAACATACAGAAGCGAAAGATTGACGAAAAAAAATAATCGTGTCCGAAATGAGCAAAAAAGTCGACCCTGGTATTGCAATACCAGCCCCGACCTATCACCCGTGTGCAAGCAATAAATTTACAATTATCGATTGGCGATTGCCGGAGAACCCACGATGCGATCGGGCTGATTGTTCGATTTTCTGGAAGCTATTGATTGCCCCGTCTCGTTTTCACACTCATTCTCATTTTCTCACATCTCATTTATCTCAGGAATAGGGGTCTAACATGAGTATCTAACATAAAATATGAGATGAAATATGTCATTATCATATGAGATAGTTTTCTCACTGATTTTTCTCACATCTCATTCATCTCAGGAATAGGGGTCATGGTATCGGTATTTGTAACGTCCTCTCACTTCTCAACTTCTCAACCAGATAATGGAAATAAATTAACCTAAACTTATGAGTGACTCGAACCCACGCCCAACAGTGACTTCATTTTCTGAAACGATGCCTCAGCTGACTGAGCTATACTGATGGCGGCAGTTTCATATAGGCTACAATTATTGCAAATATGCATGCTGTAGTATATTAAAACTCACTCAGGCGTTTGCACATCGAAAATGCAATCAAAAATACATGTTTCGGTGGAACTAAAATGAATATAAACGATGTAATCAAAAGTTAATTCGTCCTTGTTTTCAGTGAGCGATGAAAGGAGATTGGAAAATTAATGCAAAATCCATAATTTGTAGTTTCTCTGCCAAGCAGGATGTTTTCAATGAAACCTGAGAATAATAATTGATTCATACTTCTTATCATGAAACATTGCTTGGATTAATTGAATATAATAAAAGCATCACTTGACTGGGAGTCAGGAACGAATAAGATCCGGAGGATAATAAAACGATTCGGAGATACGAAATGAATGAGTTTGCCCATTGATCCCATCAGCAGATGGGTTATTTGGGGGAATTAATTGGCGGATTGTAGGTGAAGGCTTTTGAACAAAACACATATCTTATGCGTGGTCGAAACCATACCTAACTTGACTTCAGCTTTCAAGGAAATAACAATGATCAGAATAGACACAATGAGTCCGAACAATCACCGGCGCCTGCACCTCCACATTACCGCCACACATTCAGGCTAGCATTCGACGCCACGTTAAATGCGTAGTGCAATATTAACGAGAGCAGGGTACTTTATACCGCGGTGACGCACATTTTTATAAAATGTATGGTTGCTTGCACAGCTAAGGCATGATGTTGTCTGAACATCGGCACCATAGCTATTTATAATCCAAGATTCAACGTAATTCACTACGCAATTATTCCTAACAATGGAGTGAACTTGATCGCATTATTTCTCGAAATAGAACAATTTAATCATATAATAAAACATGACAATTGAAACAAGCTTCCATTATGAATTTAATCTGATATTTTAATTGTTTCAAGCATTGTGTGTTTAAATTTAAATACAAGTCGTCTAAGCGGTCTTTATAACAGATATATATATATATATATATATATATATATATATATATATATATATATATATATATATGTGTGTGTATATATGTAAAATATGTATTCCACGACGTCACATTTCATTTGACGTGTTTCCCAGTTGTGAGTGAATCAGGTTTTCCACAGGATTTGCCTGTAATGTCAACAGCACGAGCGACGTCAGTCACTCTGGCAGTTGATGAGCTCCCCTGGTGAGAAAATAGCAAAGCTCTTGCACAACAACATGTTCATGACGTATTCAATGAAAACAGAATCAGACTTGTTTACCCTGGACTGAAATATTGATTAGGGGTTGAAATCTAGGTCCGGGAAATTTCATGAAAGCCTTGGCTTATTTTGAAACTTGTTTGAATTACAGTTTCTTGCCAAATAACAAATATTAGATCGTCATGGGCCTATTATGATTATTTATATATAATTTTTTAAAATGTTTTTTTGTCGGTTCTCCACAGGTCAAACGGCTACAGCTATCAACTTAAAACTTTTTTTGAATATGGTTCCTCATCTAACTTAGATCTGTATAGTTTTGTGGTATTATCGGGGGGTGACGTTGTTTTCATGAATTTTAGAAATTTATGAATTTTAGAATTTGATATTTGTCAAAAATACCCATTAGAATAACATGGCGGAAAAAATATATTCTTATTCTCTCAAAATAATGAATTTTGCGTGAAGTTGAAGTACATTTCCATACACATTTCTAAAAAATTTCTGCTTGATCGGGTCAGCCATTTCGAAGTAAAAAATAAATGTGCTAAATTGGTACCACTCGAAGCAGTTCTCAACCATTACTATACCCATACTATCACTATCCGCTGGTCTAACAACGCATATGGCGTTTTCGTTGTCGTTAGTATTTCATGTCGAATAATACCCACGCACTTGACCACCCATCTCGAGCAGTGTTGTTTCTGTGTGAAGGAAATGTACAATGATCTAGGGATATGTGAGGTGATCACACAGCGTATCATCATCATGCAATTTCGCTTGATGCGTTCAATATCAATTCAAAGAAAAATCTTGTTGCATTTTTTCGACGATTTTTTTGGTAAATATGCGGTATTTTTGAGCGATCTTTTTTAGAATGTGGTTGCATAGATTTATACGTCTTTCCATTGGAAGTTAGTGTTAGATTTGATCAAGTTTGTGTCGAATTGGAAACTATATTAAAATTTTCTGCATCTTGGTGCGAACTTCGAATACATGTTACGTGAGCATGCAAGTTCAGGTCATCTATTGAGTATTCTGAGGTGTATCTCCAAAGAGCACAATTAACCTGATGCGGTCAAGCGAATGATAACCTTGATCTCAAAAATAATTCAATCAATAATAAACAGAGAAAATTTTCACATTCATTATATTCTCACCTAATTTCAATTCAGACAATTCGTGTTTCATAGCTCAGAATTGATACCACTTCAAATATAGGCCTGCAATGCCAAAAACTACCGGAGCAATCACTTCTCAGCACGGTGCAAATAAAAACATATTATGGATCTATTCGCCAGTACAAGTGAGTTGCCAGTAGAATGATTCCCAAAATCTATATTTGATAGACAATGGCAAGTGAAAAAAATGTCATCATTGTAGTTTGCGAGCGCTTTTTTCTTACCACTTCTTATAAGTTCCGCAGTTTTCCACTAGGGGCTGTACTTGCAACTTTAATGACGAATTGTCTCTCGACTGGCTTCTTCAACAATATACCAACATCTTCGATCTAAACTTTCTTATAAAATCAAAACTTGATAAAAAAATAAAGCTATGGATGAAGGTGAGGTCATTTGAACGGTGAACCACAAAAAATATCGTACTCATTCTCTACAGTCATATTCTCGTACTAGTATTAAATAATCACAATTATTTTGAATAAAACACAATGAACTTCGACATCTGAAGTGCACTGTCTGCGACCATACTTTTTTGCTAAGGTAAAAGTCCTCATAGTTTCCAAAAATCCCGGATAAATATGACCCGTGTTTGTGATACATCCGGGCATTACAACCATTGGTATTAAGAGTGAACCAAACACACGAATGTTCATATCTTTCACTTTCTGCTCAAGTCTTTTGGGCAAACTTCACTTCTTATAATGACAGCAAATGTAGAGTTTAGGTATCATCCCATTTCAGTGAAATCCCGTTTCATCGAATTTGCTGTAAATACTGTAAAATAAGTCGATGAACTGGGATTTCGATGAATCGGAATTTTGAGAAAACGGGATTTCGATGAAACGAGACAGTTGACGAAACGAACACCTACGTGATTGGCTGAAAGTCGATGAAATAGGATCTCACTGAAACAAGATTTCGATGAAACGGGATTTTGATGAAATGAGACAGTGGATGAATCGGGATCTCGATGAATCGGGATTTCGATGAATCGGGATTTCGATGAAATGAGACAGTGGATGAATCGGGATCTCGATGAATCGGGATTTCGATGAACTGAGACAGTCGATGAAACGGGATTTCACTGAAATGGGACGTAACCTGAAGTTCATCATTACGCAATGGAGAAGAAATCAGTATACAAGTAAGCCTATCACTCTACTAATCTCAGCTCATATTAATTCCACGCCAATATAAGCCTTGATGTATGAATATTTACAACACATACACGCCTGATATTAATTTATTCCTCGCGTGAATAAAGCGACATGAAGCCTGCTTCTTATAAAATCCTACATAATCTAATTGATCCCTCAGCTAACTCCTGGTTAAAGGCAAATCCTGACACTAATCCTGGACATTAGCCCAGTAACTGTTACAGAAAATGAACGTTTGTGCCTTGATATAAACGTGTATATCCCTGTATTAACGTATATGTACCTTGTTAATTCTATATCAGAGGAGTGTGCTGAATAATATGGTACATCATGCCTGAAGGCAAACGTTATTAGATTAGGCATTAGGGGGCAGTCGATAATCGTCAGGGAACATGTAATACAGTTAGGATGGTTTAGATAGTCGATTTAATTCGATATTCATCTTTAATTGGAAATGGTGTCGAGATACAGCCCGTATTATTACAGGCTACGTGTTTCGATTGTTGAACACACACGTTAAAATATTTCATCTCTCTCTCTCTCTCTCTCTCTCTATTGTTCTTTCAAGGAAATTCTCGGTAGAAAATGTTGCAGGAGGTTATAAACCAACAATATAAGTTATGAAAATTTACTCAGTGAAGATATTTCAACAATGATACACGATAAAAATGTAACATTGTTGAGAGTTTTTTCAGAATTTCGTTCTTTCATTTTTCATTCTTAAACTCTTCCGTGTTTTTATTTCGGAAACCACGGTCTCCTTTATGCAGGTGATTCATTTCAGTTCGGAATAGTTTATCTTGGAAGTGATTGATAACGAAGGAGACGCGTTAGATGGTGACGCATGCGGACGTCAAGTTTCACCAAAATGTGTGCCTTCGTTCGATTTGGAGAGCGCAAATAGTTGAAAAAGTTTTTTTTTATATGGGTAGACTTGAGTTTTCTTTTCTCTCATCCGATTATGATTGTAGCTAGATATTTCATGAGTCAGAAAGTTTCCATCGGGGCGATTATTTTCGAACATATTATGAATGTTTATTGATGATCGACAATATTTTGGAAGGTACTCCTTTGCCTGGTGTGAAGCAGTTTCACTACAGTAATACGTTCATCAGGAAAGCCACTGCGATCTGTTATGCTCTAGTTGTTACTGATAAGGTCACAATACATGCATCTCGCCAAACATACTTAATTTGATTATTCCTTGAGATATTTCATCGTGTGTGGTATCGATGTGATCTTAAAACCACTGCCTTCGAGTTGAACGGAAATTAACAGTTTGGTAGATACTATTTATTTGTATGTAAACGGTAGATAAATGCTGGTGAAATACAGTTTATCTGATGGAGGTCGGTTTACTCAATCAATTGCCATCTTCTTGCTAGCTATCTGCTAGTTTTGTTGAACGGTTCAACGTATCTCCCAACTATTTTTATCAACATTTCACCGTAATTTCTATCTTTTTGTTCGATTTCAAAGTTTTCAATATACTATTTCCACCTTAATACATCAATAAACAACCACAAATGTGCTACATTTCAGTAAGTGGGTCCCCCAAAGCTGGGCTTCCATACTAAACGGTATGCGATTCGGACACCGGAATCCGATTTCGTAATGCGATTTTCAGACTGCCATCTTAAGAGTAGATATAGAACCTCATGTGTTTAGAAATATAAATAACTTCAGAGCTGGGATAAAGAGACTGTACAATATGAATTAAGAAGAAACACACACAACTTCCGGTAATATCGCAATCCGAAATCGCAAAAAGTAGAGCCGAGCTCAATAATCGAGAATCGCATCGGACTCGTCCCTGATTGGTCCGATTTTCAACATCCGATATCGCAATCCGAATAACGCAGGTATGGAAGGCCAGCATAACGCTATCAGGCCGCACATACAGGTCAAAGTGCATAGCCGTGTGTACCGTTGTTCCGGGGCCGAGTTAATGTGGCCATCTGTCATGACGTCACTATTTACTTGCGACGAGCGTTTAGCAATAATTAGACGAGTGACACAGACGATACGCAGACGAATGTCCCACTCTGGAATTACACCTAAACAGTGTAACACAATTACTAGCTGCATTAAACAAGTGCGCATTTACTCGCTACTAGTTGATGTAATTAGCATCATGCAGGTTCGTTTAACGTAATTTGTCAATTGTGTCAATCGAGGAAAATGAGAAGTGGATATTTTATGTGTGAAATGAAACTGCATTGAAGGAGAGGTACATACTTGGAAGCTTCTGAAGGAGGGTTAACAATCATAACTGGAACAAATTTATTTTGGTTCATTTTTAGATATTATTCTTCACTTGTATAGGACTTTACCGAATTTGTTTGTCTAGTCCGGATTTCCCATACTTCAAGATTGTATAGGAACTGAATATGATAATTTTCCCATCTCAAGTTCTATATACCGGCACATGCAGCCCAGTGGTTAACGCGCTCGCTTCATGTGATCCGGGAGACGAGGGGAATTCCCAACCCAGTTCGATCCCCGCCGCCGACCATCTTTACAGGGGTTTTCATGGTTTCCCTCTGTAGTCTAGGCTAATGCCGGGATGGTTCCTACAATAAGTCGGCCATGACCGCTTCCTTCCCACTATCCTTCCCATTACTCAAGAACCTTCATCTCATTATCCCACCATCTCATTAATCATCCATCCGACGCCATTAGATGTGCGCTATCATAACAGTGCGTCGTTAAACCAAGTATAAAAAAAATTGTGGCGCTGCATCTGTTAATTTATAGAATAGTCACTCGTCAGAACTAGTTTCTCACATTTCGAATCTGGTGAAACAGCTTTGTGTAACAGAATACACAGAAATGAATACTCTTCTTGAAAACTACGGGCCTGTCAATTCAAGGCGTGAAAGATTACCACAAATACGATAACCAGAAGCTAAACGAAATGAAATCAATCGTTTCCGTAAAGAATGTCTCACCAAACTCAGTACATGTATTCGATCAGAATTCTACAAATAAAGTTCTCCGTTGAACAAAAAACAAAGAGGTTTCTAAAACTAACGCCGTGAAAGTTGACGCTCCCAGCAGACGCCTGCTGTAAGGCCTCAGCACGATACTTCATTACCTACTCTCTACACTTTCAGAACTAGCTCTCAAAATAATACCTATACTTCCTTATAACAATAATACCGGCTCGGCACACCAAATCGATCATGATAACCAAGTTAGTAAAACGATCGTTCCGAACTGTCAACTTTCGTCGAATATTCGAGTGGCTTTCATACGTCATCTGAAGAAAATAGTCCCTGAAGTTGGCAACACAAAGAGAAGACGCCGTGAGTGGTTGAGCAGTTTCCGACGTGATCAAACGAATCGTCGATCGAAACGTTGAAATAATGTTGACAAGTACAAATGACTTTAGTACAAGTAAAGTAGCTTCATTTATCATCCGGGATTAAAAGGATTGTGAACAAAACTGAGGGAAGCCCTGTTGTTGGAGGTACAGGGTGGGTGGGAAGTATGTTTTAAGATTTTTGATGATAATACACTTATGAATCATATTTCATTTGATCGTTTATTTGGGTTTACATGCCATAAATCATGAACTGATCTGAAAATGTTCAAAACGATTAAAATTGTGAATTATGGTTTTCTCCTAATGGCAAAAATACCCAACATCTATTTAATACAGTTACGAATAAGAAAGAGTGTATAATGAAGAATTATGAAGTAGATAGAATATACAATATTTTTTTCTCGTTAGTGCTCAACAACTTCACCGACAGCTAGGTTATATGGGGGTTCGAATAGTGAAACTATGTATTGATGATGGGTAAAAAGACAATCATGAATTGCATGCTTGAGCAGGACTTGAACCCGCGCTCTTTGGCGCCTGACACGAATCCGATTTCAAGTAATGCCCCTCATCATTTTGATTTCGATGGACGGTAACTTCTGTATTGCATTATTACAAATGTATTCTCCGATCGAAAACCATCACTAATAATGATGACACATATTGAAAAATGGGACAAATATAATAATGAGGAAGAATTGTACTGGATACTCCGTTAAGTTTGGTTCCGAAATATTCATGTTAAGTTTCAAAGCACTTCGACAGTGGGTGAAATATTCACGTTGAAGACGTGCCGTTAATATGAAAATTTGAATTTTGATTCGATTTACACACATGCAAATTTAATTATTGAGAAAAATTTTCATCCACGATTTTATTACAATGACATTTATTCAAAGCATCGATTATTTGATGGTATCGCTGATATAGAAGAACATTGTGGATGATTTCGAACGAGAATAAGTTTCTTCAAAGATTCAAATAACATATGAAGTATGATTGATGCAATGTAGAGAAGAAAACCAATATAGATTCAGATCTGTCAAATTTAATGACTGGACTTTTTCGGTCCCATAAAAGGAAAGCCCAGTGGCTCCAAGTGGCTAGATTGATAATATAGTGTTATCTGTCGATATAGTAGTTCATGCTACTTCATCGACTCTGATATTACTGAAACGTTTCGACTTCTTCAGGAGGAAATTAGCGCTCGATCAGATATGGAGATGAAAATATTTCATTGTATAATAAATATTCTATCGTTATCAATCTACATCATGAAGTCAAGTACATGTTATGTCAAAAACTCTTTTCATGTTTCCACATCCTTGAGAATCAATGGGAGTCGATTTAGCGGAATATCAGTGTTTTGGTGATAACTTCTGAACGGTATGAGATATGGAAATTCTAAAACCTAGGAAACACAGATACTGTCAATACCTTCAAGATAATGTAAGTAATAACTATTTATCTCAAATCGCCTGATTGTCAGGTGTATACGTTTAAAAATACACATTTTAAAGTGTATACGCCTGGCAATTAGGCGATATAAGTTGGATAGTTAACACTTACATGATCTGGAAGGTATTAAAAATAGCTGTGTTTCCTCCTTTGTGGAATTCTGATATATTATACTGTTTCAGAAGTTATTATCAAAAAACTGATAATCCTCTAAATCCACTCTCATGTACTCTTAAGAGCACGTGGTGCTTGGTTTGAAAAAATTCGAATCCAGAATAGAATTCAAAATTATTAAGAATTCAAAATTGTCAATCGTTCAAATTCCTGAATGAGAGAAATTTTGACTTCTAAATATCAATGCCCTGTAATCAAATCATGAAAAAATACATTTCAACATTTGAAAAATGAAATTTCAGATACTTACGGGTGGTCGAGTAGCTACCGTGGTTCGATTCCCGCCAGGGTCGATCATCCTGACAGGAGTTTCTCGTGGTTTCAACAGGTCACGACCGACTCCTTTCCACTAGACAAAAACATCATCTTATCATTCCATCACCTCATACATCATTCACCGACGCCAATAGATCTTAGTCTCCAGTACGTCCACAGTGTATCGGTGAATCGATTCATAGAAGAAAATTTGTGAAAGATAATTTAAAAATGAAGTTTGGTTGTACTGGTTTTTGAACGGGAAACATTATTTCAAATACATTAGATTTTTTATTTTCCCAATACTTTTACTAACAAAGTTAGGTAAGTGCATATTAACTAGGGCAAAAACGTGTCGACTTGGGTTTGCCAGTTCCAACTTTTTATGCGTTATGTAAAAATATCGTGAAACATGATACGTGCATTTTGAAATGTGAAGATAGAAAAATTACCAACCGTTTTAGTTACTTGTCGTTCTCAATAAATGGGGTAATTTATCATCCAACTATTTTATAACTTGAAATCTAGTCAAATATATTTTTTATTCATTTCGTCACTATATCAGCTGGTATGGAGTTTATTCGAAGATACTTTTCTATACTCAGTGGATGCTGGATCCACTCTGAATTCAAGTGGAACGTATGGAAATCGGATATTTCCAACCGAGGGATTAATACAATTCTAATTGCAGTTAATTTCTCATATATATTTCTGTTTCAGGCTAAAGCTCTTTGCCTTGCAACAGAAATTATATTGAAATTGAATTATTATCTTTATTGTCCATTATGAATGGTTTTTGCATCTGTTTTGTTTTCTTCATAGATCATATAGATTCCATTATTTTATTTTCAGACAGCCCGCACACAAGACCTTGTCTTACGCGGGTTTATTGCATCTATTTCTGGATTCTATAATTTTGAATTTGATTTTTTCTTCTGGTTCGAATATATGGAATAACATTATTGTAAAATGTATATGATAGGCCTATGTAGGCCTATACAAATATATTTTATTACTCTGCTATTATTTCCATACACTCCACAATATATATTATTATATTGATATAGATAATTCATCACTATACATATTATCATTATTAACATGAGCGTAGCGAAGATTTCCATTCCATAAACCGAAACATTTTAGGCTTGGTTTTTATGTTGTAATTTTTGTTGTTTTTGTGGAATTTTGTACGCGGCATACATGTCAGGAAAAATATCAATCAACTCGAAACTCTTCCAACATATTGGTGTCACACCAGAATAGCTTGGGATTGTTTTTCAGTAATATCGGTCGAACGGTTTTTTCGGAAAAATTTGGAAAGTTTGGAAAATCGTCATGAGAATAACTCAGGAGGAAAATACTTCAAACCAAAAATCATTCGAAATTCAAAATTTATAAGATTCAAAAATTTGTTTCTGAGCTATTAAATAAAAATTATTATTATAATTATTATACACCCTGTGAACTGTTATTGCTGAAAGAAACGGTTCCGCGCGGGAAACTCATGCGGTTTAAATGGTATTAATGTCGTTATCGTCTGATTGGCTGTTCGGATTGAGTACAAGTGATCGATCTTGTTCTCGACACCATCAATTACGTTTCTTCTACAAGTTTGTTGAAATTTCACGAAGAGAGGGCGAAAGTAGTGAAGAAAGTAAATAGTGTTGTAAACGGTGATGATTTATGAGTTTATTGGATTAGATAAGTGGGGTAAATACGTCGATTCTACACGTATTGGAAAATTGAACTCTAGTTTATTTATTTATATGTTTTTTATTATTTATTTGTGATTGTTTACTTTCTCTTCACTGTCTCAAGTGAGTGAACGATTCGGTCTATCTGTGTTCCATTTGTAGTGATGGTATTGGACTTGAGATTTGAGTCTCGAATGGTCTCTAGAAATATACTGGAATACATATAAAACAGTATTATGAATGCACTCCAATGTTTTCTCCACGGTTTCTCGACCATGTTGCAATTCATTGTGAATATATAAGCTGTATATGTATGCTCATTGTGAATATGTATGTATCACCGATTACCGCGATCGGTAAATGATAACATCCGTGATATTTCAACTGTGGTATTGAATTAATCTCAATGTCGATTGCTAGGACGATTGCTGAGAAAGACGAGTCAAGGTTAAATGTACTCGATCCGACAATGCGATTCGAATCTGACGTTGATCAAGTCAAAAGAGTAGATGCGTAAAAAAGGAGCATTTATGAACCAACAATATGATATTTGCAAAGTACATACAACCTCAATACGATCTCAGTAATTGGACTTTTCATCAGAGCCAGGGGCACTATAACAAGATTTTCTGTTGATTTTTGTGAAAATTAATCTAGATTATGTAGAGATTTTGTAGATTTAATATGTTTATCAGCTTTGGAAGGTTCTTTTTCTCACATTTTTTTTTAACGACGCACTGTTGTGATAGCACATATCTGATGGCGTCGGATAGATGATCAATGAGATGATGGGATGATGAGATGAAGATTTCTTGGGCAATGGGAAGGATAGAAGGAAGGAAGCGGTCATGTCCTATATTGTTGAAACCATCTCTGCATTATCTTAGACTACAGAGGGAAATCACGGAATACCCCTACAGAGATGGACGGCGGCGGGGATCGAGCCTGGACCAAAAATCCCTCGTCTCCCGGATCACACGAAGCGATCGCGTTAACCACTGCGCTCCCTGAAAGGTTCTATCTCGATTCTGAGACATAATTACACGGACATTAATATCGCTGGTAATTCTTGCTTTAGTGTTTGAAATTTAATTATTTTTCTTACTTTCCGTAAAACTTCAGGATGAGGACGCGAATGGACAGACTTTTCATCACGCATTGTACAGATATATCTTAATAACTTGACTGAAGTATTTTATTGATAAGTTCAATATTGTATTAACTGTGCTTTTCTACGAACCGTCGCACCACCGTTGCATCAGGTGAAAACGGCAAGCCTCATATTTCATGATCGTATAGAATTATCCGACTATCGCTCGTACAGTTTGTTGAACGCCTCTGGCAATTTCAGTGTGTGTAAGCCATGATGTTTCGAAGCAATACCTGAAATTCTGAATTATCCGCGAGCGTAAAGTTAGATTACCATAATTATCTTGTCTACAAACTTGCACAAACAATACAAACTCTCATTTGACTGAGTATCTACATCTCATCTCATCTCAGTGGTTTGGATTCCGAGACATAAAGGAAACTACCATGAGGTCCGAGAGCGGGTTCTCTCGGTTGTTTGAGGATGAGCAATTATAGTGAAATACAATCCACATGAACTTTGTTTCAGGAGGTTTGCATTCCTTCTTTTGCTTATATGTAGTCTTGGGCAATTATCTGTTGAGTGAATTTGAGCAAATTCACAGATCTTTAACCTTCCTTCACTTTTAGTCCCATTTGAAAAACGACTTTTAGAATGATTCTCTTCTTCCGGCAAGTCACCGCTGCGCTACCAGTGCCATTCCTACTCAGGTCATTATGCGCAGCAAGAACGATCAACATGGAACTATTCTCTCAGCTTCGTTCATCTTCTTACTTCGATCAAACTCATAGAGGAATATATTTCACTCAAATATTCACATTGTTCCAGAAACATTGAACTTCAACCTCCATTCGAATCTGGATCCAACTTTTCAACTATTGGTCGTGCAGTGATTTCAAAGATTCAATTTGTTTACTAGCTTCAAAATGTTCGATATTGATTCTAGGAAATATTTTCTTCAAATCCATCGTACGTGTGCTGCGTTTTCTCAACACAGTTCATCCTCACTTCAAACTTTTTCAAAGTTTCTAAAGTTGACAAATGTAGAGCCATATAACTGAGAGATAGACATAAATAAGATAAGAGGTCGTCATTAATTCCGTAATACTTTCCATTTCACGCTCAAACAATGATAAAACTACTACTTAAAAATTAAAAAGCTTCTCTTCAAACTGTCTTCTTTAATCTTTAACCTAAAAAGCGTGAACATTTTCACTTTATATATAGAAACTGCTCTACTAAGAAATTTTCCTCTCGTTCGTTCCACACTCGATCTTCTGAAAAATAACGAACTCCGATCGGTCGTCTCCCCTATCCCACAACACCAATTCGCGGGTGTTTCGCACCTTCATCTCTCGTCAATACAAGTCTACATTTATCTTTCGCTTGTCAGAAAAGTGTGTGAACTTGCATCTGGTTCAGTCATCAACGCCTCCACGGAAACTTGCGTGCTGTTATCTAATATATCTGTGTCCATTCTGTAGCAACAGCACGATACTCGGTTTTCTGTCAGTGAAGAAATTCCCCGCAATCTATCACAGGCGAGTGTTACGTTCGTGTATTTATGTTCCTTGCAAACCACAGATGTCTCAGTTTCAATTCAATTTGAATTTCATACAATTTTTATCTCTGTGATATACGCCTATATAATATTGAATACATTCATGTTGGATGAGGATGATATTCATCCAACATTGTGATATTACAGTGGAGCAAATACATGAATGTACAACAATAATTTTAATTTCAATTTATAAATGTCAAGATGATATTCTGGAAATTTGATACACTTCTCAAAATCAATATTTCTGGATATTTCTAAATCTGAAAGAGCCCCGATATTCAGAATAGTTTGAACAATGAAATGGAAGTTTATAGCTTCGAGATCCGAGAAACATTATACACATTCACTCGAATCTGAGACCACTTATTCAGCTTTCGCTTATATAAACAATCACTTATAATCACCGAAATTGAGCTGATGATTTCTAATATTCTCTGGAATAAGGAGAATGAATTTCGTCATCATCCATCAGAATCTTGCTTCAGGTTTGTGATGTCCTTTAAACATCACGTCACGGCCAACTCTTCCATATATTTTGTTCGGTCCAACAAACACGGCCCTTCCACCTGTGTATAGCAGATCAGCATTGTTTAATTTCATCAAAGAGTTGAACTTGGGACAGCTCACTGTTTCCATCGAACAAGATGGAGTAAGCATCAAATGTTGGAGGTGATATTCTAATCGGTTATTATATTACTGGCACATAAGAAATGTAGTAAATCGCATTACTAGAACTCAATGAGATTATTGAGTAGTTTTTTATTAATACAAGTGTAGACATCGTTTGCTATAGGAGTTGCTATAGGAGAATGTTGATTCAAATGAACTATTTTTCCAATATTTATGATACAGAAACTTTTGAATCCCGACGCTTCTGTATAAAGTAGCAGAAATTCTCATAATTATGAATTTCGTCCTGTAGGCCTGAACTATTCAGCCTGAAAATACCACAGCTGTACACATAATGCGTACTTCTCATTCTGGTACACAGCCTTCTTTATTCGTGGACACAAAAGTACTATTTCGAATTCTTTCTGGCATTAAAACTCGGCTCGACCACCTGGGTTTGGAGATGGCATGTTTGTCAGGTCACCATGGCAACAAGGAGAGTTAATGGTCAAATAAACAAAGCTCAGTACACAGGATAACACCGGCCAATTGCAGGCTTGGTCAACTAGCTAGCAATTGGATTGGTCAAGTCGACGTCATACCAATGCGATTGCTGTTAATTGAAGTAGCATGAAATTCGGTGAGAATAATAACGCTAACGTAATCGGTGAACTGAAGAGGTTATCAACCAATGAGAATGCAATAATTATGTTAGGAGGCAGCTTCTGAAAACAACAACTCGTTCCCCTAGTGATCAACCATTGACAATGTTACAATTATCTGTAACAAATATGTAACAAATATCTATAGCTTACATCACAACTTCCCAGCTATGCATAATCTATCTTTATTTTTATATAGATATCTATATCCATCTATCTAATTTTGAACATTTGACATAGAAATAATTTGAATGACTACTGTTTGATTTGTTTCTACATACTCACATCTTTTTTTTATACATATTTGATGCATATACCATATTTTGTCAACATATATGTACAAAACTATGCTCGATTGAATAACGATGATAATGATGATTATCATTATCATATTGGAAATCATTGAACATGATCAACGATTCAAATTAGTTCTCTATTGGTGCCACTTATGACAATAGTATTGAGTCAGTCTATTTCCTCTGTTTTGTTCCGCTGTCTGTAATGCCTTGAACGTGTGGTTGATGACAATACTATGTCGTTGTACCAATTTGTCACAGTCTATCATAGTGATTGATTCAGCAAGAACTGTCATATATTACCATATACGTCATATGTGCTCACCGCATAGCAATTAAACTAAACGCAAATTAATGAGATATGAATATATGGACAATATGGTTAGTCACGTATGTGACACATGTGGTGGGAATACACAAATTAATTGATGTACTCAATACATATTCAATTTCATTTTATTTGAATATATTTTATTTTTATTCACGAACAAAATAGTAGACACACAGTGTGGTATGATTGATAATCGACAGAGAGTTGAATGAATTTCGCGTGAAGAGGATTCTTTCGTGTATACGGGTCAAGGGCTATCTAGATGAGATAGAACTACAAAAGAACAAAGCAGACAATATATATATATATATATATATATATATGTTGTAGCGTAGACTTTGAGGGCCGGAGGAAGATGATAATAAGTCACTTTTCGGTGATTTGCCCTTCCTTGAAACAACTGGTGGCTCTAAAAAGAGCCTTGAGTTTCGACGTTTCGGCTGAAAACATTCAGCCATCTTCAGGAGTCGTTGTGGTGTGGTGACCGGCATCATCTTCCTCTTCCTACTTTTTACTCTTCCTACATCTTACTATCATCTTCCTCTTCTTCTCTTCCTATCAGTTCTCTCCACCGTTCTATATTCTCCCACTATTTCTTTTCTTTCACTCGACTCCATTCCTTTCCTCGATTCACAGTTCCAATCTCTACTCCCTTCTGCCATCTTTCTCTTGGTCTCCCGACTTTTCTCTTCATCATGCAATTGTCAACCATCTTGAATATTCTCTTCTTCACGAAGGAAAATAAAGTACATTGACTGTGAACTTGAAGACACTTGATCCATATTGAATGCAAATTTACAGCATCGAAAAGAAATTAGATAATTCAATACAGAAATCTTTACCTGATTGAAGTATCTATTCGTTGAAGGTCTGGTATGGAAAAATATTAATAATTCCACAAAGTTCTATAAGAACTTGTTATTCATCATCTCCCCATGCAATTATAGTATTCACCATAGCAGTTATGTGATACTTATTTCTCTTTCCTTCGTTTTAATTGATCGCTGTTGAATTCCTCTTCGAATCTATTCCAAATATTCATTAATATTCACAGTTATTTATCAAACCAGAAGGATTTTGTGCTCAACGAGTTCCACATTGACATATTAGGCAATTCTCTCTTCATTTTACTTTTAATTAAATTCGTCCACATAGTGATTCTCGATGATTTATTCCCATGCGGTGAACTAGTATTCCTGACACAGTATTTCGATTCCCAACAGAAATATTCAGTGAATATTTCCGCTCTATCAAATCAGAATAATCAATCCAATCAAATAATTGAAAACATATCGTAGATAAAGAGATCCTTTCATTATTTCACTCAAATAATATCAGTATTTCTAAAGGTTTCATTTTGAAATGTTCACGAGAAACAGCTGGGATCCCTGACGAGAAATTAGAGGCGACCCAGATATTGAATCATATATTTCCATACCGGTTGTTTGATCTGGAGGAAATGCATTTATAGCAAATGAGACACATACGCTTGGATGACTTCGATTTTTGAAGTTGATGAAAGAAATATCTGTGAATTGTATGTAATTTTTTTCCTTCATTGAAAAATATATATATATATATATATATATATATATATATATATATATATATATATAACGATCACTTCTATCCTCGGCACTGAATGGAATGATGATTTCGTGTCACACAAAATAGTTTGAATATAAAAAATATTAAATAAATATATAATAACTATGATGAATACTAATATGAATAGAAAATGCATAATCAATGTTAATGAAAAACATTCACAGAAATTGATCGATGAGATCGAAAATGCTTACGAAACTCGAATATAGTAAGGACTCTATCTATAATAAATTTGGAATATATTTCCGCAACCCAGATGATTGACATCAAGCTAGTTTATGGACCTTACAATCGTGTTGCAGATCGGTCCTTCTTGACTGATCTGAAACATGAATGTATACGCTGTCGTCCTTATCAACCAATCCTAGTTCTTCAAACATTCGCGGTGTTGAAATCTCATCAATTCTCTCGAGGTGCCCGACAGAGTAGTCCTACTTCATCTTCCTATACCCTGATTCAGTGAAGACAACTGTGTGTTGGCGACTTCATATCGAGAACTAATGTTCTTCGGAGATAATTAATAGGAGCTTTTTCACGGGTTTGACCCATTTTCGAGTTAAAATCTGATTTTTTATTCCCATGATCACCTACATCAAAATCGATAAACGCCAATCGCGCTCTAATCCACAAAAGCGTGATCTGTGGTCATAACAACTCCCGTGTTAATTCTAATCAATACGATTTCATCACAATAAATTCTCATACTCCATTACTAAACTGTCACTCCGGTTGTGTAACAAAACAGGCCAACTATAATATATCGCCTACTCTAATCAATATTTCCCTTTTGTATCCAGGTGTCGGTGTGATGATGTTGCTCGCTTTGACCGTCGAGCGCTACGTGTCCGTCTGTCACCCGGGACAACCTCGTCCGATGATGGGCCAGCCCCGACTGATCGTCACTCTCATCCTGCTCCTCACCTTCGTCGTCTACCTGCCCAGCATCTTCCGCACGCGACTCACGCGTTGTGTGCTGCCGAGCACCGGCCTAGTCGTCTACCACAAGCACGACAACCTCGCTTTCCTGCATTCGATCTATTATTCCGTTTATAAAATCGTACTCGAGATCGTTTTTAAGATTGGTCCCACGGTTCTGCTCGCCGGTCTGAATCTGAGGATTATGATCGTCTACCGGAACTCGTGTGAACGTCGAAGGAGGATGACGTCATGCCGGTCGACGACTGACGAAGACCCGAGGAAGTTTGCCGAAGAGCGACGACTGATATTACTCCTGGGTAGCACCTCCATCTTGTTCCTCGTCTGCGTCTCCCCGATGGTGATTCTGAACGTGACGCTCTCCGAAGACAACCTGAGCATCTTCTCCTATCAAGTATTCCGTGCCATTGCCAACCTACTAGAAGTTACCAATTATGCGATTACGTTCTATATCTATTGTTTGTTCTCGGAAGATTTCCGGACGACGCTGTTGCGTACGATCCGATGGCCGTGGACTTGTACCCCTCCCTCTGCTTACCCCCCGAGCACCCCGCTGGCCAGGAAGCTGATTACCCCCCGACAGAGTACCCCGCCGACGACGACGTCGACCAATAATCCGTCACCGCTTGGTTCCACCTCCTCGAAGTTACTGTGGATCGGGTGTCCTTGTTGGTATTTACCAGCACGTGAGAGCGTTTGAGTTGAGGCTAGGAAGAATTAGAGGATGGATTTTTTTTTTAATTTTTTGAAGTCTAGTTTTAAACGTATATTTTCTTGTCATTATACAAATTGTTGAAATTATTATTTAGTTTTTCAAAGATATAACATATTTTGATATATAATATTTTCCTTATACTTATTATCATTTCCCCAAATAGATTCATAAATTCCATTCGAAATGTCTCATCAAATTATCATTTTGTATTCATGAATTCATTTCGTATTTTCAACAACCAAAATATTTCATACCATCTTATAATTTCAGATCGTAATTGAAACAGAATTTTATTTTCACTCCATCCCGAATACACACATTCACTGTCCCACTCAGCCAATAAGTACTTACCTACTAATCTCTCATCCATTCTCACGCTGTTCTACTTCAAACCCTAATAAAACATTCCTTACATTCCTCCATCGTCCAGATACCATTACCAGCAATATGGAGCCAAAACGGAAAAGTTATTTACAATATTATAGTCGGAGATTCCTAGCTGCAATTTACTGTACATGTCAACTTGATTGTCACACATCATTTGTGCATCCCTGTCACATGTCAACATGACTTCTACATGTCACAAATCAAATATCGCTATCGCTCATCATGTTAAAAACTACGCCATTATCAATTATTCAATTATTAATTGTGATATGTTGCTTATAGGGCCATGAATATATATACAGATAAAAAAGTCATATAAATAGATGTTATAATCATTATTGATATGTTATGTTTCCAATTAAAATTATACAAATGTTTCATTGAATGTTTAAGTCAAAATATAACCACCGTTAATGATGTTCAATAATTATATTTCCATTGTTGATTCGATGTTTATTTCCCATCCAGATCCGTGTGTGATATCCTGTATTCTATTATCAGTGTACATGTTTGAGCGGATAATTCTGCAGCATCCACGAGGAAACGAGGTTGCTCAACGAGAGAACGCAGATATCGCGTTCTATTTGAATATACAAGAAAATCTCAACATATACATTGTTGCATCAGCGATGTGAGGCATATTTATATGAAATTCATGAAGCCATGAGAGCTTATATTATTAAAACTTATATAGGAAAGCTCATTATATGAAAGCCGTGCATCTTGAGTGACATGAATCCATGTCACGGCCTTCCAGATTTATTCATTACTCATTTTATTCGTTTTACACAACGAGATGTAATAGATGTAATAAGATTATATGTATAATATAATAAGATATAATAATCTCATTGGTTATATAATTCAATCATTCATACTTGTTGATTATATTCCTTATGGGTTTCTTAAGAGCTTTGATCAATTTTGAAAAAAAAAATTACCCAATTTGTTTTCATCAAAACAGCTGATCCTCACAATGTGAAACTTCGGAACAATGTGCTACATTGATATATCAATATTCCACGGAAATTTGAATGTATCCAAAAGAAATATTTTCTCCAACTTTTCTCCTCTGGATCACTATTGTGAAAAAAAAAGTTTTTTTTTCGAGTAGGTGAAACTGAGTATTCGCTTCACTTTTCCAACTATGTATCATCCCCGAGGAAAGAAGGTTACCATCGATCGTCTCCTCGACCCCACATCACTAGCGCACGGGTGATTCGAGACTTCTACTGTCGTAAATACAAGTATAGCTGTGTTTTTCCAAGAGTTTATTTGGCTTTTCAGGACATAGTTAACATTGAGTAACACAATTGAATCTTCGAAAAGCGTTGAATCCTTCAAGGTGTATTTATATCATGTGATAGAAGATAGTTGTACAATTATTTACTTGGTGAACCACGTTATTTTCCTTCCGATACAAGTTTAATCGTGAGAAGTTCTTCCAAGAACTGGGAAAGCACAAAGAATTCATTGGAAAATTGAGTTCATTTGAGACTTTGTTGGCATATTTCCATTATGATCAGGAATGACGGAACAAACAGGTTTATTGAGGATGTTCGTTGAAATGGACTCGAATCAGAAACGAGGACAAGAACTGGACCTACTTGCACAGAAATTCCAAACATTTCCATTTCAAATATATGTTAGGAAAATAATATGTAGGTTGACCTATATAAAATTTTCTTCGTGAAAGATATAAGTAAAAAAACGACCTCACCAGTACATAGACCATGTATGGGGTACGATTGAATGGAATAAGGAAGAATGATGTTCAAAAAAACGTGGTTATTTGCGGGACTCGAACCCTCACCCAGCTTGATTATGGTTTCTGAACCACTGAGCCACACAGGCAGTCAGTATCACTATATATCTCCTAGTGTACTATCGGATATTCTTTCATGAACTGAGAAAACAAAAGATTTAATGAAGACTGGAGTTCATACAAGCGTTCCTCGACACATTTCTAGCATGATCTGAGATGAGAAAACAATGATTTTGTTGAGACAGGCTAGCGACATGAAAATGAAATATGGGATGAAAATAAAAGTCTATTTTCAAATCTTACTCCTATCGAATATAGCCGGTTAATAAACATAAATCTCACTTGAATCTTCAAGTTAAGTCATTTTCTTATAATATTTCAACTAAAGCCACTACCAACTTTGACTCCACTAGATTTTGTTTTTCCGAATAAACAATAAAGGAATAAAGTGAATGGTTTATTCGCATCTAGATTCGAGGAAGATAATAAATCTTCAAACAGGCATTACGATCGCGGACTGCAAATAATTTTTTTTATTGCCATTGCATTCTTCAGACATGGTTTTATTTGATGTCTACTAGTGAATGTTTTATTGCGACGTTACTCCGGACTTCATCATTGAATTCCTATACAAGTCTCGAAGATTGATGCTGTGACAGAAGGGCGTGCTACCCATCGGGTGGAGATTACAACTCGAGAGTTTCTCAACACCAAACGATTGGACAAGATAACAGAATGAAAAAATTAAGAAATGAGGTGCATTTTCATTCAGAACCAGCTAATTTTTTCTGTTGAGATTACAACTTTCTCATACGTTAAATAAAGGAACGAATGATGATCTATATTATATATAGATATATTATTTATATAGGCCTCTGGGATCATTGAGAAGTATTTTCCTGAAAAAAATGTTTGTGGTCAATTTGAAAATATTGGATCCGGAAAGACAAAATTCAGTTTAACTCTGTGAATCAATTTTTCTCATCGAGAAGATTATTTTTCCATAGAGTTGCTATATTTACTTTTCTTAGAAACAAAAGTGATCTCATTCAGATAAAGTATGGACTCTCTTAATAAAAAGATGCATCTAAGTTCCAAGACGCACAAACTGAAACATAGAAAAAAACAAAGAGGAAAGTCGGCCCCTCCACCGTCGATCATGAACCCGGCACCTCCACCATTCCGGAACATGGACCCTCTACCCATCTTCATGTACCCGGCACCACCACCACGTATCATGAACACGGCACCTTCCCCCTCTTCCTAAACTCGGCACCTTCACCATCGTTTCTGAACCCGGTCCTTCCACCATCATCTCCGAGCCCGGCACTTCCACCATCATTCCTGAACCAGGCACTTCCACCGTTGTACATAAACATGACAACTCAAACGGCGTCCTTGGAACCGGCACCTCCACCATCGTGCGTGGACCCGGCACCTCCTAAGAATAGACTCAGGTCTACCGCTTGGGTAGGAATTAATGTCCTTCGTTCGTAACATTCGGATACGAACTTGTCCATTCCAATCATTTCCTCCAGATGAATCCCTACAGTTATATAATGGGAGAACTGATTTTGACAGTTAAAGCCCCAACTTTCTCATCTGATAATAGATTTGGAGACTTTCGGCGGCTGCATAATTATATTGTCTCTCTCCAAAAGAGAGCAGAATCTAGTTTCAATTTAACTGATCGGACAAACTGTTATAAGCAAACAAATAAGTTCATATATGCTGAGTATATATCAATAATTTTCTATCAATAGTTGTTCGAAACCAAAATATTCCACTTTCCTACATAAGTATGGAAATAATAAATAGTATAGACTGACACGTGCCAATTTCATCAGAGCGAATTCAGATCGCTTCCATTAAACATTTCATCTTCATTCCAATTCATTTCTCATTTAATATTCCATTAAAATACTACACTATCTTTATATCATCGTCTAATGAGAAAAAAATCTATCTCGTATAAAATGTGAGATTCGAGTTTTCGTCGCAGCTATTAGTGATTGTACATTTGAATGCGGTGTTCACATATTCCGGCCACCAGACTCCGTAATATTACTTATACAGTGCGGACACATCGTTCATCACGCTATTTACACCTCCCCTTACCTCCCCTTACCACCCCCCTCCCCACCCCTTGCACACTAGAACTGTGATCATGTTTTATAGGCTACATATAATTATTTATCACACTGTATGGAGTATCAATCCGTGTAAATTATCACCGACAGTGGTGGACATCAACTCATTGTTTCCTTCCTCATAGCTCCTGCCGATATCATTCTCAACCTTTCAATCTTGGAACAAAATAATTGTTCACTGGAGCGTTATTCTATAACTATAAAGCGAAACGAAATCAGGCCATCTTCGATTTGTCCGAACTATTCCGTATACTTTAACACGGTGTATCATATGGGCTCTGACACTTTCGTCACGCATCCATTTCATTTGCTGTTCTAGATTAAGGGCCCTGTTCAATGGTGAAAATGACAAGGTAGGCTCGTTGGTAATGGATGGTATTGGCATTCACTTCACAAGAAATAATCAATTATAATGATGTGCAGCAGTAATGTAGTTCATTAGGAGCGTGGTACTGGGAATAGCAGAGTTGGAGAGAAAGAGAAGCAGGTGATAAGGAAGGAGATGGGAGTGGAAAGATTGTCTCATAATATTGAAAGACTCATGTGGTAGAGACAACTTATATTTGTTGACTTCATGTAGGACTTATTCTGAACCTCAACTCGATAAGGACCGAGGATGACAAGGTAGGGTCGTTCGGACCATGAGGACGAACTCATCCTAGTTCCAGATAACTGTAGGCCTACTGTATCGAATATTTTTTTTTTCAGTATTTTAGTGACTTTATTAGTAGTCAGGCCTACAAGATGCAAATAACATAATATTAAACTTTCAATAGATTGATATTATATCAATCGAAATGTATGTATATGCAAGATATGATTTCGAATGATTTCAATTTTTATCAAATGGCAAATTTATCAAATTTATCAAAGTCAAGTTCAAGTTATTATCAGTAATCTGCTCCATTAGATTTGTCATGTTCATTTGCGGAATGACAAATCAACTCATTAATTGTGAATGAAATAATATCATAATGATATTGGAAATAAATTGACACTTATTGTTATTAACGTTATTGAAATATATGAATATAATAATACATTGTGACACACTAAATATAATCAACATAGAAATACAATGATTCAAATACAGTATTTGAAGCTATTGTCAGCTCACTGTCAGAGAGGATTGCTCAAATATCATCAACAGTCAGAAACCACATGAAAACCCCGCAGTGGTTTCTTTACAGAACATATATTTTTATGATATTACTGAATAGGGAAGTTGAACACAGAATTATCACAGAAGGGAATAACAACTGCATATGTTTGTATTTTCCTTTCTCTAATACTCGACTCACTGCTTTCAACTTCTTCTATCGTAGACAAAGTGACAAAAGTAATAATGGCGTAGCAACTAGATTGAAGTTAGTTAATGAATTAATACGTATTGAGAGTGCTCCAGAGTGTTCTCCAGAACCAAGGAATGACAAACAAAACGACAAAAACAAGAACAAACAGAATCCAATGGAGTTGGTTCAACAAAGGGAATCTGTTCAGCGACAGAAACAAATATTCATTCGATTTTATATGTTTGTGATCAATTATTGATTATTGATTCCGAACAGGAGGTGAATCAATAAAATGGTTCCGGAAAGATTTCTGATTTAACTATGTAATCAACTGATAATTGACTGACAATTCAGTCGTAGAGTGAGAGAGTTGAGGACGGAGAGTTGACTCTATTTGAATGGTGGTAATTAAGTGGACTTTCACATTCGTATTGATATTGTAATGAAACCGTGGTGAATGATATAGAGTTTACAACACAAATTGGTAACACTGTTCATAAGAAGAATCTCAAGCAATTGGACAGAAATGTCAGGAAACGAAAACTCTGAAACTCAACGAATACTCAGCTGCGATCTGTCGCTTCTATTTCCTGATGTTTCCATTTATTTTCATTCCATGTGATTTAATTTGTTCTCCCAATTGCATAGCTCTAACAACAGTGATTCCCCTTTCTCCTCCATTCGAATTCCAACGCCACTAAAAGTACGCCTCATTTCCAACTACTAATTGACCTACATTAGTAACAAATGGGTTATTCATAACGATAACAAACACACCCCAGTGGAACTAAGCGCACTTCAAAGCCAAAGTCACTACGAGAACACAAATCATGACCGTGACCTTTCTCAGGACCTGTGCTATACGCCACTGACGTCGTGTCACACACTCACACATCGCCATCATTGGCCTACATGCCCACGTGATCGACTAACAAACTATCGCATTGGTAATCTACTCATGTTCATAGTACGTCAATGGTACCAACCTGGCAGAGGCGGAAACAGAGCCAGAGAGAGAGGGGGGGAACTCTGAGAGAGGGAGAGAGAGAGAGAGAGAGAGAGAGAAAGAGAGAGAGAGAGAAGGAAGGGGGAACACTGTGCACAATAATTGGGTATTACATCGGTGTACTTGCTTCACAAAAGATCGAGGCGCGAAACTTCCGTGCGATAATGAAGTGGGATATGAGAAACCATCGTTCGGAACCTTCTTCCGTGTCTATACTAAATAATGATATTATTACTTTGAATGAAGTTCTACTACATATACATGTGCATGTATGGAAATCAGTGCACATTCAGAGAGAGTACTATATAGTAGTAAATTCGTTGCATGTAGGAACTAAATAATCCGAACTCTCTATGGCGACACGAAGCGGTGAAATGGAGCGATAGAACGCGATTGTCGGGGTTTTAATTCGTTCTGTTTAATGTGAATACACGGGACATGGATTGTGGAGCTGATGATTACTGATTGTTGGTGATTTTATTGATCGCGATTTCATAGAATTTATGGGTTATTACTATAGTGAATAGGTTGATACTATAAGATTGTGACAGAGGAGTGAGTTTATGGGGTGTAGTAACATTTATAGCGGTACAATTGTGTATTGTTAATGTCTTCGTTAACATTGTTAACAACTCTTGAAGATGTGAAACTGCAACTGGGAAAACGCAACAAAAGCGTTGTTGGATGAGTTAAATAGACATATTTATATGGAATGTGATGGAAAGCTATGAAACTATGCACCTTGAGTTCAAAACAATTGTCTTACTGGTTTCCTGTTTCATTGAATACTCATTTCAACCGTTCTACAATTAAATTCATTATACATTCGTTGCTTGAATTATTGATGAGTTCGTTAGCTTTGATTTATGTGAGAGCATTGCAATTTTTTTTCATCTGAACGGCTGATCAGATTCAATGTAAACTCAGAAATAGAACATTTCTTAGAGAAGAGTCGTGATCAGTTCTGATAAAACTCATATACTAACTTCTAATAGTATACATCTGAGTGCCTGAGATACCAGCATGGATGTAACTCTGACTGGCAGTTTGAAGTTGTTATCTCCCTTGCTATTTGTTTCTCCAACTCTAAGATGAGGGTCAACCGGACATAATAATACAAAACTGGGGTATTCAAGAAGAAACATTATCCAAACATTGGAAAATGAAGAAAACAATAATATCAACGTCCCCCCAAGCGGTCTTATGGAGCGTTATTGAATGCCAGTATGGATAACATGGATTTCATATCGCTCAGTATACAAGTGATTCTGTATCGGAGATATTTGTACAGATTCAGTTGCTCTCCATGTAGGAGTCAATACAACAGAAAAACGTACGTGCAGTAATACGAACCATGGCAGGATGAACAGTTTCAACGAACGAGGATGAATGAAACTACGAAAAGAATGGCGTCGTCGAGTTGAAATATGAATAACTTTTTTGATTGACGTGAATCAAATTTTTGTAACTGTCAAAATAGCAACTTTCAGTGTGGAATGAGAAGTACCGTACTCAAATACGATTAAATAATGTTGAGTGGCCATATTTCGTTTGTATCGAGATGTGTCGATTTTTATTCATGTTTCAAATTGGATTTGATTTTTTTTTTCGTCACTCTTCAGTTCACTTTTCATTGTTTTTTATACAAGTAATCACTAACTAGGCAAACGCAACACATGAGTTGATGAATGAGCAATACCAGCATTCATATGAAATGTAGTGGGAAGCCAAATATGCACCTTGAGTTCAATTACAGTTTTATCAATCACTCATTCTAATCATTCTAAATTGATGACTCCCGTTGCTGAAATTTGTTGATTACTTCGGTTTATATGAAAGAATTCCTTTTTTTAGTATCGAAACGTTTATATGTTAACCTCGGAACCTGTGTATAACTCTCAAAGAAGCCGCAGTCTAACACAGGTGGAGGAGCCGGGTCCGCGATCTGGCCTTTCTCTGACGTCGAAACCATACCATATCCAGTGAGAATTTGAATCCATCAAGATAGAATATTTTCAGGGATTTTTCCTCTGCATTTCCTGATTAGGTTTTTGAAAACTTCCAAATGGGTTTTCTCAGAAGTGACGCAACCGATTGCGCCTTAAAATTGTACAGTACTGAATTAGATGATGACGCAATTGTGTATGCCAAGTTTTAACTGAATTAGTACTTTCGTTAAAACCTGTGGAGCGCGAAAAAGAAATATCATCATTTTTCTAGAGTACGTGAAAAATGATTCTTCTCTCCACTCTTCCAATTATTCACTTTTGGATCCCTATTCCTGTGATAAATGAGATGTGAGAAAAATCAGTTAGAAAACTATCTCATATAATAATGACATCTTTCATCTCATATTTTATGTGAGATACTCGTTTTCTCACTCATTTTTATTTTCTCAGATCTCATTTATCTCAGGAATAGGGGTCTTGGAGTTGTTAGATCGCTCGCCTGGTTTCCCGTCATCCAAACATATTCAGCCTTAATTGTAGAAAAATTACTTCGCGTCGGCTTTTCGACGATCACCAAATTTGAAAAGTTCATTAATATTCCAATTTGCAATGGTCTATTCGACGTCAGTTACTTGTTGCCTCATTCAGGAGGGTCAGCGAACCACTTCCGGTCGACGCTTCGTACTGACCGTCGCCACGACACACCTCAATCATAACTAGGTTCAGTTGTTGATTCTCTCTTCATATGTGTTTCTCTCTAATCCGTTTATTGGCGGGAAATCGAATCAGAAAATATGAACTACGCACTGATTTGTCGATTGTTCAGCCCCGTATATTCCAGGGTTGCCAACTAAATATCAATACAATCAACTGAAACTAGAAAAATGATGACTTATGAATTGACACTCCCGGAGATTGAATGTTAATATTCCATGAAACTGTTGACAAGTACACAAAATGTATACATGTTATTAATCACACTCAGAGCCGGTTGTACCAAGTGATGGAAAAACTCGGCAAATTGACTTGTTATTACTCATTACCCTTGGATACATATGCTATTATTGAACCTTGAATGATGATCAACCGATTATTATAATTATATAAAAAATACATGTATGAAAATCTTTATTTGGATCTCTGCCCATGTATATTGGGTTGCCTTGTTAGACACAGAATAACAAATAAATTTGAATTTAGAATTGATAAGAACATACAAAAAAATTAAATTTTGAAGATGAAGCTAAATTGAGACTGAAATGATGAAGCTAATTTTGACTGTATAAGTGATTTCTGAGAATAATAATTAAATCGCATAATACGCTTGATACTATATCCTTATTAATTGAAGTTATACCAAATTGATCAACAGTTATCATCATAATAATCACCATTAAACTGATATTCCGCTAAACCGATTTCCATTGACTCTCAACGATCTAGTGTTATCTGTCAGTCAAATTGAAAAATTTTGAACATTCACTAATTCTACATTTTCAACCATATATTATTCTCATTTTTCCATTCTCTATTTCTTCATTCCATTCTATTAATAAATTCATTATTCCAATCTTCAATTCATTCTTTTTCAACGAAACACATGTCAGGTAAATTCAATCTAGACAGATATTTCTGAAATGTGTGTCAACTCCCTTCACACGTGTTTTAATATTCAATATTTTGTGTAGCCTGTTTTGATGAGAAATATCGACAATATCGCGTGTAATGGCAGAGTCAAGTATCACCCCAGTTACCACATCATACCAACGTAATGAAAGAAATGTTCACCTAAGCGTAATCAGGAATTTTTCATTAGAATATCTTTTAAATAGAAAGAAAAAAGGAATTAAACCTGGTACATTGTTGAAATTCTCTTTCACTCCGAAGAGAATTGATAATAATTGTGTCCGCGTGGAAAACATAAAATATCCAAGAACGACAGAAAGGATGCCACAGAGTTTTTGTTGAAAGGTATAATGAGAATATTCCACGGAAGACTGTCTAAGGTAGTTGAAGACCACCGCGACTATATTGCATCACCCTTTGTATGCGAGATGCGAGATATTGTATGCGAGATGCGAGATATTGTATGCGAGATATTCCTGCGGCGAAATATTCCTGATATTTGGCTCGATATGACCTAGATGTTGACAAGCCGTAAAACCCAAACATTTTTTTTTCAGTAGTAGGTAGTGGTAGTGTTCATTCCTTAGACCCTCTTCAGAGGAAATCGGTACACAAATGACATATTTTACAATAATAACTAATAGATAATATTAAAAGATTGTGAGTATTCATTCATGTATATTCCTGTGAACTAATCAGGGTGGTTGTATACAGTTCTAGCGTCACACGGTTGATGTATTATTTAATCGGAGAAAACATGCACCTAATTAAGATTCACTTTCAATCTACAGATGACGGTGAATATTATGTTATAATTTCAGGAATAATTGGTTCCCATAGAAAATCAGAGAAATAAACGAATCCTGATTTACTTTTAGTTTCAGGTTATCATAACTGAGACTGAGCTCTGATGATTTTGATGTAGAAAAAACACTTGACGTCTTTTGTTATATCACTATCACCTTTGTCTTTGTCTTGCTCTTTGTCTTTGTCTTTGTATCAGTCTTCGTCTCTGTCTCATTAACTCTTTATCATCACTCACTCAATATTCTGATTGTTACAATTTATCCAATTATTAGGTTTAGGTTTTATGTATATAAGAAGTTTTTTGGCCACTAGTTATGAGACAGTTTTCTCTCAACCAATCGAGGATCTTTTTATTCAGACCTTCATTGAATACCAGTTTAATTCACGTGTTTCACCAGCAAAGATCATTAAACACTCTGGACAGAATATAGCACGCAGTTCCACCCTTCACTCAATGGATGTAATCAAGCTCATTAAAACCATCATCTTAGGAGAAAATATTATTGGCCTATTAGCTGTACGGAGATTTACTGCACTCACACCGTTTTCATTACAGATTTCCACGATGCCGTTGTCAAGAATATAACTGCAAATTGCCCGTGACACAGAAGAGTTCATGAATACAAGAGGTAATTTAAGTTATTGTTAGCTATTTCACTATTTAACTTGTTTATTACCCCAGTTACCGGGAGGATAACATGAGAAACAAGGAGTGATAAACACGACAATTAATTCTTGAACTAGATGTCTAGGAGTTCACAATCTTGACTGTTGTGAGTAAGTTGAATACACATTCGCAATCAAAAAAGCCATTGTTTTGTTTGATGTCTTATTGAAGTCACTTATATTATAATGGAATGCATATGGAAAAACGAAAAAGAGACAGAGAAAAATCGAAGAAATGAATGTTTCATTTCTATGGGAATATCCAGGATTCCTTTTTACCATGTTTGTACTAGAGAACAACCGAGAAGGTATAGCACATGATAAAATACATGATTTCAACACAAGAAACAAATCCGCATTCGTCTTGGAGGCCCACAAGCTGGAACTTTTCTAAAAAGGGCCAGTATATGCTGGAAGTAGATTTTTCAATGCTTTGCCGATTGTGATGAGAGATGCCAGCAAACTCGTTTCCAAATATGTGTTCAAAAAAAGACTACGCAGTTTTCTAATTGAAAAATGTTTTCATAGGCTTGATGAGTTTTGTTAAGATATAATATATTTCAATTTGTATTCTGCAATCACTATTTTATTTTGATACATAACTCCTTCATGACTTTCCACCATATCATGTAATGATCTTAATGGAGATAAAACCATCATTATTATCATTATTAATTTCATTATTATGATTATTATTATTATTGTTATGATACCTTGTTTCTAATAATGTATCCATATCAGGCAATGAGATGAGAATGTGTTGACTGAATCAATTCTGCCAGAAATATTTGTCTGCACGGTTTATGAGCGATGGAACTATTATTGTACCATCTTATTAATATTTAGATGAGTTAACATCATAACTTTCATCACTCTACGCTGAAGCCGTGAGATCGCATTGTACTTGTTCTCCAGTTGAACGACTATCTCTCAAGTTTCGGAAAATATATATTATTGAAGTAGAATAATTATGTTCTTATTCGTCTGGAAAAAAAATTCAGAACAAAACTGAGACTAGTCTGATTGGAAGACAATAATAATAATTCGAAAAACGTTTCAAATAAAATAATTCGAGTGCCGGTAAACAAGATTCGATTACTAAAATGAATTTAGGCGTGGGAGTCTACATAGGACAAATAGTTTTCATCAAGAAAAATACATATGAATAACACATGAGATATTGTGAATGTTCATTATGGTTCGATAATATTTTAGAAGATATCATTTGTGAAGAGAACAACAATGTGTTTATATCGAAAGCCACTACGATCGTTTATTCTTCATGTTGACACTGAAAATGTTACGCCATGGTTCACAAAACATGCATGACGTGTTACATATGCAATTTGATCACTTCTTGAGATATTTCATCGTGGATTGCATCGATGTGTTCGTGAAACAACTGACTTCAGGCTTACCTAAAAATGAAGCAGTTCGACCGTATGCGCTTGGCATACAAGCCCAGGGAAAGTCACGCAATGTTTCGTTCTAAATCAAGTACGAAGGATGCTGATGAAATCTAGTGTTTCTGATAGAGGAATGTTTACACGACCGACGTATCGATAGTCGTATGCATGCCAATTATATACTGGCTTTGTTCTATAAAACGGTCGTTTTCTTAAACTATTTTTTCCAATTTGTTTCTCAGATTTCCATTCGGTTTTCGTTTGGATTTTTTGATATACCAAATCAACACTGATACATCAATAAGTAACAGGAAATTTGATACATTTCTGTGAATGGGTTCCCATAAAAGAGAGAGAGCAAGAGAGAGAGAGATAAAGAGAGAGAGAGAGACAGAGAGATTGAGGGAGTGAGAGAAAGAGACACTATTCAACTGTGAAAATCTATGAAAACCTGTAAAACAATTGCTCGAGATGCACAAATAATTGTATACACCACTGCTGAGTGATTAATGAGTTATTTATTCATTCAAATCGTTCTCTATTTTAATTACTCCGAAGTGGTTACCAGGACGACCGTGAATTGAACTGTGGTGCACGTGGCTGTGTCTACAAGGGGCAGATGCTATTCTGAAGTTGCATTAGACAAACATGAGAATCCCATGATATACTTGCGTCCACGAAAGATGGTCGTCCACCATTAGACACATACCATAAGTCGTTTGACATAGGCAAGTTTGCATTTGTGAACAGAACCGGAAGAAAGAGGAACGATTAGGATGGAAAAATATTTTATTGAAATGGAGAAGAGATAGAACCAGATAAGTTCAGAGAAAGGTTAGAGAGAAGGATTGAAAATCGATCAGCATAATGAGAGAAGATTCACTAGTTTTATTTTATTTCAATTTCATTTTTCTGTTCCATTAATGTTTAATTAGTTTCGTTCAGTCTTGAGTTTATATTGTACACATTATATCATCACAATCTACACCTGTTACAAACTAATTGTAGAAACAAATAAATAAATGATAATAAATAAAACATCAGAAACGGAAATATCACCGTCATTTGTATGATAGCTGTGATATGCAAAAAAAAATCAAGACGAGATTTACACTTAGAAACGTAACTGCATCTTTCGGAAGCGTTTTATCTTTGTGGTTATACATTATGATTCTGTAAATATATCATCTAGCGAAACTCAAAATTACCGTTGTCATCAAATTAGATGAGGAGACTGGTGTTCGCCAAGTTTCAACTTAATTTGTACTTTCATTCGACCCTTGTGTTGCATGGACCAAAAAACAAATGTGTTCATGTAATGTTCATGGGTGGAATCGAGTCTTCACTTCGCTTATCCGATTGTCTATCCTTTTTCCGTTGCAAGACGGCCTACTTCCGTGGATGTAAGTATGTTCGTCACCGAGATAGAAATACAAATCCAAAGCTGCATTAAGTAAATATAAGAATCCCACGACACTTACTTGTGTACGTCTATCTAGTTTATTCTATAAGTGTCTAGTACCCCGTTCACTTGATTACCGCATTACCACAGCGTCAGCTAACTTTGTTTACAACGTTTACTCACCAAATAAACCAAGATTAGTTTAATGCCAATGTCATGCTTTCAGCACGTACACTCATTAATATGTTAATTATATTTTAATTATCCCACATCCTTGAATATGTCCCTTTATGTTTGAAATTCTTTAAATGTATATAATTAAGTTCTTTCTTTCTATCCTGTAAGAGATTTCAGCCCTAATTGACGTGAATGGATTGGAAACACAGTGTGTTTAGCGTCGCGTGTTCAATGGCCATGGCCTATATAAATGCAGATTTCCAATACGCCGTGCAAAACGATTGCAGCATGCTTGGCATAATTGAAATCGGCGAATGTTTGATGTCGGCAGACGCCATCTATCAGCGACGTTTACAACTACATGGTAAACAAGCGTCGTTGTTGTACCGACTGATACTTGAAGATTGAGCAAGAGCGCATGTGCGAGGATGTCATTTTTTTAGTGTTTAGTTTTGAATGGTTTGAGATAGCAACATTGCGAAACGGAGGAAACAGATGGTTATGAATTCAACGAGGGGTTTACAACTCGCAAATTTGGTGTACACCTGATTTCAGGTGATTTCAGAGATGTGAAGAGATTTCAGGGGATTTCAGAGATTTCAAGAGATTTCAGGGATTTCAGAGATTTCAAGAGATTTCAGGGGATTTCATACGGATTTTGAGGGAATTTCAAGTGAGAACAGGGATTTCAAGGGGATTTCATGTCAAGTGTACACCGGATGTTAGGTGATTTCAGAGATTTCTTGAGATTTCAGGTGTTTTCAGAGATTTCAAGAGATTTCAGGGGATTTCATACGGATTTTAAGGGAATTTCAAGTGATTTCAGGGATTTCAATGCGATTTCATGGCAAGTGTACACCTGATTTCAGGAGTTGTTAACCCCTCGGCATTCAAGTCAGTCCAAGTTATAGTTAGTTCACTCATATCGCCTAATTGTCAAGCGTATACAGCTAGCTAAAATGGTTTCAGCAGTCCACACTGACATTATGCGATATAAGACATACAGTTTTTACTCATACCATCTTCGAGGTAATTTCCTCTAGATTTTAATTTTCATATCTCATACCATTCGAAAGCTAACACCAAATAACTGATATTCTGTTAAATCGACTCCTATGGACTCTTGATAGGGCAACGCAATAGATGCCTGCAAACTGGTAATCCTAAAGTTTGGGTGTACATGCCCGGGTGACCATGGTGGCCATCAGAAATCAATCCAATAGGGAGCTATCACTATCATCTGAACACAGCTTTCCTCACAACATTTTCTCATTGCCACTTCCGATACTGTAACGTTGGTGGAGGAACTCAAGTCGCAAATATTCAACATAATGATATAATTGATGTCAATTACAGCCTCAGACGTATTTGTCCTGACTTTCACAAGAATGGCAAAGTAAGGACAATTTGGAAGTATTCTAATCAGCATTCATTCGCAAATACTTGATAACTGAAAATCACAGGGTACGTTTATTGGTATTTCAAAAACTGTGTGTTCCACAGTTTTGGGTATCGAGTTAGAATCTTTGGATATGAATGTAATCTTCAGACTGTTTGGATGAGAAGATCCCTCTCTCTCTCTCTCTCTCTCTCCCTCACTCTCTCTTATTCTCTCTCACTCTTCCTGTGAGTATTATTGGCTTTCCTCAGAATTAGTAGCTTGATCCGTTCACCTATCGTCTTTCTAAGAAAATAATCGCAGCTTTGGTCGACAATAACTTGATATCGATAATCGAGGGTCGAACCACGTGGTTTGAACCAACAATATATCGAATTGAAAAGCGTCGCGACGGCTGGTGACACCTGTGGAAGAATAAGTGCACTATTCACTTCTCTCACGATCAATACAGCCTGGTAATATCCGCTCAGTCGGTACAACAGAAAACTACTTATCTTCCCCAGGTTTATTGCATTCAAAGGATTTGGAGCTCACAATGTAGAAGTCAATACTAGAAATGAATGAATAAACGAAATGTGTTTATAAGCAGTGCGATAATGATATTCATTAGAACTTTTATCATTATTGTGGTCTCTATTGATAGAGGATATAATCGATTTTGGAATTCTTGATTTCTACTATTTATATTTTTTGCTGTTCGTGTTCAAATAGGTAGCCGAATCCATGAGCAAGGTTATTTCACTTGGTCTGTCTCCATTCTATCGATTGCTCGCAGCTGAACGTGGGGCCAAAACGTTGACCGAGTTCCAGAGGACGTCAACGAGGAGAGTTTCAACAGATGAGGAAAATGTAGAAAAAATCTGGAACTCACTGACGTGATTAGAGAGTAATGTTTGTGAGTCAAAATTAATTGAAGGGGTATTGAAATATATGGAAATTTGTGAGGTGATACATAAACGATTGCAATGGCTATCCGAATCAACATTTCATACTGAAACTGCTTCACACCTTGCAGAGAAGTATCTTCAAGAATCATGAACATTGACAATATGTTAAGTGTTATTTTCACGTAACGGCACGCTGGGAGGTGAAAATAGCTGACAAAAATATCGAGTGTTACTCGTAAATATACGTACGTGATCTTTCCACCTTCGACAACAATGTCTGCATGTAATGGGTATTTGATAAATTTTCATCACTCACGGTTCGAGTTGTATGATACCTGGACCCCTATTCCTGAGATTAATGAGATGTGAGAAAATGAAAATGAGTGAGAAAACGAGTATCTCACATAAAATATGAGATGACATATGTCATTATTATATGAGATAGTTTTCTCACTGCTGCGGTCTCACTTTCAAGGTTCACAGAATGGTAAAGAAATTCAAACCCCATGACGTAATCTTCTTCCGATCCTAGGCAGCTTTCTATTCAGTTCTCACCATTTTATCTCAACTACATGATTAGGTATTCCTTCAGTTCTGTATTTCTAGCAGAATCCTCTGGCCCTTAAATGGAAATATGAAAGCAATGTTCTGAATGTCTATTTGACTTGAATGGAAACAATGTTTCCACTTCATCCTCCATGTTGCCCCAGTTTGGAGAAAGTTTTCGAGAAAATTCGAGAGAACGTTTCTCAAATAACCTTTTTCGTGAAAGCATATATGCATAGTATAGCCCCACATCACTGAAACTTACATTTCATATATATATATATATATATATATATATATATATATATATATATATATATATATATATATAGAGAGAGAGAGAGAGAGAGATAGAATCAGAAAAAAAACTGAAAAGTGAACGAAATATAGAAATAACATGTGCCGGTAGTAGACTATTATAAATATTATCATTATGAAGTAGATTATTATAGAACTATGTATGTATAATCTACACATAACTTGTGAACATGTAACTATTTTATTGCGTGAAGAAGGATAAATGATCTATAAATGGATGAAAGAAAGCCTACGCAATGAAATGGCATTGAATAAATCAATGCTGAGGGTTGTAAAGATGGTGCAGTGAAATCCTCGGTCCAACACTGGTCCGAACTATGATCTAAATATGTATAAATATCACCAGGACACTTGAAACCTCGTCATATAATATTTCAAATATCTTATAGCTCATAATATTTGGAAAGAAAACTATTATTCAAAGTGATATTTTAATTTAACAAATTGTGGGACAACTCAAATATTCATTCCATTAGAAGAGTAATATTGTAATGTACAGTAATGTCAGTTGATCAAAGTTGAAACGTCGCTGTTCAGTTTAGATGAATATTTGTGGATTTCCACAATCTACCAAGAGTCCATGAGAGTCGATTTAGCGGAATATTAGTTTTTTGGTGATAACTTTTGAACGGTATGAGATATCGAAATTCTGAAAACGATGAAACAAAGATATTTTTAATACCTTCAGGATGGTGTGAGTAGTAACGATGTCATGGCATGGTTGTCATGCGTAAACACTTAAAAATACACATTTTCAAGCGTATACACATGACAATTATGCGATGTGAGATAAATAGTTGTCATTTCACACCGTTCTGAAGGTATTGGAAATATACGTTTTTCCTCGTATTCAGAGTTTTGATAACTCATACCGATCAAAAGTTATCACCAAAAAACTGATATTCCGCGAAATCGACTCCCATGGACTCTTAATTCGATGAATCTAATCTGATTCCAATTAGAATGCCTTCTGTATAATTTCATTCAATGAGAATATAGTAACTGCAAGACGTAATTCACTTCTGAAATACATGCATGAAGTATGTATTTCACGAATACACTTCATTTATACCAAGAGCAATGCTGAATTTACTTTCAAAAGTACTTCGATCTATCCAGATCAAGCTTTTTATTATTCAACCACCATTAATCTAACATTATCTGCAACAATCCATTAAACAAAATAAATCACATCAATTCATTCGAACTTCCACAGAAAACCTCAGCATCCTGAACAGTAAATTCCAAACTTTCCAAACATAAAAACTTTATCTATCACAATTTTCAGATTGAAATTCCGAATACCTGCCACCTCCAGAAATATACTCACCATGGATATTCAAACCACCATGCAGTATTACTGATTTGAATCCCGAAGTGAGAAGAATAAATGAGCAGCTTTGTCTTGAAGCCTACGGTATACACTGGGAGGAAGGCGATACCTTCTCTAATATACAAACTTCATACGAAACAAACACATGCTATTTTATTAATAGAGTTATAATAATGAACTTATACACGACTATGAGGGTTATTTCATAAACAAAGCATGTGGTGAACGAATTAATATTAACAGTTTCTGGTTCTATTAGTTACGTTGCGGGGGTATCAAGCGAGGTTGTGTGGCTTATAAATATGTTTTACTTGGCACCCTCGGGTATGACGACAATTAAAACGAAGTACGACAAAGTACGGGTGAAGTAGTTAATGGTGTTCTCATGTAGGTACGCCTGCAATTCCCTCGACTCATTAATTGTAGCCAATCGCGTCACATTTACAAGTCGACCTGTACTGCATCAAGTGACGAGGCTAATTTTCAGACTTAGCTGCAAACAATTGGTTTTACAGAAGTTCGGAATTATCACTCGGAAGTGAATGGAATCTCACAGAATCTACTTATGAATATCATCATTTTTTGATAAACACACAGATACACACAAACACACACACACCCACTTGGTTTCCCTCTGTGGTTCAGGTCAATACTGGGATGGCTCCAAAACAATGGGGTGGCTAGGGGTACAAAAACAAACAAAAATTGCAACAGCACAATCCGACAAAAACGAAGCACATACGGTTGGCGTAGTTGCACTTTCAAATTTGTGAAAAAGGGGTGCTGGCGTACCCCTAGCCACCCCTTTTTTGAAATGCGATTTCGGGGTAGAAGGAGAGTGGCACAAACGAAAATTTCAACGGCACAAACCAGCACAAACGTAGCACAAACGATTGGCATAGTTGGATTTTAAAATCTGTTAAAAGAGGGTGCTGGCGTACCCCTAGCCACCCCTTTTTTGAAATGCTATTTCGGGGCAGAAGGAGGGCAGCACAAACGAAAATTTCAACGGCACAAACGCAGCACAAAAGATTGGCGTCACCAAAAATTTGTGAATAAAGAAAGGGGGTGCTAGGGGTACGGACCTCATATTCAAAACACTTGAATAATCAAAGCGGCCGTGAGTTCCCATACAAGTAATAAAGCTTTCATCATCATTCAGTTTATAGGCGACCAAACCATTCTATAGATACAAATTCATCAACTAAATCGCGCGAGATGATAGCGACTAAATCGAGCTGAAATGTAACGCATTTCAATGATACCCACCGCCTTCATTACCGCACACATTACCGTTCCGAGACTTGACATTCCGTTGACATTATCCCCCCCCTCCTCCCCCCTCCTCCCCCTCGCAGATAGTCACGTGGGACGTGATATTTAACACTCCAGTCGATCAGCGTTGCGTGCAATCCCGCGTCCAGCAGAACTACAAGTGCGTGAGTGATCAAACGTTCCACTGATGAGGAAGTAATTCATTACAGATGTTGGTGCGAAATGGCTACACAAACAACATGGAATGAATTTATAAAGTAACTTGTTTCACAATTTATCAGTTGAACAAATATGGTTTAGAGCGACCGTCACTTATAATTAATACCATCAACGATTTGCAGCACTGATATGAGCTATATTTGAATTCGATTATATTGGGTATAATAACGCAGTGTGATGGTATATTGGCGTTGGTGAATGACTTATATCAATTATACTTCATTCGGTTACTGTCGAATCCAGGAAGCCGTGAACCTCGACTACATGGTCTTGCTATTATTTATCTCCATTCAATGAATGAGAATCATTCATTGAATTATTTGTTTCGAGATGGCTGATGTGAATATAACTTACAAACTTGTAATAATATATCATTAATATGTTCACATTCAGTGAAAATTTGAATTGTTGTGGAGAATGTTTTTACTAGAATTTTCCCGCTTAGCTCAGTCCCATGTTTTTTCAAGCTTTTAGTTGGTGTTTCTCAGAGATGGTGCAACCGATTTAACACATACTCTGCTGAGTTGAGTAAGTCTGCGAGCACAGAAAAAGTTGGATGTTGATCAGTATTTGCGATCTATGCAGTGCTTACAAAAAGAACAAGAACACACACACAGACAAAGCTCCATAAGAGTGAGATGGAAGTCTTTGCTATCGTTCGTCTGAATAAAAATCAGAAGATGATAACACTCACTCATTTATAATAGTTCATTATATCTATAATGTTGAATTGAACGTCGGTGGTGTGTTACTTTATTAGCATTTCATTGAATAACTATTGTTATCCTATTGATCCTATTTAACTGCAGTTAGAGGCTTAACTGCAGTTAGTGATCATAGTATAAGGGTCTCACCGAGACTGCCACTTGAAATAACGCCCTAGTGCAGCTAGCTCCAAGGGACTAGTAATTTAATTGGTGAACGTTTACTAGAGAACTTCAGTCAATGGCAGCATGTCCAGTCTTTGTGAATTGTGTATTTCCATTGTTGTTAGCATAGAATCGAAGCACTGCCCATGAGGTGGACTATACGAGATATGTGAAGTTTTTCCAGTCTGTCACAGTATTTCTAGGTTTGCTAGTGAATAGTAAAATAATAACCAATCAATGCCCGCTGGTATATTGGAGCTAACTGGGCGTAGGAAGTTATTTCATGTGACAGTCGCAGTAAGGGTCAAGTGAAAAACGTTGTATTCAAAAGGCCGAAAACTGTCAACTTTTCAAGCATTGACTGCAGATTTGGGTGGAATAATTCGCTTAGATAATCACATTGGAAAATTGATGAAAATGTGGTATTTCCAGTAGAAAACAATCCAAATGGTTGAGGTATTAGATGTTGGGTTTTTCCAATATCTAATACCTCATATTCGGGTCGCGAAAGCCTCAAACAACTCATCAATTAAAATGGTTGTTTATCGTGAGTGCATATTATAAACTTGGTTTTCAATTCATTTTTTTTACGAATTCGATTTAATTTTTTATTCAACCCCACTGTAATATTTCTATCCAATTCATTCCAAAATATGGATCATTTCATCCACTTAACATTAACAATAATTTGTGTTCTAATAATCCAAAGATTGGTAGTCCGACTGACAATTATTATTGAATAATTTATCCATTTTCGTGATCATAAAACACCGTAACGTACGTCTGGCAGAAGCGCTGCATTATTCAGAAGTATGCACTTACGAATATCACAAGGAAAATCTATACCAAGTTGCGGTTAAAATCAGAACTAGGATCGATTTATGTGAAATACATATATTTGAACTGTGCATAATTCATTGTGTAAATGAGACCAGAACCGTTCAGATGTGGAGTTACTAGCATTGATTGACACCTTATTTGTGGGAAGCAAATATAGACTATTTCAAACTTCAGAAAGTCGGTTGAGCAACTGATGGTTTAGTTTCAATTAGGTTTTTATTAGTCAAGGTAAGAAAATAACATGCGTAACCAAGGGTGATGAAAAGTTAATTGACGGATAATTATTTTATTCACAAATTATCAGTTGGTGAAACGTGGTATTAGTCCGAGTTTTATGAACTACGTCAGTTAGAGCCTATTCAAGTGTTAATTCTCTAACTGATGGTTAAGGTACGAAAATAGCAAGCTCAACGAAGGGTGATTATGGGTTAATGCGCTGACTATCGCTTGGTCCACTAAGAGCCGGTTGTACCAAGTGATGATTAGTGAATTCAGCTAAAATTAGCAAATGAACTTGTTATCACCCTTGGATACATATGCTATTTGTGTACCTCAAGTAATGATTAACACACGGACACACTATAACAACATGTATAAAAATAATGCATTATTTTCAAAGAAAATGAGAGAATCAATAGTGGAATGGTAATACGGGTGAGTTAGTAAAACAAAAGAACAAACGCGAATATGAATTAAAATAACACCAAAGGAAGAATAGGAAATTGAATGATATGTTGCCCGTGAAAATGATTTTGTAATATGACAATTGATCTCATCAAAAGCCAATAAACTATCCAAATTTCTTTCCCAATTAAAAATTCTTTACAAAAGTTTACAAAAATGACGTGATTGTACCCCTTGCTCCAATGAACAATCCAACCACGATGATATTCGCAGCATTATACTTCTCAGTATTATAAGGGATGGTTGGATTAAACAGTAATAGATTAGATTATTGTAATTGTACATTCATATCCTCTTCAGATGTGTTCGCATGAACCTAAAGACCCAAGAAAGTTGTTTATTTTCAGTCTATTAGAAGCGAAGTCGAGGTAAGTTTAGTTCCACGAGTTGGAATTTCGGTCTGAAAACATTGAAAAGCCACATAAGACGAGGCTGACAGAAGGCCACAAGCATGTCAGACTAGCACCTAAAAATGCTTGACGCCTAGACGCTGAGGTGTTGATCCTCTATTATTTACACACGACACGGCAACAAGAAGGTTCGAAACATCCGCTCGTCATCGCTAAACGAGTGGGCGGAACGGTCGCTCGGATCGGCGCTGATCTCAACACCGTGTCCATATTAATTCCTACGCGCGAAATGCTATAAGACCGTATTTCATCCACCTTTCAGCGCCAACTTCTACTCCGTGACCTCAATCCAGAATTATTTCCAACCTTTACGGAATATTATTCTATACCCGTAGGTTCGATCGATCGATGGAAGGTCAATATAAGAAAAGACCCCGTGCTATTCCAAATTCATAGCTTAATTCTTTCTCGCTCTGTCTCTCTCTCTCTACACTCTCTCTCTCTCTCTTTCTCTCTCTCCCGTCAATCTTGAGATAGAGTGTGTGTGTGAGAGAGAAAGAGAATGAGAGAGAGTGAGGGAGGATAGCATGGTGAGAGCTGAGTCTCTCACTCTCTGTCTCTCTCTTTCTCTCTCTCAATCTCAGTATATCGCCTTTTCTCTCACTCTTCACTCAATGAATGATTCATACAGAATTATAACCCATAAGATCCTATCTGTTCTCTCATATCGAGAGATTTTTCTTGCGTTTCTTCTCCCGATTTTCCTTGTTTAAGTCTCAGACAAAAGGTCTAAGCCACTAGGAGCACACGTTCTTACAGCCAAAGTGGCAACACCTCTTTCTCTCTCTCTCTCTCTCTCTCTCTATCTCTCTATCTCTTTCCCTCTCTCTTCATCTCTCTCTCTATCTATCTATCATCTAAGACTTATCATCCACGTATGAGGAAGTATGGAGCGAAGACAACGTTACAGGAATTGGTTTATGTGGATGGTACTTGAGATTCTCGTCACGTAAACAGAGATGAAGCCATATCTTGAGAATTTGAAAGTGTTCTCTAGCGAAGTCAATAACCACTATAGATTGTGAGTAATGTGTATATTGCGTATAGGTAGAGGCTCACAACCACATTGGCACGTTGGTGTGTACAGAGTACATCTTACTGGTTGAGGTGTGGTTCACATCTGCATCAATGTTCGCTTGTCGGGAAATCACCAGGGATCTTCTTATTTCAATATAAACCTGGCTGGACCAACCTCTGTAGTCTAGGCTAATGCCGGGATGGTTCCTACAATAAGTCGGCCATGATCACTTCCTTCCCACCATCCTTCCCATTACCCAAGGACCTTCATCCCATCATCTCATTACAACTCTCCGCTATAATTACAGTGTATCGTTGAATCCCAGTATGGAAAGAAGATTCGAAATGGTATTTTTGAACATAATGTCCACAAAACATACATTTGAGTCAGAGATGTTGAAATGTAGTACTACAAGCTAGACGTCGAGACTTCACCATCAAGATGACACACTTTATCTTCCACAGAATAGCCAACATCTGAATACATTACACGAATCTCACTCCGAGTTTTATCAAAAGGAAATTCTTTTCAGCTCGGTTGAAAAGCTGGAATATGTTTAACCACGCTAAATACTAATCGCATGACTGTGGAGCAGCAGGAAACGTGTCGGGTGCAAAAAGCACATCAAATATTAGATGAAACCTGGTCTCTCAGAATATGTTCTCCGTGGTCTGGTTCGGTTATTCCAAGTCTGGCGGCAGTGTTGTCTGGAAACAATGGGATCGAGTGAGATAGAATCTGGCGCACCAGGAGAATATCTTCTTCCAACATTCTATCATGGACCAAACATCTTATTCTTATTCTTCATTATATTCTTTGGTCCATGATTCTATTTGAGGATTCACATTATGGTGGGTGATCATTATTATCTACATATTTTTCCTATTGATATTTCCATCTACAGCTAAACTATTGGGTGATAAGAGAGAGTGGATTATAGGTGAAAATGTATCGCCGAAAAATTGCTTTATGCATGACTCGACATCAATTTATGAGGCAACGCCTTGAATGACTGAGCTATGGGGGAGGTACACTTCCAAACATCCAAGCTAGGTTCCCTCCCAATATGCGTTTCCGAGTCAATTAGCATCGCCTAACTTGTCTTTCTTCATCGATCATCAAATGAGCGACTCTGCATTGAGTCGATATATATATATATATATATATATATATATATATATATATATATATATATATATATATATATATATATATATATATATATGTATATATATCAGTATATTGACAAGTTTATTTTGATATTTGCTCTGTTTCAAGTTAATTGCATGGTCGACTTGAATATTACGGCAGAGAATGTATATCTGTTCTCTTCGATTTACTGTGACCTAGAATACTAGATAATGGTAGTGCCAACCATTCCGATAGTGGAATCAGCATAATGAAGAACGAAGGTGAAATATTTCGATTCATTCATCTATAAACCTAACAGTCAAACCCACAGTTCTGTATAATACAGAAAATTTGATATCAAATTTCTTCAAAATTTTTTTCTCATTCATTTAATTTCATTCATTTCATTACAGCTTTGGACCATTGGTCCGGTGGCAGTTTGTTCTAAATACTATTCCTTATTTTAACAATGGCGAATTTTCAGTTCAAGTATACAGTTTATAAGAATTTGAGTAGAGCAAAAAGGGAAAAAAGTAAAAAAAGCAAAAAGTAGTCAAATGTCATTTTGGAATGTGGGTCTGGAGATTTAATAGAATTGGAAGATAAGCACAGAAGTGAAAGACTCTTGTGAGCGTGATACACGAACATGTCACATCGAAACAAAGATAAGCCGTCTGTGCGACTTGAAACAGGTAAAGACATAAACAATGACTCCAGGTCATGTTTTGTAATAATGTCGAGATTATTATAATTTGTTGTGTCGGTCTTATTTGATTAGAATCAATCTGATTTCAAAAACACTGTTATTTTAAAAACACTGTTATTTTTCATGACGGTTGCTGTTTTTTCAATGTGGAAGTGTAGAAACATTTGACACGTTTGATTTATCCAAAACGTGATTATCATTTTTTTACAATTATTTTTCCACAAAACAACTTCTCAATAATTATTGTTCTTCATATCTTAACTTGTCAGTTAAGTTTGTCAGTACTTCCATATTATATTCATTTCTGAACGTTGTTTGAGATAAGAAACTCGGCTGCATCTTTTAGAAAGATAGTTGACTCTCAAAATATGTAATAATTGTGTAATCAGTAATTATCAAGGATTAATAATATCATATTCGTTCGGTGAACGACTTTTTCTTGTGGATACAAATTCAATCTATATTCGTTGACAATCATTGAACAATTTTACTGGTCTATTTGAAGCAAATTTTGTATATTTTTCTACACTTCTTCCAGTGACCCAAAACCAGGTCAACTCGAGAAGAAAGTCTTTTATTGCAGTCACAAATAAGAAATAAAGTGCATTTACTTTCCACCGCGCTGTGTTTTGTTTTCTTAAAAACTGTGACAAGCTTAAAGTGTTTGGTGTTGATTCGTAGCCGCGTGCCTGGCCTGAAGTTCTATCGTCGGCTCGCACGAACCCTCCTCGCAGCGAATACTGATAAGAGGGTGGCCAGATAACAGGAACTAGGCCGACTGAGCTGGCGAGAAATTAACCCCCCCCCCCACCCCCTCCTGACCGACCTTCCTCCAACAGAGTTCAAACACCATGTGGGGTACAGTTGGAACCAAGAGTGAGTTGATTTTTTCTACCTGGTTGAATCGTTCTACCTTTTGATATTGAATTGGAATTGAGGCGATTCCAGTCTTCAAAAGGCGAAAAGTTCACGTCAGGGTGATTTTATAGAATTGATTATCATAAATCTTGAACCGTGCAAGATACAAAAAATCGAAGTTCAAACTATCATTCCGAGGTTAATAGTCGATTCAATAGCTAGGCAAATCTGTTGACCATTCAATCCATCTTTTCTTTTGAAATATTATACATTTCTCCCGTATCATTACATATCTGACGATTCATCATACTAAAACATATAACGTTTCAAACCACTCCTGTATTATGTGCACATTTCGGAATACGAGCATATCACAATCCACTCTTGTGTGCTACTGTACGCGATTAACAACGTACTAAACTGTGACTTACATACGCCATGATAGTCTGTCTGGATCTGAATAACGCAACAAACTTCAATCACGTCCTTAAACAGTTCAAATCTTAACTACGCTTTAAATCCTCAAGGAAGTTTGTAATAAAAACCGAATGTAATCGAGATGGAAACTGTACTTTTCGAATATGTTTAATTTATGCATCTGATGATATCACTTGAACTCAACTTGGGGTTGTGGCTTGTGGATTTCTGATTGTCAATGATAATTTCATACTCATTATTCCGCTTGGTGAGTAGGCTTTATGTGATGATGGCTGGTTGCTAGGCAACCCATGGTTCCATGGCCAACCATCCTCACATACATGCATCAAGGTTTACCTCCCTCGTTAAACTGATTGAATGGTTCTTCGAAACAAAATTACGAGCATATGTTACTACCGTTTCCTTAACACTGTCAAAAACACTCAAAAACCTGATTAAAATGTCGAAACCTAATGAAAAGTCTTCCCTCGCATCTTCCCATCAACTCCTTCATCTTTCACCGACGCCAATAGATCTTATAAACAAGCTTCGACTTATCTGGGTGTGATCATTCACAAATATTCAAATAACAAAACTGATGTGATTCTCCTTATTGAAATATAGTATCATTTTCATTTTTCCATTACTATTCCCATATTACTACGGTGTTGAAGTAATAATATGAATGTGTCATATTTAGTTTTTTTTGTCTAACGCTTTCAGAAGATATGTGTTTTGACCATGGTTCAATGATGAGTAATGAACAATCAATAACGAAAGATCAATAATCCTCAAAAAACAAAAAGAAATCCCGAAATGAATGCTTAATTGAATGGATGATGACGATTTTAGAGGAAAACGATGGTGGTGCCAGTTTCTCACACCAAAAACTTCACTTATATATACACTTTGCAGCTCAGCATATTCTCTGATAATGAATAAGAATGAAGTAGAGTATTTTGTTGATCCCAAAATAAATAATTGAATATGAAAAAAAATCAGGGGAAAAAAGATGGAGGTGCCAGTTTCTCACACCAATAACTCCACTTATATATACATTCTGAAGCTCAACATAATATTCTCTAACAATGAATGGGAATGATATAGAGTACTTCGTTGATCCCAAAATAAATAACTGAATAAAAAAAAAATAAGATTTCAGAGGAAAACGATGGAGGTGCCAGTTTTTCACAAACTAATAACTCGACACATACACATTTTGAAGCTCAAAATATTATCTGATAATGGATGGAGAATTTTCAGATGATCCCCAAATGGATACCTGGATAAAAATGGAGATTTCAGAAGAAACCGATGGAGGTGCCAGTTTCTCACACTTATAACTTCACACACACACATTTTGAACTTCAGCATATTCTCATCACTCACTCTCAGCACGACCAACTACATCGATTACCTCGCATCCGACTCCATGCCCGACACATAAATCACTACCAACTGTACACAAAACAGAGCGCTTCGATTTCCGCCACTGCTATTCAATTTAAACGTCAGCCTTCTCGACTTCCTAGATCCAACTTTCGTCATGTCCAACATGACAACAAAAAATGATATCAATATTCCATAGGAATGTAGGAAAATATGTGGATTGAAATGATGGCCAGGGAGAGATTGTTTTTGAAAGGTTGGCTAGACTGTGATATCACAATGAATAGCCGACGGTCTGGTCAGTTGAGACATTCCGGGATAGAAATCAAGATGATTTGAGTTCCACATAAGACATGTCATGACGTCATTCATTCATCATTCATTTACCCTTCGAATAACCCAGCAGTTGTTGGGTGCGCTAGGATAGCTGATATCATCAATATAGGTGTAACGATAGACATGGAAACTTTGTTCATCAATTTATTCCAACTTGAAATAAAAGAAAATGAAAGAATGATTTTTCCAATTCAGAGAAATTTCAATTTCATTCTGTAGTTTTCATGTGGTTCGGGGAAGTTTGAGGATACTTTTGTGTCTGTTTTTCAGATTGTGGGAATACATTCAATCGAGAGAATTGGTGAGATTATTAAAGAACAGGTGATGATCTCAATCGTGACATTCTCTTCTTATTTCATGATAACCTCGTCGATGAGAGTAAAAATATATGATCATCTCATTATCTCAAAATGAACCACGGTTAAAACAGGAATGTAATAGGAAGTTTCAATCTTGAATATATCTAACCTGGAAATAAATGTGATTTCTGAACTTGTTTTCCTGATTTTGTTTCCATATCATCGACTATCAAAAATACACCACCATTCAATGTCACTTCAAAATACTGGGTTGGTTCTGCTTGTTTATAGCCCCTGACCAATTATCCATAAAACTGCTTAGTAATTCTGCAATTATAATAGTTTGAAGTGAACCGTAATACGTATATTCAGCCATGTCCCCCTCCCCCCCCCCCCCCCCCTCCCAAACGAGTGGAGCAAGACACGCTAGACGGGTGAGCACATTGCATTAGCAACCTGGTGTAAGATATTAACCCAGAACTAGGTTACTACACTCATATCCAAGAAATATGAAGGCGCGAACTACCCAATCGCTAGTGGTGTATGATAGGGGGACGGTCGCTCGGAACCTTCATCTCTCGTGAATACACTTTACACGCCAGAGATGAAGGCGCGAAATACCCGCTCGCTAGTGGTGTGGAATAGGGGGACGGTCGCTCGGAACCTTCATCTCTCGTGGATACAATTTACACGCCAGAGATGAAGGCGCGAACTACCCGCTCGCTAGTGGTGTGGAATAGGGGGAACAGTCGATCCAAACCTGCTTATTCCGTTGTTTGTCGTGATGGCCACCCTCTGCTCAAATTAGACGAGTATGGAGGACAAAACGCCTCATGAACAAGTGCAAGAATACTGCGATGAACAGTTTAGTCAAAATTCAATCGATTTTCGATTTTTGTGATTCTCAATTCAATATTGTGGTTTGATTTTGACACTGATTGTGGTTGTGATTTGAATTCGATTTCACTATGAACTGACTTTTCTTATATCAAGTGTGACCAATCGAGAATAAAACATCAATCTAACTTACTTCACCATTTTCGATGTATCAGAATGAAGGTACATTCAATCGATTGCGAAAAACTCTGAGTTCGGCCCGATCCGATGTTTTGTTCTCCGGCGAAAAATTCTTGAAGACCCCCTCCCGCAGAGAAGTATAGGGAAATTAATGATTTTCTCTGAATTTTTTTTGCCGGGGCCGTGTGTAGTATCAAAATGAGCGTACATTCAATTGATTGCGAAAAGACTCTCTTTTAGCTCGATCCAATGTTTTATTCTCCGTCAAACAGTTTGTGAACAACCCCCCGCAGATCGGGTGTCGGAAAATTTACGATTTCATTTGAAATTTTTTTGACACAGCCATGTATGGTATCAGGATGAAGGTACATCCAATTGATTGCAAAAAATTCTAATTTTGGCCCGATCCAATGTATGATTCTCCGGCAAACATGTTTTGAGCCAACCCCTGCAGATCGGGTGTCGGAAAATTTATGATTTTCCCTGGAAAAGTTTTGACAGGGTCGTGTGTGGTATCAAAATGGAGGTACATTCAATCGATTGCTAAAAATTTACACCTCAGCCCGATCCGATGTATGGTTCTCCGGCAAACAGGTTTTGAACAACCCCCCGTGCAGAGGGGTGTCGGAAAATTTGCGATTTTCCCCGGTCAAGTTTTCACAGGGCCGTGTGTGGTATCAATATGAAGGTAAATTCAATTGAATGCGACAAAATCTGAGTTTGGCCCGATCCGATGTTCGGTTTGCCGGAAAACATGTTTTGAACAACCCCCTGCAGATCGGGGGTGGGAAAACTTACGATTTTCTTTGGAAAAGTATTCAGAGGGCCGTGTGGGGTATCAAAATGAAGGTACATTCAATTGAATGCGACAAAATCTGAGTTTGGCCCGATCCTATGTTTGGTTTGCCGGCAAACATGTTTTGAACAACCCCCAGCAGATCGGGGGTGGGAAAACTTATGATTTTCTTTGGAAAAGTTTTCAGAGAGCCGTGTGTGGTATCAACAAGAAGGTACATTCAATTGAATGCGAAAAATTCTGGGTTCGGCCTGATCCGATGAATGGTTCTCCGGCAAACATGTTTTGAACAACCCCCTGCAGATCGGGTGTCAGAAAATTTATGATTTTCCCTGAAAAATTGTCCACAGGGTCGTGTGAGGTATCGACATGAAGGTTCATTCATCAGATTGCGGAAAATTCTTATTTCGTCTTGATCCAATGTCTGGTTCTCCGTGAAAAAATTCTTGAATACCCTCTCGGAAAATTTATGATTTTCTTTGGAGAATTTTTTTGAAAAACGTGAGTAGCATCAAAATGCTCACGTGATCGCTAGCTTTCCGAAAATCGAACAATCAGCCCGATCGCATCGTGGGTTCTCCAGCAATCGCAGATCGAAGATTGTCAATTTTTTTGTCGGACGGGTACTAGTACGGGGAAAAAAAACAAAATTTGAAAAAAAAGTCAAACTCTTTTGCCGAAGCCGTGTACGGTATCGAAATGGAGGTACATAATATCTGTTGCCAAAAATGTTGATTCAAGCTCGATCCGATGTCTGGTTCTCCGTAAAAAAATTCTTGAAAATGAAGTCAATTTGCAATTTTCTTTGGAAAAGTTTTTAACACAGCCGTGAGTGGTATCAAATTTAAGATAATCGAAATTGATGACGTACAGTTCTGATTTCAGGCCCGATACGATGTGTGGGTTCTCCGGCAAACATGTTTTGAACAAACCCCATCAGACCGGGTGTCGGAAAATCTGTGATTTCCCCTGAAAAAGTTTTGGACGGGAACCGTGTGTGGTATCGAAATGGAGGTACATTCAATTGATTGCGAATTTTTTTATTTCGTTCCGATCCGATGTGTGGTTCTCCGGCAAACAGGTTTTAAACACCCCCATGCGCAGAGGGTGGAGGAAAATTTACGATTTTCCCCAGAAAAGTTTCACAGGGCCGTGTGTGGTATCACATGGAGGTACATTCAATGAATGCGAAGAATCTAAGTTTGGCCCGATCCTATGTTGGTTTTGCCGAAAAACATGTTTGAACAACCCCCAGCAGATCGGGGGTGGGAAAACTTACGATTTTCTTTGTAAAAGTTTTCAGAGGGGCCGTGTGTGGTATCAAAAATAAGGTACATTCAATTGATTGCGGAAAATTTCTATTTCGTTACGATCCGATGTGTGGTTCTCCAGAAAAAAATTCGCGAACACCCCCCCGTGCTGAGGGGTGTCGGAAAATATGCGATTTTCCCTGGAAAATTTTCAACAGGTTCTTGTAAGGAATCGACATGAAGGTTCATTCATCAGATTGCGGAAAATTCTTATTTCGTCTCGATCCGATGTCTGGTTCTCCGTGAAAAAATTCTTGAATACCCTCACGGAAAATTTATGATTTTCTTTGGATTTTTTTTTGGAGAAACGTGAGTAGCATCAAAATGCTCACGTGATCGCTAGCTTTCCGAAAATCGAACAATCAGCCCGATCGCATCGTGGGTTCTCCAGCAATCGCCGATCGAAGATTGTCAATTTTTTTTTGTCGGACGGGTACTAGTACGGGGAAAAAAACGATATTTGAAAAAAAGTCAAACTCTTTTGCCGAAGCCATGTACGATATCGAAATGAAGGTACATAATATCTGTTGCCAAAAATGTTGATTCAAGCTCGATCCGATGTCTGGTTCTCCGTAAAAAAATTCTTGAAAATGAAGTCAAATTTGCAATTTTCTTTGGAAAAGTTTTAACACAGCCGTGAGTGGTATCAAATTTAAGATAATCGAAATTGATGACGTACAGTTCTGATTTCAGCCCGATACGATGTGTGGTTCTCCGGCAAACATGTTTTGAACAAACCCCATCAGACCGGGTGTCGGAAAATCTGTGATTTCCCCTGAAAAAGTTTTGACGGGGCCGTGTGTGGTATCGAAATGGAGGTACATTCAATTGATTGCGAATTTTTTTTATTTCGTTCCGATCCGATGTGTGGTTCTCCGGCAAACATGTTTTAACACCCCCATGCGCAGAGGGGTGGAGGAAAATTTACGATTTTCCCCAGAAAAGTTTTCACAGGGCCGTGTGTGGTATCAACATGGAGGTACATTCAATTGAATGCGAAGAAATCTAAGTTTGGCCCGATCCTATGTTTGGTTTGCCGAAAAACATGTTTTGAACAACCCCCAGCAGATCGGGGGTGGGAAAACTTACGATTTTCTTTGTAAAAGTTTTCAGAGGGCCGTGTGTGGTATCAAAAATAAGGTACATTCAATTGAATGCGAAAAAATCTGGGTTCGGCCCAATCCGATGAATGGTTCTCCGGCAAACATGTTTTGAACAACCCCCTGCAGATCGGGTGTCAGAAAATTTATGATTTTCCCTGAAAAATTGTCCACAGGGTCGTGTGAGGTATCAACATGAAGGTTCATTCATCAGATTGCGAAAAATTCTTATTTCGTCTTGATCCAATGTCTGGTTCTCCGTAAAAAAAATCTTGAATACCCTCTCGGAAAATTTATGATTTTCTTTGGAGAATTTTTTTGAAAAACGTGAGTAGCATCAAAATGCTCACGTGATCGCTAGCTTTCCGAAAATCGAACAATCAGCCCGATCGCATCGTGGGTTCTCCAGCAATCGCCGATCGAAGATTGTCAATTTTTTTTTGTCGGACGGGTACTAGTACGGGGAAAAAACCGAAATTTGAAAAAAAGTCAAACTCTTTTGCCGAAGCCGTGTACGGTATCGAAATGGAGGTACATAATATCTGTTGCCAAAAATGTTGATTCAAGCTCGATCCGATGTCTGGTTCTCCGTAAAAAAATTCTTGAAAATGAAGTCAAATTTGCAATTTTCTTTGGAAAAGTTTTAACACAGCCGTGAGTGGTATCAAATTTAAGATAATCGAAATTGATGACGTACAGTTCTGATTTCAGCCCGATACGATGTGTGGTTCTCCGGCAAACATGTTTTGAACAAACCCCATCATACCGGGTGTCGGAAAATCTGTGATTTCCCCTGAAAAGGTTTTGACGGGGCCGTGTGTGGTATCGAAATGGAGGTACATTCAATTGATTGCGAATTTTTTTCATTTCGTTCCGATCCGATGTGTGGTTCTCCGGCAAACATGTTTTAACAACCCCATGCGCAGAGGGGTGGAGGAAAATTTACGATTTTCCCCAGAAAAGTTTTCACAGGGCCGTGTGTGGTATCAACATGGAGGTACATTCAATTGAATGCGAAGAAATCTAAGTTTGGCCCGATCCTATGTTTGGTTTGCCGAAAACATGTTTTGAACAACCCCCAGCAGATCGGGGGTGGGAAAACTTACGATTTTCTTTGGAAAATTTTCCACAGGGTCGTGTGAGGTATCGACATAAAGGTACATTCATTTGATTGCGGAAAATTTCTATTTCGTTCTGATCCGATGTGTGGTTCTCCAGAAAAAAATTCGCGAACACCCCCCCGTGCTGAGGGGTGTCGGAAAATATGCGATTTTCCCTGGAAAATTTTCAACAGGTTCTTGTAAGGAATCGACATGAAGGTTCATTCATCAGATTGCGGAAAATTCTTATTTCGTCTCGATCCGATGTCTGGTTCTCCGTGAAAAAATTCTTGAATACCCTCACGGAAAATTTATGATTTTCTTTGGATTTTTTTTTGGAGAAACGTGAGTAGCATCAAAATGCTCACGTGATCGCTAGCTCTCCGAAAATCGAACAATCAGCCCGATCGCATCGTGGGTTCTCCAGCAATCGCCGATCGAAGATTGTCAATTTTTTTTGTCGGACGGGTACTAGTACGGGGAAAAAAACGAAATTTGAAAAAAAGTCAAACTCTTTTGCCGAAGCCGTGTACGGTATCGAAATGAAGGTACATAATATCTGTTGCCAAAAATGTTGATTCAAGCTCGATCCGATGTCTGGTTCTCCGTAAAAAAAATCTTGAAAATGAAGTCAAATTTGCAATTTTCTTTGGAAAAGTTTTTACACAGCCGTGAGTGGTATCAAATTTAAAATAATCGAAATTGATGACGTACAGTTCTGATTTCAGCCCGATACGATGTATGGTTCTCCGGCAAACATGTTTTGAACAAACCCCATCAGACCGGGTGTCGGAAAATTTGTGATTTCCTCTGGAAAAGTTTTGACGGGGCCGTGTGTGGTATCAAAATGGAGGTACATTCAATTGATTGCGGAATTTTTTTATTTCAGTCCGATCCGATGTGTGGTTCTCCGGCGAACATGTTTTAACACCCCCATGCGCAGAGGGGTAGAGGAAAATTTACGATTTTCCCCTGAAAAGTTTTCACAGGGCCGTGTGTGGTATCAAAATGAAGGAACATTCAATCGATTGCGGAAAATTTTAACCTTGACCCGATTCAATGTATGGTTCTCCGACGAACATGTTTTGAACGACCCCCTGCAGATCGGGTGTCAGAAAATTTGCGATTTTCTCTGGAACATTTTGTACACAGCCATGTGTGGTATCAAAATGAAGATACATTCAATTGATTGCAGAAAATTCTAATTTTGGCTCGATCCAATGTATGTTTCTCCGGCAAACATGTTTTGAACAACCCCCTGCAGATCGGGTGTCGGAAAATTTATGATTTTCCCTGAAATTTTTTTTCGAAGCCGTGTGTGATATCGAAATGGAGGTTCATTCAATTGATTGCGAAAAATTTGTATCACGTCCCAATTCAATGTGTGGTTCTCCGAACTAAAAATTTTTGAACACCCCCTGGTGCAGAGGGGTGTCAGAAAATTCACGATTCTCTTCGCAAAATTTTTCACAGAGTCGTGTGTGGTATCAAAATGAAGGTACGTTCATTTGATTGCATAAAATTATAATTTCGTCCTGATCCAATGTCTGGTTCTCCATAAAACAAATTCTTGAAAACCCCCTCGGAAAATTTATGATTTTCTTTGGAAATTTTTTTTCGGAGCCTTGAAAAGCATCAAAATGCTCAAGCAATCGCTATCCATCGGAAAATCGAACAATCAGCCCGATCGCATCGTGGGTTCTCCAGCAATTGCCGATCGAAGATTGTCGATTTTTTTTGACATACGGGTACTAGTACGTGGAAAAATCAAAATTTGAAAGAAAGTCAAACTCTTTTGCCGAAGCCGTTTGCGGTGACAAAATGAAGGTACATTCAATCGATTGCGAAAAATTCTAATTTTGGCTCGATCCAATGTCTGGTTCTCCGACAAACAGGTTTTGAACAACCCCCTGCAGATCGGGTGTCGGAAAATTCACGATTTTCTTTGGAAAATTTTTCACAGAGCCTTATGTGGTATCAATGTGAAGGTACATCCAATTGATTGCGCAAAATGTTAATTTCAGCCCGATTCAATGTTTGATTCTTCGCCAAACAGGTTTTGAACAACCCCCCGCAGATCGGGTGTCGGAAAATTTGTAATTTCCTTTAAAAATTTTTCACACAGCCGTGTGTGGTATCAAGATTAAGGTACATTCAATTGATTGCGGAAAATCTTGTTTTCAGTTCATTACAATGTTTGGTTCTCCGGCAAACACTTTTTGAACAACCCCCCGCAGATCGGGTGTCGGAAAATTTGCGATTTTCTTCGGAAAATTTTCCACATAGCCGTGTGTGGTATCAAAATGAAAGTACATTCAATTGATTGCATGAAATTCTTATTTCAGCCCGATCCAATGTTTCGTTCTCCGCCAAAAAAGTTTTGAACAACCCCCCGCAGATCGAGTGTAGGAAAAGTGTGCTAATTATCTCATTTTCTCTGGAAAATTTTTTACAGAGCCGTAAGTGGTATCAAAACATAAATCCATGGCTTATGCGGGACTCGAACCCACGCTTCACTTGAACCCACGCCCAAAAGTGTCTCCAGTTTCTCCCGCTAGCGATAGTTGATTGAGCCACGAGGACGGCTTCATACATTTCATTCGTGGTGGTTAGATCGCTCGCGTTGTAATTTGTCATCCTTGCATTCACAACAATTACTTCGTGTCAATTTCTCCTGTCATTTATAGAACCAAATAGTGCTAATTATCCTCACCATGTTAGAAGAGTAAGACCATGTCATATCATCCTCCCGTTCTACATCATTCCGCTTGCTTTGTTTTACTTGCTAACAAGAATGTTATATGTGGTAATCGCTGCATACCTGATGGAAAAGAAGAAAAACAGATATTAATGAACGCAGATGAATGACAAGACAAGAAACACGTTTGAACGAGTGGCTAGAGCAAAGAAATAATCGGTCCACTCTCTTCAACAGCGTGCACATCAACTTTCCCGCCAGATTAATTATTATTACTCCATTCATGCGCGTTCCCAGACATATTTTCATGAGAGATAATTGTTTTCACGCTCATTTGATTAGGAAAAAATAGCAATTCAAAAACAGTACGATTTTTCACATATTAAATTTTTTGATGATTCCTACGAAAACGTATGGCGCAAAATCATCACTGAATAAATGTACTTCATTGTTATTATGTTTCTTTTTGGTATGCATTGTTTGTTTCGAGCCAGTTCCTATTACGCTTTTTTTCAATCTACTACTTCGATGATTATTTCACAGTGAACTTTCATATTTTTTCCTAATTCTTAGCCAATGACTACGTGCATGGTCACTCTTTCAGATGTAATGATATATTTATCAACAGAATTTTAATATGTATTGTATACATAGAATGAATAAACATGACAGATATAAAAGCAATATCGTTTTTTTTTTGCTCAACGACCCCACCAACAGCTAGGTTATACGGGGGTACGAATGAGCGGATAACAACGAAACGATGAAGTGATGATAGGTGAAAGGACGTTTACAAAAACCCATACCTTATTCGGGACTCGAATCCACGCCCAACGGTGACTTCAGTTTCTACCGCTAGCGATAGTTGACTCAGCCACCGGGGCGGCAATATCGTAATTTTGTGCGAGTAATACTGATCAATGAAGCGAAAGATTTTTTCATGCTAATTGATATAGAATGAAATAAGATGAATCATACTTGCTTCCTAATGACTGTTCAAACATAATTGAAGGAAGAAGTAGCTCCCTCTATCGAGAAATTACATAAAGCACAATTGCAGCACTTGAATAAGTTATATGCTGTACGGCTTAGAGGTAGCTTTTTCAAATGGTTTTGAAAAGTTCTGAATCGGTTTCACCAATTTACCAGTCTACCATTTTATACATTTCAAACAGTTTTTTTCAATCGTGAATGACATGAGTACAGTCTGCAGCAGATTATCCCGTTGTGGGAAAGAAGTTAATGGCTGGCGGTTTTAATATGAAGCGAACACTCTTTTTGTTAGCCCGTCTTGTAAGAATGCTTCCCAGAAGTCATTCGTTTATAGAATTTCCCATTTCCTCGCTGCATTAGTTCAAGCTTTTAAACCACGTTCAATACGGGTACCCTCGCTGACACGGACATTGGACTCTATTTGGTGATGTGCCAAACTTTACGTTTTAGTCATCTTCAAAAACGGGCTACAATTCTCACAATTATCGCTATAATACATGATGGAGAAAATGTTCAAATCTCCATTTATGAAAGACATTCATGAGAAATTTCCTAGTGAATATATTATGTATACAATTCAGTACAAACATTCAAACAGTACCAAGAAGAAAAGTTTTCCACATATTTTGCAATATTCAGTATTTTCATTTCGAGAATTGAAACCACATTTTGAAATGTATGTTCAATTTCCGGGGCAATGAGTGTACATAATATCCAATATTTCATCTGTTCGAATATAAAACTCAATACTCAATACATAAAAGAATGAAGAAAAACAAAACGCTTTCTGCGATAACGTTTATATTGTTACGTGCGGAACACAGTTGTTGCAAAGCATTTAACCTCATGGTGTTTCTTCCATAAGCTTTGTGAACTCTTTGACACGTACTTTTGATGTTTTTTCAAACGATTCGGTACGCTACGACAAGAAATTGGAATCGAACATTGAATGAATATAAGATATGAAAGAGTGAACGAATATAACAGTGAATAGAACAGTGAACGAATTCAAAGCATGAATATGTACAATTGTTGAGTGAACGTCAAGTATTCAATATGTTTCAAAAAATCTTGATATTCAAATGTGTTGCCAATCATATGAAAACTTGGTTTTATTGCACTAACAACACAGAAATATATAGCAGAATGTTAATTAGGAATGCTGATCATAGTAAATCCATAGCCTACATCTGTAAAAATACCTCATGCATGAGCGATAGAAAATTACAAATTCATGAATATATTAATATAACTAATTCCAGCCTGGTAATGTAGTGAAATTGCATACATACTAGGGAAACCCAGCGTATGCGTTGTGAGACGAGCGAGATATTAGTGTTGAATGAACGAATCGATTTTCAAATGTCGATATCTCATACCGTTCTAAAGTTATCACCTAAAACTGATATTCCTCTAAGTCGACTCCCATGCACTCTTGACATGTTTTTCAGAACAAAATCTTGACCTTCTAATCAGTCTTTCCAACGGACTGCTATTCACAAAAAAAAGTTGTTATCATTTTCATTATGCTCGATATCATGATCATTGTGATTATTTGGGCATTTCTGTATTATTTCTGTGTACGTATCTGCAATATGTTCCGAACAAAACTTTCGTTCAACACATGAATGTTGTATTTAAAAATAAAAATAAGAACAGTTTGAAATAATATAGAAAATAATCTCCATAATGTACTGTACATATTTACAGTCAGTGAGATGCATATAGAGCCTATACCCAAGCTGGCACAATTCAAACAGAAACACAAACATTTATCTAATACCAGATTGACAATAAATTAATTCATAGCTCAATAAATTAGAATTGAAATGAAATACAGCCAGTAAGTTCATTCGAAATATTTTATTACAAAGTAATAAATTTATATCATTCTGTGAAAAAAAAACAGTATCGTAACGAAGAATAACTTTTTCTCAACTATAAATCCTGAAACTAAATAAAGCTATATAAATCTCATTATTTATAGCCTGCTGTCAATATTTTTTTTCCCAACTTTTGGTGGAGGTGCCGTGTTTCTCAACACTTCCTTCCGTTGAATTGCGTCATGCAAGCTGTAACGCATTGATAGAAGTGCCGGTTTCAAGCCAGTTTAACGAGCCGTATCCTTTTCCCCTAACTTACAACAGACAATCTTATCGCCCCCCCCCCCAACCCACCGCCCCCTCCCCTACCACCCACTCAGCGCCTCGCCGAATATATAGCCAGGGCCCTGCGAGATTCATTACAGAAATAAGTGAGTAATTTGATAGTTTCTATAAAAACTATGGGAAGATAATCAGCATGGTTTTCTGAACCCAGTTTGATCAACTTATTATGTTTAATGTATTGTGCTTTCTCACATTGTGTAACTGTATACAGGTAGTAATGGAGCAAACGCCGCGTAGCGCCTATTGATATGAATTATAAAACAACAATGATAAGTAATAGTAAATGAAACTAAAATGAAAATGAAAAAATGAAATATGAATACCCAACCTGATTTCCGATCTGACAATATTGAATTTAAAACAAAATGGCCACCTCAATTCGAGCAAACTTCACATCTGGTAGTTAAATATAATGATTTCAATGAGATTTCGTTGAGTTTACATTTTCAACTACTGAGCTCTGTTCACCAGATGTGATCAATGAAATTTGACATTAATTGGAATTCAATCACTAAATCATAGCAATTTTCATCTGATTATTATTTTTTTCATATTGTGAAACATTCTCTAGTAATTTCAGTATAGAGTTTTGAAATGTGATTCACTCACGACGGCCAACGAAAAATAAAATGGATTTTCATGAAAATCTTATTGAAAACAAAATGGCGGCTCCGATTTGAGCAAACTTCTTCAAATTCAGTTCGAAATACTGAGGCAATCAGAATTCACTGAAACAATTTCTGGTACAGTTTGTTTGAGGTCTCGCCTCTTTTTGGCTTAGATTGACTGGTGTAGGGGAGAAGTGGGCTGAAGGGAGGAAGTGCGGGGAGGAGGGAGTCTACATCGGCAATATTCAATATCATTCAAATGATATATAATTATATAAAATCAATATATCATTCATTCATCGGAGAAATTATGGGAATAAGGAATAATATAGGATAATAATTTCTCCTTATCATTTCACCCGCTGGTAACAGCTGCACGAGAATGAATCGAAATAATTCCCATTCTCTATTCGTGATAGATATTTTATAGTCTCTCACTGCTGACTGATTATTGTATGATTTACGACCCTAAACACAGCTTGGCTATTTGTCGTGGAGAATGAGCGGATGATACATAGATAATCTCAACAAACCCTGCCATATGAGGTAGTCTCACTCATGCGGCTTGAATCCCTTGAATGCAATTTCCAAGTCAGATGTCTTGGCTTACTGAGCTGGATGAGTGGCGATGTCGCTGCTAATTTCCAGTCAACTAGTGATAGAATTGCTTATTTCTTAGTTATTATAAATGTGAACTGGAATTGATTCTACAAGAGAACTGAGGGAAAACGGCGTCGTTAATCAGGAAAAACTACCAAAGAAGAAACTATACCAATTATACCATTTATATACCTATATATATACATATATATATATATATGCACTTTACCATTTATATCATAATCGAACAGAATATAATGACATTAATCAAATATCAGAATCGAAGAAAAAATTATTGAAGTGGAAAAACCACACAATAATAATAGATCACAAATGAATGATTGATAGAAAAAATGATTGTGGAAAATAATTAGAGGGTAATGAACAGTGATCTGAAATAATAATCTCATAAATAGTGATATGAGAATTATAGAAAAATAATAGAAAAATGACGAATAATATTATGCCATAATTAATGTGAGTGGAAATGGATTTTCAAAATAGCAATTTTGAATCAAATTTATCCTTCATCAAATTTATAAAATCACTGTATAGATTGAACTTCATAAAAAAAAACAGACACATATTTTTATGTTGATATTTTTCCCAAGCCCACAATCCGAAGTAGTATTTTGCAAAATGAATCATATTTGAATTGTGAATCCATGAGTGAATATATAAGTATTCTGTATCCAAGTTTCTATGATAACTTCGATATATAATTCTTGAAATGTGATGGAATTTGTGTCACAAATTTTCTCTCCGAAAATAAATCCATCCATTTCACGCTGTGAATTAGGAAGTTATTTACAAAATAATATTATTTCAAACTATAACGAGAATATAACACACGCTACTGCATGAGAATCATGACCACTGAAGTCTCTGCCAGAAGTGGGGATCTTTCCAGTATAAAGTTCATACAAATAGAAACAAAAGAAGATTTTATGTGTGATAAAATATGATCCAATTGAAACTGTTATTCGTTTTCATAAACACAACAAAAAAAAAGTAAATAAATAACAAAACTTACGTTTTGTTCTTCTTATATATTCTCTCATTTTTAACACTTTTCTTGCACGGTTGGTATCACTTACACCCTCTTGGGACTCGAAGAGAAACGTTCTTTAAAAACGCGGCTGTTTACCGCGTTGTTTATTGTTTTGAAGAAAGAATGCAAATCCTAGATTGCCATTTCGTTGCTCGATAAATCTGCTCATGTTATGCTGTGACGGAATGTCAGTATAAAGTATGCAAGATCTTTGTAAATCTTTCAAAGAGGATCATGAGATTTAGAGTTTTCTGTGATAAAATACTGGGAATTAGGTTTATTCCAGTTTATACTAACCTCAATACATTCATACATGAATGTGGAAGTATTAAATATAATACGGAGAGAATCAAAGAAACTATTTGCATCAAGAAATAAACTCAGGATGGATTGTTTATTTAATGGTCAATATTTATTGATATGGAAACCTCCATACAAACTTATTGTGACCGATTTGAGGTTGAGAGTGACAAAGCAGGATCGTTCGGATGGGTCATCGGATGAGTACTGAGCAAGGTACTAGCCGCCCCTGTGGCTCAGCGGTAGAAACCGAAGTCTCCGTTGGGCGTGGGTTCAAAATCGGTGAAATGACGTTCACCGATGCCTTACTCGAACCCACGCCCGACGGAGACTCCACCGCTAGAGGTAATAGTTCGACTTGGCCACCGGGGCGGCTCATGTAATCACACTCATCCTATAACGCATATACTGCGTTTTCCCAGTGAAAAATGTATCTAGATCTGTAGAAAAATAGATCGAAAATATTTCTATTGATCTTCATATAATTCTTCTTCCATCATATTTTCGACAATTGTACCCTGAGAGGAAAATTGACCACCACTTCAGTTTAATATATCATTGTAAGTTAACAATCCCACACATATCCACGCCTCGAATCCATGACTCGAATCCATGACTCGAATCCATGACTCGAATCCATGACTCGAATCCATGACTCGAATGCGTGGATCTACTCGACATTATTCTTCACGCATTACCACTCGAGAATCTACTGTGTTTCAGAGCAACAAGTGTATAACTAGTTCACATTTGGAAACGCTTTGTTTGGTGCCAAAACGCTTCCAAGAAGATATACTTGATCTACACGTTACAATCATATACGTTAATTTCGCAATAACACACTCCTTGGAACGTGTCAGTTATTTTCTTCTGTTTCCATGCGGTTCAACGAGTCTAGTACCGTCTTCATGTTCAAGAAAAGTGAGATGGAAGTTTGTTTTATCAATCAGTGATCGTAGGTATATGATATCACAAAGAACGTATCAATAAATTAGACTGTGATTTCTTCTCACATCTTGAATTTCACATATCACATTTGAGAACAATGACATTATTCGAATGTGTAAAAGTTGAAATGCTCATTCGTACCCCCGTATAACCTAGCTGTTGGTGGGGTCGTTGAGCAAACAATAATCATCACGGTTGGAAGTTTTGATAGCCATAATGCAACGATCGGTTGAGTAAACACACATGGCACTCTTATAAGAGACGATCTAGAATCGTTAATTTCAATTCTTTTCTTCTTTCGGAGACGGAACCTACTTTGATTCAGCATTTTCACCGTGGGTTATAATATTAAAATCATATAGGAAATATATACAACAGACACAGACGAAGCTCGGTGAGAGTTGAGTGGAAATCTTCGCTAACGCTCATCCAATCATATCTCGTTGCATGACGTGATGGACGCCTCAGACACTCACTCGAACATTTGAGAAAGGAGAAGAATTCATGAAAACTCACTCGCGTCAAAACATCATATCAAGACGTGCGTTTTCATTTCATTCATGTATATATGATGAGTGAATATTTTCAAAAATTTCATCATATAAAAGATTTTCAAATGCTGAATGCTGTATTCTTTCTCTTTTATGAAACATTCGATAACTGATGAATTGGTGAATAAGTGTCGTGGTAAGTGTCTACTTTAACTATATTCTAGAAATGAGAGAATCAAATTCTATCAAACAAATGAAAAAACTTAATAACAATTATTGAACTGTAATGTGCACTAACAATCAGTTAAATGATATGGGAATGTGTATTTCTATATCGCAGCATTTCTTCTTTATTGTAGAGAGTGAAAATTCGGTTATCAAACCCACTATCATCTTGACAAATAGCCCCATTAATCTATAATGAATCTTGTCAGATAAATAGTGGTACGTCACCCCCCCCCCCCCATCCCCCACCCCCCCAGACGACGCCAGTTCGGGCTCGAGACCGAAATGAAGACGTATTTTATTTGACATGCCAGTAATGAAAATAGAAAACTCTAGATGAAGCAATATTAGAGAATTATAAATACCAGTTAAATAGTAATTGGTAATGTTCGAAACAAAAGACTTGAGCTGAGAGCATAAATAACTGGATGGAAATGCATTTATAATAAAGTTGATCTCATACACGACACGTGTTTAAATAACATCCGAAGAACGCATGAATAGTCAAAACATTGGCTTGTGAGCCAAGTCGCGTGGCATGAAGTTTTGGACGCTTTATCTATGAAACGATTATATATTCTATATTTCATGATTATTATTTCATATATATATATATATATATATATATATATATATATATATATATATATATATATATATATATATATATCATATAATTATATATACTGAGTCGTGTGACCGAGTAGTTATTAGTAGTTGAACCGTCATTTAGGAGACCGGGGTTCGATTCCTGACATGGTCGACCGTCCTGACAGGTGCATCGTGGTTTCCCTCTTTCGTACAGGTAAATACTGGGATGGTTCCTTAACAACAGACTACGACCAACTCGTACTCACTATCCAAAAACATTGATGAAACTCAAATTTCATTCATTAAAAATATCAACTTTTCAATTGAATATTTTCTTTTTAAAATATCAATGGTTCCGGCATTAGCGTGGACTACAGAGGGGAAACCACGGAAAACCACTGTAAAGATGGACGGCGGTGGGGATCGAACCTGGTTCGAAATTTCCCTCGTCAGCGCACGTTAACCACTGCGCTGAATGTGCCGGTTACCAAGGTGTAGGTTCTGTATAGACATACTATAATACATTTAAATATCTCGCCTAAATTACAACGAGTTTGCTCCGATTGTGCGTTTGGTTTTTACAATAAGAGCGACACACACAGCTAGGTTTTCCTTGTTTTATAGGTCTATCTTTGTGCTGTGTCTACAAGCGACAGGGGTGTATAGGCTACATCACATTAGTATTCCAGCCGAAACTATCCGGGCCAAATAAGAGCGGCAAAAAATAACAATATTGCGTGTATTCCAGTGTAGAGCGTAACTGAAATATTAATAGATTTGAACTCATGAATATCTGATGATATAATTCCCTGAGCTGGCTGGGAAATTCACGGCACGTATTTGATCGGGAGAGCAGTGGAAGGTGAAGCGCCGCTTAACGAAATATCTCATAACACAATAAATATGATAGTAATAATGCTGATAATGATGCAAATAAAAATAAAAGTCTAACAGAAACACAGAAATTACAGAAAAACACAAATATAGAAACAAGAATAACAGAAAGAATACAGTATAACAGAAATTATGTTACTGATTCGAATTTGTGTACAGGTTTGAGCTTTTGAAAATAGTATATCCATAATCAGATTGATCTCAACATCTGTAAACAGTATTGAGTTCTAAGTGCTAAGTAATAAGTTTCAAGTATCAAGTATTAAGTAGCTATAAACAAGAAAATTCTCAATTAGATCAGAATAATCCCTTTCTGATTCACATTATGATTAATTAGGAAAATGCAGCATATGCCTTTCAAGTTGAGCTAGATATTTTGATACTGGAAAGATTTAATGGAAATGTATTTTCGTTTTTCGTTTTTTCGCATTTTCGTTAAAAAAAACACAGAAAATTGTATGAGAAAAACGGAAAATAAATTTCATTGTTGAAAAATTCGTGAGAACCAAATATTTATGTCCATTGTTGATTTAGCAAGAAAAAATCGTTTTTTTCAGTTCAAGCATGATAGTTATCTATGTGCAAAATTTGAAGTGTATACAATCAATAAACAAAGATTTTTCACCTGAGTATCCCCTTACCAGAAAAAACTCTTGAAAACCCGGGCCAAAGTATATTTCTTCCCTCTGAAATCCCGCCTTAAAACCTCCACCAATACAACGTGTACACGCAAGGAAAAGAAAGCATCCGGAAAATCTTGTAATAGAAGCCGTATCTCTGATTCTATTTGCCGTCACGATCTGGTCCGACCGCATTCCATTCCATCAAAACAACCCCCAAATACTATTCCGGCGCCCCAAAAAACTCCATATCCCCGTGAAAAGAGGTACAAAGCTCTCTCACACAGCCAGCATCTCCCAATTGTCCTCCACCTACGCACTGCGGATACCCCAGGGCAGTCCCCCCCCCCCCCCCCCCCACCGCCCTCTTAAGCCTTGTAACTCCCGTGCAAGCGAGCCTGCGCGCGCACCACCACCCTCCCCTGCTCAAGGCGACCCGGCCAACAATGCTACCCTCACTGCCACTGTACAGCGCCAACGCTAAGCACGGTACACGCGTTTTGCACACGGGAAATCTTACAGTGATCACGGCACACGTGTTTCTCAATAACCTTGATCGGTCATTGGAAGTGTCATATCAGTAATAATATTAAGTTCTAGTTGAGATATAAATTATAAAAACTTGATTTTTTTGGATTTGATAAACAGTACTGTGGATATGGGATTAATGAAATTGTCAAAGTTGAATTGAATGAGATCGTTTTTCTAACTTCAAGATGGGTAAGAAGAATTCGAAGCTCAAACAAGATACTATTGATCGGCTCACTAAAGATACTTATTGTAAGTATTTATTGATTTGTTTCTGGAATGAAGAAGTTTGAACTAATATTAGAGTTTTCGTCGGGAAGTTTTCTGATGGAACGTGAATGTCAGATCTGATTTGTCTTGTAAAGATTTTCTTCGCATGTCTTGGAGACATCAAGTAATCATATTTGATAGTAATCAGAGCCAGATTGTTTCTCATGAATTGTTTTGATGGATCGAGTTATTTTTTATGGAATATAATTCACGTCAATTGAGATAATCTGAAGAATTGTATTATGTCAAACTGTCCAAAACTATATCGTGAATGAATAATCAATATTGACATACATTTCCACTAATTTGTCTTCCTTGCAATCTTTTTTGTATTAGTAACATTGAATTGATATCTAAATATCATTCAGCCCTATACTAACTCTAGTGACTAATCCATACGATTGATTTCATTCGAAACTTTTCATCAGAATAATATAAAATTACCACCTGAAAGATTGAATGTGAGCTCCATTCACTTGTGTTAATGAATGAAATGAATCGGCGCTGAACTATTTTGTACGATGCAATTTTCACACATTTGTACGATATTGGAACAAAATATTTCATTTCAACGAATTGAGCCTCACAATGTGGAACTACTATTCGTATTTGTGAATAATAATAAATACAGAAGTCGTCATTTGCTTTGGAATTGGATACGTATATGTAACGAAGTGAACTATTTTACAAAATTAAATGAAAAACCAACAGAAATCACACGAAATGGAACAGTTTTCCTATGTACAATCGCACAACCAGAATCATCTGCTTAAAACATAATTTGAAAAAG